>BSBK01008986.1:2500-426167 GCA_027943335.1 Chamaecyparis obtusa | reverse complement strand
TAACTTTTGTTAATTGTCTTTTACCTATTATAGCTCATTTCACATCTTCCTACAATTCATTACCATTCCATTTTTTTAAGAGTCCTCGCCCATGAAGGAGCCATCAACATTACTACAAAACCCAAGTGCAAAAGAAAGAGATGAGGTAATCAACAATTCAATTGCAAACAAATTATAGTCTAGTATTTAGTTATTCTAATAGTATTTGGAGATAAGATAATCTGATTTACCATTTGAATTATTCTTGTGCATACACCCAATGAGCCATGTACTACTTTGAAGAGGCTCAATTTTGATGATCCAGCACAATCATAGATATTGATAAAGATATATAGATCTAGTTGTGGTCAGTGAATGATTAGTTTTTGTATATATTTAATATTTTTATTGTATATATCGACCTTGACATGGTACATGCCACATTTTTGTAACTATTATTGATTTGACATCTATGCCTTTTTTTGACATGTACACTATTATTGTTCATTTTGATATATATGAAACTTGATATTAGATCCAATTTATTCATTATGTGCATATCATTTTACTTCAAAACTTAATTTTTTGCAATTAATGAAATATTTTTACATTCATTGTATAATTTAATAGAATTGAAACATGTTTATCAAAGTCATTGTGACATGGATAATGTAATCAAAGTCATATGTGACTTAATTTGATGTAATAAGGCACATAAAGCTAAAATATGTAATGATTTTGTCTATTGTGTCAAATTGTCCTAATTGACCAAATAAGGGTCATAGTAAGATGTATATTAATGGGTGGTTTATATGGTTTCTATTTCTGGTGGATTGTGTTTTGGAACACTTTGGTCCAGTGTGGTTGCAAACATTTGAGGGAATCCATGGGTAAGACATGGTTGTAAATAGTGTTTACCTAACCAATTAGAGATAATGGAGCATACAAATCGATCAAATGGTGAACTAATTGAAAGATACCCAATGTTCCTCATTTCAATTGAGTAACAATTAAACTTTTGACATAAACCGAGATAGGGGTGCCAAATTAAAACAAAAGGAGAATAACATAAAAATGAGATAGAAAATTATAGGCCTCTATAACATGGTCATGTAGCACTTGATGACTCATTGATAACTCACATGAGCTCCAAGATATGCCCCAAGAAATATCACTACCCAATGTTGCATAGTGACCCTTAGGGACACTCTGGTCCAATGTGCTCATGAATGTTCGAGGGAATCCATGGGTAAGAAGGGGTTGTCACTAGAGTTTACCTAGCCAAATAGAGCTAATGGAGTAGACAATTCGATCATATGACGAAGGGATTGAAAGATACCCAATGTTTCTCATTTTAATTGAGCAACATTGCAACTTTTGACATAAATTGAGATAGGGATGCCAAATTAAAATGAAGGTGAATCTCCCAAAACTAAGATCAATAATTATAGGCCTCCATAACAAATTCTTGTAGAACTTGAAGATTCATTGATACCTTGCATAAGCTTTGAGATATTCCCATGAAAAATTGTTGCCCAATGTTTCTTAGTGACCCTTAGGGACACTTTGGTCTAGTGTGCTCATGAACGTTCAAGGACTCCATGGGAGAGATGGGGTTTTCACTATTTTTTACCCAACTAACTGGAGCTAATGTCATAGACAATTCAATCACATAGTGAATAGATGAAAGATACCCAATGTTGCTCATATCAATTGAGAAACATTATAACTTTTGACATAAACCGAGATAGGGATGCCAAATTAAAATGAAGGAGAGTCTCCAAAAATTAGTATGGGTAATTGTAGGCCTCCTTAATGGTCCTGTAGAACCTGATGATTTGTCAATACCTTGCATGAGCTTTGATATATGCCCCAAGAAAGATCATTTCCTAATGTTTCTTAGTGACCCTTAGGGACACTTTGGTCCGATGTGCTTGTGAACACTCGAGGGACTCCATGGGAGAGATGGGGTTGTCACTAGAGTTTACTCAAGCAACTAGAGCTAATGGAGAAGATGATTTGGTCTCATAGAGAATAGATTGAAAGATAGCCAATGTTGCTCACTTCAATTAAGAAACATTACATCTTTTGACATAAATTGAAATATCCCGATGCCGAATTAAAAAGATGAGGAATATCCCAAAACTGAGATGGGTAATTATAAGCCTCCATAACATGGTCTTGTAGTACCTAATGATTCTTTGATACCTCACATGAGGTCCAAGATATGCTCCAAGAAAGATCACTGCCCAATGTTTCTTAGTGACCCTTAGGGACACTGGTCCAGTGTGTTCGCAAATGTTCAAGGGACTCTGTGGGAGAAATGGGGTTGTCACTAGTGTTTACATAGCCAACTAGAGCTAATGGTGTAGAAAATTAGATCTCATGATGAATAGATTGAAAGATAGCCAATGTTGCTGATTTCAATTAAGCAACATTGCATCTTTTGACATAAACCCAGATAGGGATGCCAAATTAAAATGAAGGGGAATCTCCCAAAACTGAGATGGATAATTGTAGGCCTCCATAACATGGTCTTGTAGCACCTAACATTTCATTGATATCTCACATGAGCTCTGAGATATGCCCTAAGAAAGATTGCAGCACAATGTTGCTCAATGATCCTTATGGACACTCTAGTCTGGTGTGCTCATGAATGTTCAAGGGACTTCAT
This sequence comes from Chamaecyparis obtusa, assembly GCA_027943335.1. Lineage (NCBI taxonomy): Eukaryota > Viridiplantae > Streptophyta > Pinopsida > Cupressales > Cupressaceae > Chamaecyparis > Chamaecyparis obtusa. Next base: position 423,514 of record BSBK01008986.1, on the reverse strand, counting down.
GGGAAAAATGGGGTTGTCACTAGCATTTACCTGGTGACCGAAGCTAATGGAGTAGATGATTCAATCCCATAGTGAATGGTTTGAAAGCTATTAAACATGATTTATCTGACAATTCTTTAAATTGTGTTGAGAAACCTTGAAGTGAAAATTGGCTTGTTGGACCTCCATGATTCATTCGTGCTCCTGCACCAACAGTCTACATAAAAATATATATCCATTAAATAAATTCCAATAATGACATTTTATATTTTATCAACTTAATACATTCCATTACTTCATATGGCATGAGCTTTTGGAGTCACATCCATGTTATGATGTTTAAAGAATATTTTTTTGTAAGACATGTCTTAACATGTTCTTAATGGTAATTGTGTGATCAAAGTGTGACAACACTTCTATGAAACATTACACTTGAGGAAATCCATGGAAGAGGAATTCTCAAGAAGTGACTCATAGCTTCCTAGTTGAAGTGAGTTTAATCCTTCTCATGATGTGCATAAAATTGGCATAGAGGATTAGTGACTTGACCACTCCAAAATGGAAGATTCAAAACTAAGAATGAGAGATTAAGCTAGAATGGATGCAAGAAACTAGTATTCTATAATGAAGATGCAAGAGATATTCTATGAAGCAATGCAACAAAGGAAACTAGATTAAAAATGAAAGATTAAGCGAGAAATAAAGCTAAGCTATGAGAAACTAAGAATTCAAATTAGCAAAAGTACTCTAAGAATGCAATTATGTTCAAGATTAAGATGCAAATGTTCAACATTGGGACCCTTGAGCAAAGGAACTAGAGATTGCTTTGAAAGGAATTGCCTCAAGAATGGAGGGTGGAGATTAAGAGGAAATAGAATGAGTGATTGAGATCAAGAGGAAAAAGGACATGCAAGGTTAGGTAGAGATGAGTGATGATGATTAAGAGGCAAAAGAGATGTTGGGTAGAATAAGAAAAAATATCAATTTTGAAAGCACAAATCCCTTTTAATTGCTAAATAATCAAGATTATGTATGTGCACACATGTGAATGTGTTCTTTTAATAAAAGTGTAGGAACTTTATATTAAAAGAAATGTTATAGAAATTAAATAAATATGCAAGCTCTAGAAATTAGACCATAGTATAAGCTTGATATAAGATTTTAGATTTAATTATGCAAAGGGGATTTTAAAGGTTACTCTGCACAATTTTTTCTAGTAAAGAGGAAATTTGATTGAAAGGGGGGGGGGGGGTTCAAGTTCTATTAGACCAATTTTAGGTGACTACAATAATTAATATTTAAGTAAGAAATTTTTAAATAGATTTCACACTTATTTGTTGTTGAACATACAAAATAAAAGATAAAGTTTAAAAGTAAATGCTAGATTCTTCTGAGGTAGGGATTGAGAGGATTGAATACATGTATTTCAATAATATATTTGCAAATCAAGCCCATTGCACCTTTTATATACAAAATTTTCCATCTAACATGCACATGAAAACACAACTCATTGCCTTTTTTTTACATAAAAGTTGGTATCTAATATGCACATGGTATCTCATTGCACATTTTATCTACATAATTTGGCATCTAACATGCACAGGACAACTCATTGCCCTTTTTTTACATAAAAAATAGAATCTAATATGCACATGGCAACCCTTTTTTATACAAAATTTGGCATCTATTTATGCACATTACATCTCATTGTCATTTTTAAGTACAAAATTTGTCCTCTAAATATGCACATAGAGAACCTCAAAGATATACACAAAATTGTCAAAATAATTCTACCATATTGTAGAGTCATTCTTCTAGATTGCCCAAAATTAATCCAGAGAACCTTCTGGATCAGCTCTAACCCTTATTGTGTCAAGTATTGCCTTATGGTCAGATTCATGAACTTTCAAAAATTATTGTTAAGAGGTCTTCTACAATACTTAATCAATTGAATATTTGTTACAACAATAAGGTTAGAGTAATGAAGAATATGTCTATGTGTCTCAAAGTCATCAAACAACCAGGCATTAAAATTCTTGATAGGATACCTGCATTTTATAGAGTTTAATACCCAAATCAATGTAAATTGTAATAAAAAGAGTTTAATAGTATGCATACAACTAGATACAAAAATGGTATCTTATAATCCATGTCCTTGTGTCAACAATAAATCCTATTGGGTACTGAATACCCTCTCCATCAATGATTGTAGTTGTCAATTTTTTTTTGGCCTCAATACAACGACACAAAAAGTGATTTGTTCCTTCTTCATTGTTCTCATTTTCAATTACTGCATATACATGACCTTCATTTAATAGAAGGATTAGTTAATAACAAAATACACATTTAAGAACTAATAAATTGAGTTTAAAATTAATTTAACCTACAAAATCCAGAGAAATTACTTGGTTCAACTAGGTCTGATACTTGGTCAAAATCCACTAATACTTCAAACTAGTTCATTTTTAGTTCTCTGGGAAGTTGATATGTATGTAGGGTTTAAAAAGGTATACAAGACCATTGGTCAAACCACTCTTTTGATTCACATTCATCCCACACAAAATGCATACACGAAGAGAAAGAGCATGCAATTTGTCTAGTATAAATAGCTACTGATGTTGCATTTGAACTTCTAAATTAATGCATGTTGCTTGATCCTGTAAGTGTACAAAAATATACATAGTTTTCAATGTTATATTCACATATCAACCAAAAATATCTAGAAACCATAGACTTACATGCATTACCTGGTCCCATCGTAGAGTTACACCATTGCACAATTATTTCTATATCTATTAACACTATACAACCTTCGTACTTTAGTTCCTCTATGTTAAGATCTTTTCACACATGCTCCCACACCATAATGATCTCCCTTTCCATGCCCCACCTCAGTGAAATTCCAAAAATTTTGTACACCACTTGTCACATGTATCCTACTCAACTAGTAGAACATCCTTGCATTCTTGAATTGTATGGTGCAGTTGTTTGACCATATTAAGTGTTGGTTGTATCTTATACCTCTATCCCTTAAAATATCACAGAAGTTACTAAAACATCCTTAGAAAAATTATGAGGAATGAGTATTATCATCATTGATATAGAAGTGATACTCTCTTATAACCTTTCTATCCTCATTTGTGCTATCATGTGCATGCATGAATGCTATGTGTACAAAAATAGTAACTTGTGTAGAGTGGTAATACATAGGTTGCACTTCATTTTGAGGTTTTACTATATAATTCTTAGAAAAATCAATGACAAATACAATAGTACTGAGGGGGATAGTGTCCTTACACAACTTGAATTTCTCATCTAACCACCTAGCTCTATGTGTGTGACCTATGTACTTGTAAGAATTTTCCTAAGGAAAAGAATAAAATGCCAAGAAATAGAAGCTCAAGAGATAACACAAATAAGAGAGACAAGATAATATGATCAAATGAATAACTCAATAATGATGAAATGATAATAGATAATTACAAAGTAGATGTTTTTGAATATATAGACAATGTGATAATACTACATGATAAGGAGATGATAAGCTATCAACTACACTAGGTGGAATCACATATCCACCAAAGGTGGATCATCCTCCATTTATATCAAAGTATGTGCAACAATGAGAGGATGATAATGTGATAAGGAACTAAAGGTGGATCTCACATACAAAGAGGTATGAGATGACAACTATCACCACCTAAAGTGGAATTTATCCGAACCATGTGATAAAATGAAATACAAACTCCTAGGTGTCTCAATGACAACTACTATGAAAATTTATTATCCTAAGTAAACTTAAGTAAACTGTAATTAGTGAATAATTAATTACATGAACAGTACTCATAAACTAGTTTCTCTTGAAACATCTTCACAAAATAAGCTATGTATATATCTCTTTTTACTAACACACACCTCTTTAATTATTTGCCATCTTTAAGAACATATGTGAATGACTTATATTTTCCAATAGAAACTAGTACTAATACATTTGGTGCCAAAATCCGATGCCTAACCATCGTACAACCAACAAAAAACCATTGTAATTAGCCATCAGAGCTTTTGCATCATTAAGTGCGAAGACCATAGAATCCATCACAATTATGATGGTCATGGTGTCAGAACTAGCCACTCATATGTCATTTGATGAGTAATCATTTCCAACTTCCAATTCCATTGGGAGCACTAAGATATTGTCACAATTGTGACAATTGCATGTAAACATTTTTGATAGGGACGTTGTCGCGAGTACAAAATTCCCATTGGAAAGTACCCTTGGCCAAACTTAGTATCTGTTACAAGTGCAACATAAAGACTTTTAAATATTTTCAATGGGGATGTCATCACAAGTACAAAATCCTATTAGAAAGTACCATTGATAAATTTGGCTGATGAGTCTATTGTCCTAGTGATCTTCTCAAGAAAATAAAATGAAAATTAGTGCTATCAGGATAACTTTGGCCGATGAGTCTTCTATTTTTTTAACACCCAATCATATTATTAGTGTAAGGAAAAGTAGTCGGGATGAATTATTTTAGGTCACAATGATACTCGATAGTTCCATCAATATGTGTCTTGCTGATATAGTTTATCAAAATGTTATATAACATCGAACATAAGGATTATTTGTTACACTGATCTCTGATGTGGTTAGCGATTAACATGTGGTGGTAAAAGTATACAGTAAGAGAGACCAAAGAAAGAAGGGAAACTTGAAAAGGTCAAGCTTGATTGCTGATGAAATGGTCGGAGTATCCTATAGTAATCATCCTAATAACATAAAGTAGTGGCCAAAGGGACATTGAGTTATTTTGATACCCGATGAGGGTATTAGGATAAAATATAATGATCATATGAGAGACATATGGAGTGATCAGAATGTCTTAGGATGATGGTGTAAGTTGAATAAGTATTAAGGAGACATCGGGAGGAATTATGTCGATAAATAGTTTATTAGTATAACAAAGAATGATCGACACAAGTTTCAGTGATAGAGCCATTGGGGGTTGGTGTGGTATTTCTTTGCTAGCCCAATAACGTGAGCTACACTAATGAAGTTTCATTGGCCAAAGTTTGGCCAAGGGGATCATCAAGCGTCGCCATAACATATTTCACATTGGTCTAACAGTGTTAACTATTTTGATGGATTGACAAAGACTATGCTGATGAAATGATAAAATGGTCATCGACAAGGGTTACCCTAAGGACCTCATTAGCCCTTTAGAGTAACCAATTTCTTGTCACCTCAGTCGTGTATGTTAAAAAATCATTTGTATCCTTTCTTTATATATCTAAAATATTATTTGGAAGATGGCTATCATAACAATGATCAATAAAGTTGTGTGCATGTGTGTTGACAATTTTAAATAGACTAAGAATTAACCATCAAAATGGAGGTTTTGGAGTTCAACTAGAATAAGGATGGCCCTTTGGAAATGTTATAATACTTGTTTGTAATCCTCATAAAAACCAGGTCTTAGGACAATTGTTTAATGATTGAAAAGATTGTGTTATAAAAATTATGATAAGCCATTGGAAGATGGAGGCCTAGTGACTTTAGGTCTATTTTTTGGGATCAATTTAGATAGTGGGAGTCTCTTTTACTTTTTATGTTGTCAAGGTTTAAAAAAAATTATGTTAAAGGGTCTTGAGAGTTAACCCATGAAGAGTCCTTATACATTTGTGAAATCCATATTGATGTCGAACCTTTTGTTGGGAGTTGTTATGTCAAGGTACACTTGTAGTCCTAATGTGAAGGTAATGTTGTGATCAAGTTGTCAGAATTAATCTTTTTAGATGCCTCATTTTGTGAGACTAAGGAAATTTAATTGAGTTTGGGTAAGTAATACCCTTGAAGATTGGATGTTGGTGTTGGATGCTTTGCTTGAAACTAGCCTAATAGAACCAACCTTACACAATTTATCAAAGGAATATGTTTGATGAGGGATCCATCTATAGATAGCTTCCCCTATATGGTTAGAGATTTAATTAATTTTTAATGTCCTACTTGGCTTCCAAGCCTCCAATAAGAAAAAACACCCACAAGGCCTTCTTGGCACAATATCCTATTTGGATACTTAAAGGAATGACATGTAAAAAAGGTCAATTTGTGACTAAAGAATTGATCATAGAATCACAAGGACCATTACCTTTGATATTAGGGGTAGTAGGGAACAATAGAATAATGATTCAAATTATCAACCTAAAAAATTCACATGACAGTGCTAACATATGGAATGACAAGCATTACATACTTGGGCTTTGAATACCTTCTTTGTTATAGAGATTCAATGCAAAAACAAAGACTCATTTAAAAATATTTACTCTAAAATAATTAGGATGTTTATTGAGAAGATTAATTATGATGCTGTGCATATATTTAACCATGCAAATTGCATCTAAATCAAACCAACAAAGGAAATAGAAATGAAAAATACATTTTTAATTAGATCCAAAACATCTTGATTGTCAAGAAATCCAATGCAACTCCAATAAATTTCTTCTCTTGTGTACTCATCTTGTTCCATGTTAAAAATGTGTTTCAAATAATATAGAAAAAACCATGGAAAAATTAAACATTATATGCAACAAAATAATTTAATAGTTGAGCAAATATACCCTGAGAAAAAACGAAGAGAACAATTTTTTTTTGTGAAAATAGTTGAGAAAAATACCCTGAGAAAAAGCAAGGTGTTCAAAGATAGTACTCTTTTAAATATATCCTAATTTAATAGATATGGAACTTTCCACTAGTAAATTTGACCCCAAATTTAGATGCCAATTCATCAATTTTTTGAAACCCTATCTTCAAAAAAATGACGAATATGGATGTCAAACTTTTTTTATCTCATTTTTGACACCCTAAATTTTTGTGGTATATTCAACACCTAAATACATCAAAAAAGGTAGGTGTGTGGTCCACAATGATCCTAGATCAAATGACCAAGACTGTAGAACATGCGACCAAAGGGTTGTCGAAATAGCGATGATAAAAGGAAGATCATGTCGTCGCCTATATAGTTGTGTCATTGAAAATGGTTGTCACTTATGTTGAAATATAGATGAGAATTTGATGTTTGTTTGGTCGCTTGTACAACACTAGTGTGGAAAATGTTTTTCATTTTTTTCGAAATAGTGATGAATTTCATTTTATTTAAAAAATGATAAATTTTATTGTCTTATTTATGGATGGGCTAATGGATCAATTAAGAGGTGGGATGGAGGTCTTTCAATAAAAAATTTTTATGGACTTCAATAGTGTTCTTCACAACACCAACTAGTTCTCCTTAAGGACCATCCACATTGATGCAATCCACACCATGAGAGATCAGAGTGCACAAGCAACTTCTTAGATCACCACACACTCTACACCTTTTTAATCCACTTCATGTCCCTCAACCAATCACTATTTTCATCTATACAACTTTATCAAGCAATAAACCTTCACTCGAGTACTCAACTAGGCCTAATCCCCTAGTAGCCATGCCAGACCAATTTTTTAAGGATTTCACCAAAATTCTCCAAAAGAATTAGAAAAATAAAGGCATATTTGAATGCCTTTTTTACCCTTACATAACATATCTTAGAGGTTCATTTCACTCCTTTGGACCATATGCCCAAAAATTGCACTATTACTCTACTATAAGCCCTCTATTAGGCCTCCCATTACAAAGAAACCACTAGTAGGTCTGATTACCAAACCTTATAATCATAAAAAATAGTTGATTATTCTTCTCAAACAAAGGATTTTCACATTCTTAAGAGGTGCCATCAAGTTTTGATAATCCAATCACCAAACCCTCCTTCTTAGGTGCTCTAACCTAGGGTTTTGCCAAAGTGAACTCTCCAATCACCTCCATACCCTGCCAAGGGGTCATACACCATTAATTGAATATATCAAATCATACTATTTGATAAAAAGTGGCCCTCACATGGAATAAATCTCCATACCTTGACTGGTCTAAGTGCTAGTGACCCTTCAATCAACATTCTCTATTAATCAGAGATCCTTTTACTTTACTCCTATTCATACCTACAACCAAAAACTTCATGGAAATATAATACATGGAGAAGGTCTCCTCTCACATTCCATACCAACCATAGAAGTGAGGAATCCTATGCATCCATGAAATAATTGACTGTTACACCCAAACCTGTTAGAAAGTAAAGTCCACAAAGATAACTGAGAGGGGGGGGGGGGCGGTGAATCAGCTATATGATAAATATAAATTTTATCAACCTTAATAGATTTTAACCATGTAAGAAATGTAACCAACCACCATAGAAAGATATGCATGCACAATAACACAATAACACAAGATATGTTGACTATGGAACCTCTTGATCAAAGAGTAAACCCCGGTGCGAATGATGTCCAAAAAAGATGCACTAATATAAATATTCCTTGTGAAAGGATGGACTCTATTAGGAGTCTTATGAAATACATTCAGTACATATGAATCCTTGTTAGGAGATTTTGAATCCCTGTTAAAAGATTCTAACTCTGTTAGGAGTTATGGAAGATAGAAGGACCCACTGCCCAAATAGCTTCAGGGTAAGATCACTGAACTCACTATCCAACTAATCTTTGTATTAATCAATAGAATAATACCAAGAGATTACTAACCTCAACAATCCAATACTCCTTCTTTGACTATGCCAAACCGCACCAACTCCTTCTTCAGATCTCAATACCAGATCTCAGTACTTACCATATCCTCTTTCAACAATTTCTCTTTCACAATACACTTACATTCATTACATTCCACACTAAAAAAAGGAATACATTCCTTCCTTTATACCATACTCAAGTAATTACAAATGAGTTAGCATACAAATTACAAAATAAAACTTTCCACATGTTACATCAAAATTACACAAAATTGTTAGCTTCCAATCAATATAATTCTTCACTTGTGTGACCTTAGATCTTGCACTATCAACCACATCACTATCAACATGTCTGCAACTTCTCTCTAACTGTGCATAACCAGATTCCATCCTGATTAGGAGATATCATCTGATTTCCACAAACCTCTACTCAAGAACACTGCCTAAATACTGCTTCCACTAATTTCCTCATAACTTCCACAAATAAATGAATTACTGTCTGCACTCTTAACCATGATCTTATAAAACATCATAGAGTAATTCCCTAACTCCGCATAGCTTCATCTTCAATATCCAAAGTGCACTAACTCAAACACTATTTTCTTCTTTGCTAATCTTCAGTAGATCACTATGTTGACATCAATGACAATCATAGTCATGAATGCAAACAACAATTGCTATAGAATGGATACTAATACTCCCCCATGGGATATATTCAACATTCATTCCTAACAATCTCCCCCATTGGCATTGATGGAAACATAGATGAAAAAACATCCAAGCTCCATAAATCCAATGCTGCAACACTGCTGCTCTGAAAATGCTTCAAGTCTTCTTCATCAATCAAATCTTGCTTTATTTTCCTACTCAATTCTCTCCAACAGATGTTTCAAATGGTTTTTCATGTATACTTCTCCCCCATTGACATCAATGACATATGTTTCATCATTATGTCAACAACAACTTCAATGTCAAAAGACACTATTCAAAAAATACATTCACTAGAGTCCTCATGACTCAGCTTAGATACACATACTCCCCCATAGAGGAAGTACCAACATCCAGTCTAGAAGAAAAAATAGGGCTCATATACCACTGGATGGATGCAACAATCTGCATCACTTCTCAAAAGTAGGCTGGGGCATAACCCCAAGCATACCTCTCAGATACTCAAATGTATCCTTAGGAAAAGGTTTTGTAAATATGTCTACAATCTGCTCCTTTGTGCTTATGTACTCAAGTCTGACTTCTTTCTCTACTACTTTCTCTCTCACTACATGATACTTTATCTCTATATGCTTTTTCTTAGAATGTAACATAGGGTTCTTAGACATACTAAATGTGCTGGTGTTATCACAATGTATAAAAATAGGCTCAACAAATTTTATTCCAATATCCTTCAACATTTGTTTCATCCAAATTATTTGGTTACAATTGTTTGCTGCTACTACATACTCTACTTTTGCTGTGCTCTTTGAAATACAATTCTGCTTCTTGCTTAGCCAAGAAACCAATCTTCCTCCAAGGAAAAATGCTCCTCCATTGATGCTCTTTTTATCATCAATACTGCCTCCCCAATCAACATCTGTATATTCACATAGGGTAAAATCATCAGATTTTTCATACCACAATCCATACTCAATTATGCCTCTTAAGTACCTCAGTATCCTCTTTACTGCTGTATAATGTGATTCTCTAGGTTCAGCTTGAAATCTTGCTACAATTCCAACTAAATGTGCTATATTAGGTCTTGTATGAGTCAACTACTGCAATCCTCCAATCATAGATCTATATTTCTTCTGTTCCACTGCAGGAGGCTCATCTGTGCTGGATAACTTGTGTCTAGTTACCATAGGTATTCCAACTAGTTTATAGTTCTCCATTCCAAATCTCTTCAATAAATCATTCAAGTACTTTTTCTAACTTACAAAGATACCATCATTATTCTATGTTATCTGCAATCTTAAAAAGTATTTCATTTCACCAATCATACTCATTTCAAATTTAGTCTTCATTTCATCTACAAATTTATCACTGGCTTCATCTTCTCCTCCAAAGATAATATCATCGACAAAAATTACTACAACCAACAAACCATTCTCAATTTCTTTTGTATACAGGTTGCTATCAGTTGTGCCTTTTGTAAATCCTAATTTCAACAAATACTTATCCAATCTTGCATACCAAGTTCTAGGTGCTTGCTTCAGTCCATATAATTCTTTCTTTAGTTTACATACCATGTCTCCTTCTTGAGTTAAAGGAAAACCTTCAGGCTGCTCAATGTAAACTTCTTCGAATTCTCCATTCAGAAATGATGACTTCACATCCATCTGATACACTTTGAATTTCTTAAAAGCTGCATAGGCCGAAAAAATTCTTACTGCTTCGATTCTTGCTACTGGTGCAAAAGTTTCTTCATAGTCAATTCCTTCTTGCTGTGAGTATCCTTTACATACCAATCTTTCTTTGTTCCTTACTACTTCTCCTTGTTCATTCATCTTGTTTCTGAATACCCATTTTGTTCCTATAATATTCTTATCTTTAGGTCTAGGAACCAATTACCATGTCTTGTTCTTTTCAATCTGATCTAGTTCTTCTTTCATAGCTTTAATCCAATGTTCATCTTCACAAGCTTCACTTATAGATTTAGGTTCAATTTGAGAAATCAAACATAATAGTTCTTGTACCTTATTTTGAGTTTGAACTCCTCTATCTATGCTTCCAATAATCTTCTCATAAGGATGATTCTTGTTAGGTGTCACTTTCTCAGATCTTACTTCAGGTGTTAGTTCCTCAATGATCTCACTGTGGCTTTCATTTAACAAATAACTGTCAGTTTCATTAAATAATTCAGTAGTCTCAGGATTAGGTCTAGAATGAGTTCCTTCATTTGATTCATAATCAAGTATTCTTTCTTGAATTTTGAACTTTTCATCAACTTTTACATTTGCACTCTCAAAAATAGTCTTAGTTCTCTTATTGTAACATCTATAAGCTTTTATCTTCAATGAATATCCAAAAAAAAATCTTCATCACTTCTAGGATCAAACTTTCCAATGTCATCATCTCTCTTAATATAACATTTTCTTCCAAAAATTCTAAAATACTTAACTGATGGTGCATGTCCAAACCATAGTTCATAGGGTGTCTTGTCTGTGACTTCTCTAATTTGTACTATGTTCATTGTATACACTACTATGTTTACTACTTCTCTCCAGAATATCTTCACTAAGTCATTCTCAAATAACATAGCTCTTGCTGCTCCAGTCACTAATCTGTTTCTCCTTTCTGCAATACCATTTTGTTTAGGTGTCCTAGGGGCTGGAAACTATCTCTTAATACCATTCAATTCACAAAAGATGTTAAATTCTTTAGAAGTAAATTCTCCACCTCTATCTGATCTCAAACATTTAATCTTCATTCTAGATTCATTCTCAACTTTATTCTTAATGATCTTAAACCTATCAAATGCTTCATATTTTTCTTTAAGAAATACAATCCACATCATTCTTGTAAAGTCATCAACAAGAATCATAAAATACCTTTCTCCATAGAATCCTCTAGTCCTTGTAGGACCGCTCAAGTCTGTATGAACAATCTCCAACTTCTCTGCTATTGTAAACTTCTTGCTAGGAAATGAGCTTTTATCATGTTTAGCCATCACACATTCCTTGCAAACAATGTTAGTAGGCTTCATAATTTTAGGCTAATCTCTTACTGCAAGTGTAGTACCCACTTTCACAATGTTATCAAAGTTTATATGACAAAATATTCTGTGCCATAACCAACTATCATCAATCTTAGTAATCAAGCATGTCATCTCAGTAGGATTTAACTGAAATACATTACCTCTGGTTCTATATCCACTACCAATCAAATTTCCATCTTTTTCTTTAATCACATAGGTTTTCTCAGTAAACCAAGCTTGATATCCCTTATCAACTAACTATCCAACACTCAAAAGATTATGTTTCAAACCATCCACAAAGTAAACATCATCAGTATTAGTCTTTCCATCAAGAGTAATAGATCCTATACCTTTAATCAAACAAGGTGCATTGTTTCCAACTCTAACAACTCCTCCATCATAATTGTTAAACTTTATGAACTTTTTCATGTCTCCAGTCATATGATGTGAACAACCACTATCTATAATCCAATTAGATTTCTTTTCTACTTGAGAAACTAAAGCCTTTTCTTCCTTAATTTTAGTTTCAGGATTTTCTTCTTTAGTTGCTACAAATCCTATATCATCATTATTCTCAATATCACTTTCACTCAAAGATTTCTCTAAACTAGCTTCAAGTTCTTCATCATTTTCATAGTAACATTCTTTAGATCTTCTAGGATTAAAGTTCTTCCTATACTTCTTAACTCTCTTAGGACATTTAGATGCAAAATGACCAAATTCTTGACAAGTCCAACATTAAAATTTTTTCTTATCGTCTGGTTCTCTCTTCATAAGCAAGGCAATACATTCTTCAATCTTCCTATCTTCTTGATTTCTAGATCTACTTCTACTAGCATAATCTCCACTCACACTTATGTTTCTTAACAAAGTAAGGTGAACACTAAGAGTACTGAATGCTATCTCTATTATAGGTAGGTCTCCTAATAACCTTAGGTTCATTTCTGCTACCTCCAATCTTCTAATAAGAGTCTCTCTTGTAAAGTTCATAGTACAAGGTATGACTTGTTCAATCATCTATGTTGTCTACTTAAATGTAGGAGTCAATGTCCTCAGAATTTTCCATATCACTTCATTCTGTATCTTTTTTCCTCCACAAGATTTTATACTTGCAACAATCTCTGGCATTCTACCAATATAGCTTCTAACAGATTCATCTTCCATCATTCTTATATCTTCAAATGTACATATCCAATTATGTAATTTGACTTTCTTTGCATGTTCATCACCTTCAAAATTAGAGTGTAAAGGTAACCAAATTTCATGAGATGTTTTCAAATATTTTACCTAATTGTACTCATTCTCTAGAAGGGTTGACAAGAGTGCTTCTCTAGCAAGTATGTTACACATGAATAGATCTCTTTCCTCATTATTACATGTTTCAATGTTATCCTCATCAATGATAGTCTTCTCATTATTTGTAATAAACCAATAACCTAGTCCTAAACATAGTAGATGTGTCTTCATCTTTTCTTTCCAACTGTCAAAATTTACTCCATCAAACTTAGGGCTTTCTTTCTTGAAATTCACCATGGATCTCCTTAAGCTGTTAAACTTTTCTTTCAAGGACCTGCCGCTCTGATACCAATTGTTAGAAAGTAAAGTCCACCAAGATAACTAAGAGGGGGGGGGGGGGTGAATTAGTTATTTGATAAATATAAATTTTATCCACCTTAATAGATTTTAACCATGTAAGAAATGTAACCAGCAACCATAAAAAGTTATACATGCACAATAACAGAATAACACAAGATATGTTGACTAGGGAGCCTCTTGATCAAAGAGTAAACCCTGGTGGGAATGATGCCCACAAAAGATGGACTAATATGGATATTCCTTGTGAAAGGATGGACTCTATTAGGAGTCTTATGAAATACATTCAGTACATATGAATCCCTGTTAGGATATTTTCAATCACTGTTAAAATATTCTAACTCTGTTAGGAGTTATGGAAGATAGAAGGACCCACTACCCAAACAGCTTCAAGGTAAGATAACTGAACTCACTGTCCAACCATTATTTTTATTATTCAACAAAATAATACCAAAATATTATTGACCTCAAAAATCAAATACTCCTTCTCTGATTGTGCCAAACCGCACCAACTCCTTCAGAACTCAATACCAGATCTCAGTACTTCACATATCCTCTTTCAATAATTTCTCTTTCATAATACACTTACATTCATTACATTCCACACTACAAAAAGGAATACATTCCTTCCTTTATACCACACTCAAGTAATTACAAATGAGTCAGCATACAAATTACAAAATAAAACTTTCCACATGTTACATCAAAATTACACAAAACTGTTAGCTTCCAATCAATATAATTCTTCACTTGTGCAACCTCAGATCTTGCACTATCAACCATGTCAATATCAACATGTCTCCAAATTCTCTCTAAGTGCACATAACCAGATTCCATCCTGATTAGGAGATATCATCCAATTTCCACAAACCGCTACTTAGGAACACTGCCTGAACATTTCTTCCACTGATTTCCTCATAACTTCAATGAATAAATGAATTATTGTCTATGCTCTTAACCATGATCTTATAACACATCATAGAGTAATTCCACAACTCCACAACTCCACATAGCTTCATCTTCAATATCCCAAGTGTACTAACTCAAACACTATCTGCTTGTCTGCTAATCTTTAGTAGATCACTGTGTTGACATCAATGACAATCACTGTCATGAATGAAACAAATGCTACAAAATGACTACTAATACTCCCCCATGGGATACATTCAACATTCATTCCTAACAAAACCACTGTTAGGAGCAGTCAGAATAACCAGTAGTTCATTTCTTTAAATGTCACAACAATAAAAAAAACCATTTATAGAAATGAATAACAACACAAATCATGAATATTTTAATTCATTATCATTCACATTTGTGTTGAAAGAAGAGTTTAAGAATCCAAAAATGGGGACTGTGTCCTCACGGGTAGAGACAAGATAGTTTGTAAGTAATTTACATTTTATTGACTCAACCTTAATTTACATTGCTTGTCATGTGTAGAGGGTATTTTTGAGGAGGATCCATGTGAGTTTTGAGGGTATGTGGAGTGTGGTGTGATAGAGAACCAAAGACAATGTTTCCAATTCAATGAAAAGAAAATATTCTTGAAAATAATATTTTCTGTCGTGAGGGTTACAATCATTATAACTGTGGCTTCAAACTTGTTTTGAAATGCTTTGTTGATTGGATAATGGTTTAATATGATTTTAGATTGATATATTTACATTTCCTTGAAAGTATCTTGAAGTTTCATGAAGATTTGAAGAAAAGAATATAAATTTGTATTGACTGTTCCATAAGAAGGTTTTGTGCAATCAACATTTTGGGATTTGAAGTCTCCATTGCATGGATTGAATCTCCCACCCATGTGGCTTCTTTGATTGGTGGGAGGATTCATCATAATTTTTTATATCCTTTTATGATAGTGTTTGTTGCAAGGATATGCCAAGATGGAGGAGAGACCACATAGAATAGTGGTAAATTTCTTATTGAAGAGTGCACCAAGTTGCACCAGTCATTGTTTGAGAAATTAATCTTAATGAGGAGGGTATTTTATATTGGATCTTGCATTGGGGGATCCTTAGAGATATGTTAGATCCATTGGGAGGATCTAGAGGAGTTTGGAGGAGCCATTTCTAGAAAGCCCTAGATAATGACCCTAGGAATGAGGGTTTGATACCTTGGGTGGTACGTAAGTGTTAGAGACCCAAAAAATTGATAATGCTTTATGTTTTTCCATGTGCTAGGATTTTTTCATGGTTTGGGATCAAGGGAGAAAGCCTTTATATGAGTTGCTTTGTATTTGGGTGCACTTTAGGCCTATTTGGGTGTTGCAAGTGTATTGGATCTGGTACTTGGTCCAAAGGAGCATAACTTGGGTTTGGGGTATGTCTTGTAACATTGAAAAGGGTATCTAAAACCACTGAGAGTTTCTCTAGTTGTTTGGGAATTTTGTGAGTAAAAGGTAGATTACTAGTTGGATAGGGCTATAAGGAGATTAGGCTCTTGGAGTGAGTTGTGAAGCAAAATTTGTGTATTTATATACAAAGTAAACATGATAGAAAATGGAAACATGTTTAGTTTTATATGGAATACACCAAGGAGTGCCATCAGAAATATTGACCGTTTACAATCATGAACAGTAAACATAAATCAGATAGCTCATTTTTTTATTAGCATTTGTAGTCTCACAATATCAAAAAATGTGTAGTCTTAGAACTATCTATTTCTATATGTATATGAAAAATGAATGAAATATCAAGCTGAAATAAAGCATTGAAGAAAATAGTATTCCACATAGACTAAATCAAATATACCATCAAAAGAAGGTGAACTCCACAATTGGCACAAACTCAGACATGAGAAAGTCAAATTCAGGGCTTGATTTATCAAGAACAACAAACAATGTAAAATCCCACAATCAAAAATAGAAACCTAATTAAAAACTACTGCCTTATGGTTATTGGGTACGGCTAATTAGGGCATTTAATGTAGTTAAGGCCCTGCATAATAGTTGCACACTATAAAACTTGATTGGGACAATGGAATTTACAAAGTAAGGAAAGGTGAGAGGATCAATCAAATAATCACAAAAAGAAACACACTTTGTCAGCACTATTCAAAATCCTATCACCAAGCATAGACAAGAAATAAAAAAGGGACAAAAGATAAGAAATAAGAAAAATCATTAGAACTATAGAAAAACCATTAAGACTACAAAATCAAGTTCTAGAAATGGATAGTTTTGATGCTTTTCCATTACAATAATTGAGCATTCATCATTTGGTACTTCTTGGTGTATTCTATTTAAGTATTATGGAAGCCATTGTATGGGAGAAGAGGAGGATCTACAAGCATTGTATAGACTGTGGCTGAATAAGAAAGTATTATATCTGTCATTTAGATGTCTCTTTGCATGGTTTTTAGATTGTTGTTGATTTGAACAAGTTCCAAATGTGTTGAAGAAGGTTTGAACATCAATTTCTAAACATTCTTCAATGCTTTGAAGACCTTTCCATATTACTGTCCTATATACTTCAGCGCAACAGTCAGAGTTTAGTTCTTTTTCTTATAACTATTTTTATTTTCTTTTAGAAGAAATGCATTCCATGGAGTCTTAGGCCTAGAATCCATGGAATGATGTCTATCTAACATTGTATTATATTACACTAACCTTGCATAAGAAGAAAAATAAATGACAGGGGTTCGCACCAGTGGAATTGTGAAGAAAACTTGAAGAAAATGCATAAACCCTATTAGGTGAAAGTAAAATAGTTTTATTTTTTAACCTATGAAATGTCTATATTAATCTCTATGAACCATATGTGGCATTAAATAGAAAATTTATTTTTCTCTCCATTTTTATAAATCAAAAGTCATTTTATAGTTCCTGAATTTTTTAAATTTGAAACCTAAACAATTGCATTCTATTTATAATTTTAGCATGCCATTTAAATTGAATGCTTGAAAATAAATTTAAACCATACCAATCATTTAGTACAACATTTTAAAGAAAACAAGAAATCATGAAAGGCCCTACTTGGAAAATGAAGATTGATAAGGATGTAAGTTGTGCTCGAAAGTATCTTGTGATTTCAACTGAGATTCAAACCCCAATTCTCGACACAGTGTGGAAAAAGAAAGGAAACCAATTATCAACTATACCACACACAAAATCCACAATACGAAAGAAATCAATTTCAAAATTAACAAAAATTTACTTGCAACCAAATATTCACAACTAAATCAAGAAGTGATTTCATTTTATAAAGTCCATCTGTTACTTGCAATGTGACATTATAAATGTTGACAAACATGTACATAAACTAAATAATAAAATGTTTTCATATACCATATAAATGTCGATAACATATGATTTTGACATAAGTTGCCAAAGTAAACAAAAAATACTTCAAATTAGGTAGGGGTCAACCAAAGAGCCTACCTAGCACATATTGTTTAAGTGCCATGGTTATAAATTTCTTACTATGCCTTAGTCATATTAATGACTATACAATGTTGTTATGAAGTTCCCTCTTACACATAGTGGATAAAAATATGTTTTATCACTTTTCCATCTGCAAGTACCATTGTTATATACCATTGTTATGATAAATAAATATACTCATGTTCACAAAGTCTAAACATTATCACTGCTATAGATCACTATCATGATAAACAAATAAAATCATACATTCACAAAGTACAACCATTTCCATTAAACCAAACACATATAAAATTGTACATATACCAATGTTGCCACTATAATTAAATACAAAAGTCACCAAATTGTTTCACCATACAAAAACCACCAAACTATTTTACCATATGATCAATTATCAATGTAACCAAACTCACTGAATGTATCAAGTATGGTTTTACCATACGATCAATGCAAGGTGAAGGTGAGAACACTCCAAGGACATGGAGATGCATGTAATAATTGTTACCCAAAATTACAACATATAGAATAATAAAAACAAATAGGAAAAGATTGCATTTTTAGGGTCCAATTAACACTATCTTTCAGGTATTATTGATTAACATTTCATTATTGCAGTCATTATCAGATTTCATTATTGTACTCTAAGTATTGATCACATTTCAAAATTTCCAAATTCATAACTGATCATTACATTGTGCATTCAAACTAAATGTGGTATACAAGTGTTCTTTTATATTTCATATTTCATGTCAATAAAAGAGTATATTTGATAAATAGAAAGCATGATAGAAGTATGGAGTAGGGGTCCCATGAATTGCCTTATTGTCTGTGTTTTGTCAGTTGGTTTTCTATCAAGTCCTAGGTCTTTAGGTCTAGGTCTTCATCTTTTAGGAATTTAGGGTTTTCATTTGCATCATGAGAGATAAAATGGTGTTAGATCCAACTAGATCTAAGATATGCATGAAATAGAAACATCATACAACAATCAAATTTTCAAAGCTACATATCTATCTAGTAAATTCAATGCAATAAGGAAATGTGCACCCACACTAAATGAAAGATAGTATTAAAGGGACTTGTTTTTAAACATGAAACCTTTTACTATTAATGGTCATTCTAATGTATGTTGTCGTTATATTAAAGCCATAAATCTAAATGAAAGGGACTTAGTATTTGTAACTGTTATACACTGAGTTTTGCACCTTTGTCTCAAGATCTCATAGTCTTGATAACTCAGTATAACTTGGGAATCATCTCAAGGTTGTGAGACCTTATGCTAACTGAGATGAAACCTCCAGGTTCTAGGCTAGTTCCTGCTGGATTATCACCTTAATTTGCTTCTTGACATGAAATTAAATCTTTGAAGGGAAAGGGTTAGAAGGAATGCTTGGAAAGGGAAATAACTTGGAAGCAAACTACCTACTAGGTGATGCACCAAAATTAGGGTTTGGATCTCAGTATAGAGGGATGGGATCAATGAAAAGCTTAGATCTAGTAGGTCACAACTTATTGAATAGGCTTGCATAAGTGTTTCATAGGAGGGCCTGAACATTAGACACAACCTATGACCTGCAAGCAGACATTCTTTTTAGCAGAAGGGCACAGGAATGAGACAAGATGATAGGGGGCTGAAGAATACCCACAAACTCATCCAAATTAGATCATACACAATAATACACATATAAGCTAAAAGTAAGAGGGATCATGAACCCTAAGTATCACTGAAAGCATTCATAGACTTCAATCCAATAAGAGATAAGCCAAACAAGGAAGCATAGGGACATGAAGGATTGTCACAAACTGCATCTGCAATATTTGTATTATCAATGGGAATTATAGAATGTGGGGAACCAGAGGGCAGGAAGAAATGCCATAGATAGCTTCCCAAGAAAGAGTCCTTCCTTTTTTACAAAATGTGAATTCTGAGCTCTACAAGCTCCAAAAAACATTATATATAGCACTCACTGCACACAGATAGGAGTCAAAACTAACTAGGGTTACAAGAATATACATAAAATAATCCAACCCTAAAACCATCACTTTTGATCATAAATGTATCTCTTGTAAATATCTTGACAGATCATATATATCTTCCTTTGCGTGTCCATTCCTGTAATGATCCTACTTGCAGACAAAAGCCTTGACCTGACAACCTCCTGCAAGCCCACTAAGCCATAAAGACTCCAAATCTGATCTTTGCAAGAATGAATTTGAAAGTACAGATGGCACCAACTCTTTAATGCTTCATCGATGTAAGAACACTACATTGTACCCTACAAAATCTATGGCGACATCGACCAGATCATCCATCATCATGCTCGCAACCAAAAAATGTCTCGATGACATAAATTTTGAGCTACCCCACTGCTCATGACCTGCAAACCAAAAACTAGCAAAAACCTCTCAGACATATTTGAATCTTTGAAAACCATCAGCTAATTGATCATTTTAAAATATGTCCATCGATATCTAATGTTTCTTGACAGATGAACAGTCTAGATGCATTGAAAAAATCACTTAAAATCCTTGCCTACCAAGT
Organism: Chamaecyparis obtusa; assembly: GCA_027943335.1. Lineage (NCBI taxonomy): Eukaryota > Viridiplantae > Streptophyta > Pinopsida > Cupressales > Cupressaceae > Chamaecyparis > Chamaecyparis obtusa. Next base: position 402,718 of record BSBK01008986.1, on the reverse strand, counting down.
CAAATGCCACTTCGGCAGTCAACAGCCAATGAAACACGAGCAAATCGGTGTCTCAGATAGACACGGACCCACAAAAATGAGAAGCACCATCAAACGGCTATCTCTATACCATTGAGGTTAATGATCGAGTGCTTTGGATCCACAGTACAATGATAGCCGTGAGATTTGATCACATTTTAACCCCTTTAGAAACCCCAGACCCCACGGGCCCACTGACATCAGCCACGTTGCATTTTTCCATTCACCCTAACTACCTCATTAGCTAACACCTCAGCATTTCTCTGACATCAGACCCACTGAGAATAAGATTCCAATCGGATGGCTAGTCGCATGATCGCATGGGGTCGGAAGATCCCATGTGAACATGCGACCACCATCAGATCTTCCACGTCGGCAATAATTATGAGGAACTGGGACCCACCTGGTTGGAGTTGCACACTTAGGGTCAAAAACACAGAGGGTTTTCAAAACTGAGGTTGAAAACACATAGGGTTTTTGACACTGAACATTTCTTTGGAACTCAGTCGCAGTAGTGCACAAACAATTCCTGCAACATTAAAACTTGAATAACTTCCTGGGTATTGTGAATTAGGTTATGCGATCAGAGCTGAAGCATGATGACACTTTGAAGATCGTAAGGTTCAGATCACACATCATAAAACTTCATGGATCAACTTCACAAATGAAAACAAGTTGTAGTAGGGTGGGATAAAACAGAGACTTGGAAACTTGGCCAAATTTGTAGAATGGAAATTTTGGGCAACAGTAACTGAGAAACCTTTTTCAGAATCAGTAGGACCTTGTTAGATTAGTGAACACAACAACCTGAATATTGATTCATAAGTGTCATCTTTTTGGCATTTTCATAAACTAAATTATTTATTATGTTTACTAACCTAACAAAATTACACTGATGTTGTTTGAAAAGCTTAACAAATGAATTGCAGTGCTCAAAGTTGATTGGTTTTCACATTATAGTCAGAGAAGAAAGATGTAGTGAAAAGTGCCTCACAAGATGCTACAACAAAGTGCCATAATGCTTCAAAATAGTCAAGTTCAAATGACAAGATCCAACAACATAATCACTGGTATTACATGATTTTGAAGTTTTATATACAATGTTATTGCTGAATTCAAAATGTCTTAACAATGAATTCACTGTTGTTGCTGATTAAAAAAATAGAAATGCTACAAAATTGAGCTTAAAATTCATAAAAATGTTATCAGTATGTATTTGATGGATGTCACAAGCCCGTGCTCGAACTCCATCAAATTTAATTTTGATGTCTTTGAATGTCATGAGCCTGTGCTAAAATTTCTTAGATAATAAACAAACATTTTTTGTCTTATTGCATTTCTTATGATAAAGATTCATATTCGGCATCATAGATTCATTTTCCATATGGAACAGAGGAAAGGATTGTGATCAAGCATGGTGGTTTACACTAGTAAAGCTAAGCGATGTTCACTGTCATCAGTATAGAAAAGAAATAGTTTTAAATTAACTGTTCATTTTATTCAGCTGAAGCACATTGAAATGAAAAATGACTGGTGCAAAAGAAACAATGATGTTTAGGTCAGGTCAGCATGTAAAAATGACTAGTGAAAAAAAAGAACTGTGGCATGGTGACTATTTTGTAATAGTGAAAATTTTTAGGATAATGACTGGTGTGTGCTAGTATGAAATAAGACTGGTGCAGATTGACAAATTTCTTGCAAGGGGTCGGGGTAACAACATCAGAGATATTGTCATTGAAGGAACATTTAATACAGTAAGCATGTTTTTTTACAATTAGCATGCATCTTCAGTACAAACAACCATGAGCCAAGGAGAGTTCATATTTATCAAGCCGAGAGAAATATATAAAAATGACTGGTATAATTTTAGTTTTCCCAAATGACAGTCCCAGTTAAGCCATGGGCTTCAAAATTATAATTGGATTTTCATCTTATGATGGCAAATATTCATCTATAGTAGCTTGAAGGAATGTCATTTTTCAACATTATCATGTATATCAAAAGAAGAAAAGATAGAGAAATAATAGTTTGTGTATGCAAGACACAACCGACCGAGTTTGAAAATCAGTTACAACCCATAGTCAAGCTAGAGACAGGTGTAAATAAAACCCAGCTGTTACAAGTTATAAGAAACAACAAAGCCCTACGTCAAATCAAATGAAGGGAATGAAATAAAAACTTATCTGCATGTTTCATAGAATAGCTTGTGTCTTTTAGTCCAAGCTTAACATTAAGTTTCAGTTGCCATGACACAGTCTGAAGCTGTGGCTGAAATATGCCTAAGTTTCTGGACCGAGTTTTCAACCTTTCTTAGTTCCACATTTTTTAGCCACAGCCCAAACTAGGTAGAGACTACTGGAGATCATTCTCCTTTCAAGCCAAGATTTGAGGAGTTGGCTTTAGTTCAAACCCTGAAATCATGGAAGATATTGAACACTATCAAGGAGAAAAGCCCATATCAAAACAGGGAAAATAAATGAAAATTTCATGTAGAAATTACGCCAGATGCAAGGGATCATACTTAACAAGATGGTATGTTCAAGCTCGAGGACAATTTTGAAAACCACTTGCTACTCATGATTGAGCTCAAGCCTCGTGTTACATTCCCAACCCAAGACGTCTTCTAGTCATGGCTTTCCAGTCACATTTCAAGCCGTGATCCGAGCATACAATAGCTAGGGTTCGAGTTCACAAAAAAGAAAGCCCAAGTTACTAGTCACATTTCAAGCCATGATTCAAGTGCATCTAGGATTTAATTTAAAGTTAAAATAAAAGCTTAAGTTACCGATCACAGGCCGAGAAAGGAGCCACAGTTCGAGAAGACAAATAACAGGCCAAGCTTAGTGTTGAGCCTAAACAAGCATAACTGAGCTTCAAACTTGAAGTAAAACATAGTAAACAAAGCCAAAATCATGCCAAGTGATCTCCAAATCATGAACAAATAAGTAAAAGCCACGCTCATAAATAGAAAAACTCTTAGTGCAACCAAAATTCAATGCCTTAATTACAACTGTCTACATCTTGATAGAGCTCAAAGATCATAGTGCCAACTCACATCCTCCTTTTCCTCATAAGCTTGCAAGTGGTTGAAGTGATCATGTCGACCCTTTAACACTTATAAAATGTTAGACTTAGGCATTTTATTTTATGTCTAAAGTTTAGATCTTAGGTAGGATGAGCTTATGTTTATATGGAATTATATTCAATGTAAAATAGTTGTAAATATTGGTTAAATTTTGTAAAAAAGATTTACATCCTTATTTTAAAACCAATATTTAGGGCATTATTTTTGGCATGAATTAAGGCCAAATTAGGGAAAATTATGAAGGCTTTGATTTTTGAATTGAAGGCATATGAGAGATATAAAAATGATTTGGATAATCAGTTTTAGGGGTTGCAGATTTTGGAGAGAAGGCTGAAAGTGAGCATATTATTCCTTGATGCCTTTGAGATCTTATTTTTGTAACCTATTTGTATGATTTTGGAGGATAATAAATAAAATGATCTATTTCTCCATATTTTTTTGAGTATTGATTCAAATCCTATTTTCATAATTCTTTATAAGTGTTTATTCATTTTGTTAGCTAGGAGAAGTGAATGTTTCTTATTCCTCCTCAAGGTTAGAAAAATTCAAGCCTTATGAAAAATATGTATGTTTGTTGATAGATTGAGCTATTTGTGGTTTATACCCTAGTAGTAAGGTCTAATTAACCTATATGTTGATCAGTGATTCAAGGTGTCAAACTTTTGATATATGAGTTGGGGTTACTATTTTAGTTTCCCAAGCAAAGTCTGAATTCATTTTGGTGTATCACTCCATTTTCCCATTTTAGTTTCAAAGTTTCTTTTCCCTTTTCCCACTAAATTTTCATTTAGAAGGTGATATTTCCAAATCAAATAGGAATCAGCCTAGAATCTAGAGAATCTTTCATAATCAGAGTCCACCCACAACTCGAGAAGGTTTCCATTGTTAGGATAGAATCATGTTAAGCCTTGATGCCTGAGTTGGGGTGGTATTTTAAAACCTAAATAGTTTTTGGCACGCCTGGTGGGACATTGTGATACATGAATCGAATCTAAACAAGGAGTGTTAAAGAATTTGAGTTTTTACAATTGTCTTTCACTAGGAGAGACATAAATATCCAAAGAGAGCCTAGAGGTCCTAGAGACCTTTCTGTTCAGCCTGTTCAAAGAAGTAGGAGACTTGTAAGACTAAGGAAATTAAGATATGAAAGAAGTTCATCTCCTCCCTCTTACCACACTGAATTTCTAGATTCAAAACAAGAGGTTTTTGAAGATCTTGGAGTATCTCAAAGAAAATTTGTTCCTGAACAGCCACCACTGGTAAATCAGACTGTACCATCTAGTTCAAGTACAACACATCAAGCAATGGTGAGAAATCTTCCATTTGTCCCATTTGATCAAGGTAGGCCTCTAAGGATTGCAAATCACAATAACATTCCATTGGCTACTTTGAAAGGCATGCCATCGTTTACTGGAGAAGGATAAGCAACTACCATTGAACACATAAGAGATGTTGCATCTCTTTGCAATTTTCATCATGTCACGAAGGAAGATGTAGCTCTGAAGCTATTGGCTACATAACTGAAGGGTAAAACCCTTGATTGGTTCAGAACTCTCCTAGTAGATTCTATTACCACTTGGGATGTTTTGGGAGAGAGATTTTCCAAATTCTTTGAAGACAAGTCAGACAAATTATCCTTGGTGGAGTAATTAACTACTATAAAGAGGGCTCCATAAGAGGAAATGAGTGATTTCAATCTCCATTTCCAAATGACTTGGAACAGGATTCCTGCTATAGTAAGGCCCTCAGCTGAATATGCATTTTTGTATTATCTAAAGAGTTTGAATAGTGATATCTCTATTATGATTCAATCTATGGGGGGTAATTCATTGGCTAAAGCCTTTGATACTGCTATTAGAGAAGAGAACAATCTTATTTAGGCAAGAAAGATAGCTCCTAGGCCACCTATCCCTTTCTTTCCTAGTATTCAATCCAATATGCCATTGATTGTCCCACCTCTATCTTCTGTCCCATCATTTAAAACCCTAGAGTTAGTCCCTATTTATCCTCTAAACAAGTTACAGAGTATTAAAGATAGCTAGCAAAAGATAGAGAGTTTGTTGCAGTCCTTTGGTAATGATTTAGTAACCCTAAAGAGGAATCAAGCACAAGCAAACCCTGTAGCTCAAAATTAGTTTGTTGGTTCCTTATTCCAATATTCTACTCAGCCCAATTATCAAGCTAATAGGTAGAAATTCCAAGGCAATAACCATGAAAATAGGTAAAATTGGAATCAGAGGCCTAATAGACCATATAATACTACTCCTATTAATGTTGTTAGGGATATAGTTCCTAGCCATAATAATATTTCTATTGAGTGGTGCTTTCCATGCAATCAAGCTCATGATCACTCAACATGTTCCAATGCAGTTCTTAACCAAGCTCTTATGGTACAAAATTCAATGAATTCACATTAGAATGTGCCGATTAAAGAGGTCCAATAATAATTAGATTAGAGTATTCCAGATACTGGTTTCTTAAATTAGCAAGAAGAAGAGTTTTGTGGCTAAATGATGATTCACCTATTTCTGTGAATACCAAAGCCAATAAGAGAGCTTTAGAATTAGAGAAATGAGCTGGTAATGTTCCTCCTACACCAGTTTCAATTCTAAAGAATCCCTCTTCTTCATCAAACAAAGATCAAAATCAGAGGTATGCCAATCAAAGTTTTCCTAGATCTCCTAAAATGGTATAGTTTGTTGTTCCTTATAATATTGTTGATATCATGAAGAAAATGAATGTAACCTTGTTTATGTGGGAAACTTTAGCTATGCCAGGACAAGCTGAAATTTTTAAGGAAGGGTTGTCCATGTTGACAACAAGCTCACAAAAAGCTATTCAACAACCTTCTAGAGTGGTTATAGCTAACTCAGAGCCCTCTAAAGTTCATGAAACAATAGCTAAAGAAGAAAAGAAACCTGCTAAAGTTTAGTAACCAGTAGTACAAGAAGTTAAAAAGGCTGTAGATTTGAAGCAATCAATAGTGGCAGTTGATAAAAAGCCAACAAATGTGAAAAAGACAACATAAAAGGAAGGTAAGAAATTTTTAAATAATAAGCCTCCTCCTTTTTATGTTTCTTTGATCATTGGAAACAAATTAGTGCATAATTGTATGGTAGACAGTGGTGCAACTAGCACTGTCATGCCTAAGAAAATTGCTGATTTGTTGGATCTAAGGTATGAACCTCTTGAGAAAAGAGTTGTCCAGCTTGATGGTACCTCAGTCAAGACCTTAGGGGTTGTTAAAAATGTAAGTTTGACTTTACACTCATGTCCAAATTTCTCAATTCCTCAAGATATTTATGTCATAGATCTGCCACCTTATTTTGCCCTATGTCTGTCAAGAGACTTTATAGCCAAAATAGATGGTTATTTCTCATCAAATTGGTCACACCTATATTTCAGAACCAGATATGGTACTAAGGTAACTATAAAATCAGATTTATTGGCCAAGGATCACATAGAGCCTTATAATCTAAGCCCTATGAATGCAAGTTGTGTAATTATGGATTCAAATGAGATAAAAGATTATTCAGCTTATAATACACAAACTGAGGAATATCCTGATATTGTATTAGATGAATGGGAAACTATAAATGATCAAAATGATGATATGTTTGATGTTGGTTTTGGTAATTATATGATTTTGTAATCTGATGCAGCTATGCCTAATCTGATAAAGGATCAAGATTCTGAATCTGAATTGTCTAACCAGTTATGGGATTTATATTTTGATGGTTCTAGGAATAAAGATGGTGTTGGTGTAGGTGTTATGTTGGTGTCACCAAATGGTGTCAAATTTATGCTGCATACAAATTATCTTTTCCATGTTCTAACAATGTGGCTGAATATGAAAGTCTAATTTAGGGTTTAGAGTTGGTAAGAAAAAGGAGAATCAAATGCTTGAGGGCATTTGGGGGCAGTGAATTAATAGTAAATTAGGTGAGGGGTATCAATGCTATTAAAAATGATTTTTAAAGTTGTATAAATCTAAAGTATCTGATATTCTGGATGATTTTGATGCATTTAACCTCGTTTCTATACCTAGAAGGAAAAATTAGCATGCTGGTAGACTAGTTGGTATTGGTGCACATGTCTCATTAACTAAAAATAAAGGATAGATATCAGATTAGTCACATGCCAAGATTGTTGTTGGGCCATCTATTCCAGATAATGACATAAATTGGTAGGTTTTTAACACTGATGAACATATTTTAATTTTTATGACTGAAATAGAAGATATCTCAGCTTCTAAGAATGATAAACTCAATCAAAAAATGGAAGATCAAATCATTTAGCTAAAGACTAATAAGCTTCCAAAAGGATTAGTAAGTTTGGATTCAGCTTTTAATTTTGATGATCAATTCAAGATAAATAAAACCAGCTTGATGATCAAGGAGGATCACTATGAAGAAGTGGAAATATTTAGGGACAAGTACTTAAAGGTTGGTAAAATTAATTCTCCTAAAGAAAAAGAATTGCTTATTGATTTATTCAGATAATATAATGATGTGTTTGCATGGGATTATGCTGATTTGAAAGGATTTGATCCCCAATTAACTCAGCATACCATAGAACTAGACCCAGATGCTAGGCCAATCAGAAAAAGGAAAAGGCCTATAAACCCCAAGTTAGAACCTTTAATGCTTAAAGAGCTGAGAAATTTTTTGGATGGTGGTATTATATTTCCTATTAAACACACATCCTAGGTTTCTAATTTAGTTCCAATAAGGAAAAATAATGGAGAAATTAGACTTTGTGTAGACTTTAGAGACCTTAATAGGGCATCTCTAAAAGATAGGCACCCTCTTCCTTCCATGGAACAAATTTTGCAGTATGTCTCAGGTTCAGAGAGATTTTTACTTCTAAATGGGTATTCTGGTTATAACCAGATTTTAGTCAAAGAATTAGACCAATTCAAAATAGCTTTTACAACTAAATGGGGTACAATGGCTTACAGAATAATGCCATTTGGATTGTCAAATGCAGGAGCTACATTCCAGAAAGCAATGGACATGGCTTTCAAGAATCTGATGTATAAATTTGTTCTAGTATACCTAGATGATGTCACAATTTACAACAAGATTACAAACCAACATATAGATCATCTCAAAAAAGTTCTTCAGAGATACAGAGAGTTTGGAATCTCTCTTAACCCAAAGAAGTCTATTTTTTTAGTTCATGAAGGTAAACTTTTAGGATATCAAGTGTCTAAAGAAGGTACAACCATTGATCCTGAAAGGATTCATGCAATTCTAGAACTATCATTACCAAAACATAAAAAAGGATTGTAGAGTTTTATTGGGAGGATAAATTTTGTTAGATGCTTTATCCCTAATATTGAAAATTTGTTAAAACCTTTGACTGCTATGCTGAAGAAAGATGTACCTTTTAGATGGACTGATGAGGGAAAGAGAAGTTTTGAAAAAATTAAGCAAGCCCTGTCATTAGCCCCTACTTTGACTAATCTTGATTTCTCTAAGGATTTTATTTTATATGCTTATGGTGGTTTTGACACTATTTTAGCAATGCTAGTGTAAAAGAATGAGAATAAATAGGAGCAACCATTGACATTTTTCAGCAAAGGTATGGATGATTATGAGAAAAGGTATAGTTTTTTTGAGAAGCATGTACTAGCTATTATTAAAGCCTTAAAAAGTTTAAGCATTTGGTTTCTATAAATAAGATACATCTGATGGTTGCACATCCTAGCATTAAGGAGTTCCTGTTGAACACAGATGTCAATGAAAAGAGAGCGGGATGGATAACAAGAGTTATGGAATATGATGTGCATATCCATGTGACTAAGCTGATTAGAGGCAAAGGCTTGTGTGCTCAGATGGAAATAGATGAAGATAGGTTGAAGCCACTGAAGAGGCTACCTCATTCCAAGGTAATTCTATGTTAATTAATGATTCAACATCTTGGTTATCAGATATGACCAGATTTCTACAAAGTGGTCAATGTCCAATAAATCTTGATAAAGCTAAAAGAAGGTACTTTAGATTACAGTATGTTCCCTATGTTCTTATTTACGGTATTATTTATAAGAAATATTTTTCTGGTATGCTTCTTGATTGCATTGATTATATTGATCAAAACAAGATTTTATCTGAGTTTCATGATGGATCTTGTGGTGGAATTTCCATCCTAAAACTACAACCTAGAAAATTCTAAGAGCTAGCTATTATTGGCCATAATTGTTCAAAGATGCTCATTCTTGGTCAAGAAAATGTCAAAAGTGTGCTCTGTTTGCAAGAAATAAAAAGTTGGCAACATTAGCATTGAAACCAATCATTGTAGATCAACCATTTAATAAATGGGGAGTGGACTTTATAGGTCCAATAAATCCTAATTCAAGTGTAGGTCAGAAATGTATTTTGATTACTACAGACTATTTTACTAGATGGATTGAGGCCATTGCATTGAAGGAGTCTACATGATCTACTTATTTAAACTTCTATGACGATATTATAACTAGGTTTGGAGTTCCCCAATCAATAATTTTAGATAATGCTTTAGCTTTTGTTGGTTCAGCTATAACAAAGGGCTATTAAAAATGACATTTATTTAAATAATTCTTCCAACTATTACCCTCAGGGTAATGGTCTTGCAAATTCTACTAACAAAAACTTGATTAGGATCATCAAAAAGAATTTGTAGGAAAACAAGAGGGATTGGCACTCAAAACTAAAGGCAGACTTATGGCTGGATAGAATCACACCAAAATAGATTATTGGGAATTCACCCTATGTTCTAGTTTATGGTAAGGAGGCAAGATTGCCAATTTCTACTGTGTTTCTAGCTTTACAACTAGCTGATCAAATGATGTCGTTTGAAGATTAAGATCCTCTTAAGTTGAGATATGCTGAATTGCTTCAGCTTGAAGAAGAAAGGAGAAGAGCATTGAAAAACATGGAGTTAAGGAAAGAGTAGACCAAAAGGTCTTTTGACAGGAGAGCTACACCTAGATATTTCAAGGAGGATGATTTAGTACTAAAGTGGGATGTGCTGAAGAGAAGACTAGGCCAACATAACAAATTTGACAATTTTTGGTCAGGCCCTTTTGTTATTACAACCTATAAAGAAAATAATGCTTTGCAATTGTCTACAACTCATGGAGAAGTTCTACAAATTCTAGTTAATGGAATCCACCTCAAGCTTTTCTTTGAGGGATATGTTTGGTTTAGTTTCTTTTTCAATAAGTGTTGTCCAAGCACTAGGTCTTTAGGTTGTTTGAGTCTAAATTAGATGCATTTTCATTTCAATATGGTTTCATTCATGAGTTCTAATTTTCTAACCCCATTGCCCAATGATAAGGTCTGTAGGTCATGTCTAGCAGGCAGACATCCAGTAGAGGTCACCAAACATTTTACCCAAAATTACAACATACAGAAGAATAAATACAAATAGGAAAATCTTGCATTTTTAGGGTCCGATTAACACTATCTTTCAGGTATTGTTGATTAAAATTTCATTATTGGATTAATTATTAGATTTCATTACTGTACTCTAAGTATTCATCACATTTCAAAATTTCCAAATTCATAACTGATCATTACATTGTGCATTCAAACTAAATGTGGTATACAAGTGTTCTTTTATATTTCATATTTCATGTCAATAAAAGAGTACATTTTTAGAATAGAAAGCATGATAGAAGTATGGAGTAGGGGTTCCATGCATTACCTTGTTTTCTATGTGTTGTCAGCTAGTTATCTGTCAGGTCCTGGGTCTTTAGGTCCAGGTCTTCATCTTTTAGGACTTTAGGGTTTTCATCTGCATCATGAGATAGAAAATGGTGTTAGATCCAATTGGATCTAAGCAATGCATGAAATAGAAACATCATACAACAATCAAATTTTCAAAGCTGCATATCTATCTGGTAAATTCAATGCAATAAGGAAATGTGCACCCACACTAAATGAAAGATAATATTAAAGGAACTTGTTTTTAAACATGAAATCTTTTACTATTAATGGTCATTTTGATGTATGTTGTCCTTCTATTAAAGCAAGCAATCTGAATGAAAGGGACTTAGTGTTTGTAACTGAGAAACCTTTTTCAGAATCAGCAGGACCTTGTTAGATTAGTGAACACAATAACCTAAATATTGATTCATAAGTGTCATCTTTTTGGCATTTTCATAAACTAAATTATTTATTATGTTCACTAACCTAACAAGATTACACTGATGTTGTTTGAAAAGCTTAACAGAATGAATTGCAGTGCTCAAAGTTTACTGGTTTTCACATCACAGTCAGAGAAGAAAGATGCAGTGAAAAGTGCCTTACAAGATGCTACAACAAATTGCCATAATGCTTCAAAATAGTCAAGTTCAAATGACAAGATCCAACAACATAATCACTGGTATTACATGATTTTGAAGTTTTATATGCAATGTTATTGCTGAATTCAAAATGTCTTAACAATGAATTCACTATTGTTGCTGATTAAAAAAAGAGAAATGCTACATAATTGAGCTTAAAAGTCATAAAATTTTTATCAGTATGTATTTGATGGATTTCACGAGCCCACGCTCAAACTCCATCAAATTTCATTTTGATGTCTTCGAATGTCACGAGCCTATGCTCAAACTTCTTAGATAATTAAAAAAAAACATTTTTCGTCTTATTGCATTTCTTATGATAAAGATTCATATTCGACATCATAGATTCATTTTTCGCATGGAACAAGGGAAATGATTGTGATCAAGCATGGTGGTTTACACCAGTAAAGCTAAGGGATGTTCACTACCATTAAGATAGAAAAGCAATATTTTTAAAGTGACTATTCATTTTATTCAGCTGAAGAACATTGAAATGAAAAATGACAAGTGAACAAGAAAGAATGATGTTTAGGCTCAGGTTACCATGTAAAAATGATTGGTGAAAACAAAGAAGTATGGCATGGTGACTATTTTTTAATAGTGAAACTTTTCAGGATAATGACTGGTGTGTGCTAGTGTGAAATAAGACTGGTGTACATTGATAACTTTATTGCAAGGGGTCAGGGTAGCAACATCAGAAATATTGTCATCAAAGGAACATTTAATACAATGAGCATGTTTGTTTACAGTTAGCATGCATCTTCAGTACAAATAGCCATGAGCCAAGGAGAGTTCATATTTATCAAGGAGCTGAGAGAAATATGCAAAAATGACAGGTAAAAATGACTGGTATAATTTCTATTTTCCCAAATGACAGTGCCAGTTAAGCCACGGGCTTCAAAATTATAAGTGGATTTTCATCTTATGATGGAAAATATTCATCTACAGTAGCTTGAAGGAATGTCATTTTTCAACATTATCATGTATATCAAAAGAAGAAAAGATAGAGAAATAACAATTTGTGTATGCAAGACACAACCAGCTAAGTTTGAAAATTAGTTACAACCCATAGAAAAGCTACAGACATGTGTAAATAAAACCAAGCTATTACAAGTTATAAGCAACAAAAAAGCCCTACTTCAAATAAAATGGAGGGAACAAAATAAAGAATTATCTGCATGTTTCACAGAATAGCTTGTGTCTTGTAGTCCAAGCTTAACATTAAGTTTCAGCTACCATGACACAGTTCGAAGTTGTGGCTGAAATATGCCTAAGTTTCTGGACCAAGTTTTCAGCCTTTCTTCATTCCACATTTTTTAACCACAACCTAAACTAGGTAGAGAATGCAAGAGATCATTCTCCTTTCAATCCTAGACTACAAGAGTTTGGCTTTAGTTCAAACCCTGAAATCATGGAAGATATTGAACACTGTCAAGGAGAAAATACCTCATCAAAAGAGGGAATATAAACCAAAATTTCATGCAAAAATTACGCTAGATGCAAGGGATCATACTTACCAAGATGGTATGCTCAAGCTCAAGGCTGAGTTTGAAAATCAGTTGAAACTCATGGTCGAGCTCAAGGCTCATGTTACATTCCCAGCCCAAGACATCTTCCAGTCATGACTTTCCAGTCACATTTCAAGCTGTGATCTGAGCATACAATAGCTAGGGTTTGAGTTTAAAAAAAAAAGCAAGCCCAAGTTACTAGTCACATTTCAAGCCATGATTCAACTACATCTAGGCTGTACTTTACAGTCAAAATCAAATCTTAAGTTACCAGTCATAGGCCAAGAAAGGAGCAATAATATGAGAAGACAAATCATAGGTAGAGCTTAGTGCCGAGCCCAAATATGCATAGCCAAGCTTCAAGCTCAAAGTAAAATGCAGTAAACAAAGCCAAAATCATGCCAAGTGATCTCTAGATCATGGACAGAGAAGGAAAAGTTGAGCTCATAAATAGAAAAAATATCAGTTAAGTTTCAGATCAAATAATTCCAGAGACCTCTCAATACACAGAGCGCTTGTTAATGACAGTCAAGCCAAGCCATATCCCAAATTTTTGCAGAGATTATATGTCGACTTCGGGTTTTTTCCCTATATTTTTTCAAACTCAAAGACAAAATTCAAAGTCTGAGTATGAAGCTAAGTTTTGAGTTTTTGGAATCTAGTGCAACCAAAATTCAATGCCTTAATTACAACTATCTACATCTTGACAGAGCTTGAAGATCACAGTGCCAGTTCACAACCTCATTTTCCTCATAAGATTGCAAGTGGTTGAAGTGGTCATGTCAACCCTTTAACACTTAGGAAATGTTAGACTTAGGCATTTTCTTTTATGTCTAAAGTTTAGATCTTAGGTAGGCTGATCTTATGTTTATATTGAATTTTATTCAATGTAAAATAGTTGTAAATATTGGTTAAATTTTGTAAAAAAGGATTTACATTCTTATTTTAAGACTAATATTTAGGGCATTAGTTTTGGCATGTTTAGGCTTAGGTTTTGGCATGAATTAAGGCCAAATTAGGGAAAATTATGAAGGATTTGATTTTTGAATTGAAGGCATGGGAGAGATATAAAACTGATTTGGATAATCAGTTTTAGGGGTTGCAGATTTTGGAGAGAAGGCTGAAAGTGAGCACATTGTTCGTTGATGCCTTAGAGATCTTGTTTTTGTAACCTATTTGTCAGATTTTGGAGGATAATAAAGAAGATGATCTATTTCTCCATATTTCTTTGAGTATTGATTCAAATCCTATTTTCATCATTCTTCATAAGTGTTTATTCATTTTGTTAGCTAGGAGAAGTGAATGTTTCTTTTTCCTCCTCAAGGTGAGAAAAATTAAAGCCTTATGTAGAATATGTATGTTTTTTGATAGATTGAGCTATTTGTGGTCTATACCCTAGTAGTAAGGTCTAATTAACCTATATGTTGATCAATTATTCAAGGTGTCAAACTTTTGATATATGAGTTGGGGTTACTATTTTAGTTTCCCAAGAAAAGTCTGAATTCATTTTGGTGTATCACCCCATTTTCCCATTTCAGTTTCAAAGTTTCTTTTCCCTTTTCCCACTAAATTTTCAATCAGGAGGTGATATTTCCAAATCAAATAGGAACCGGCCTAGAACTCGGAGACTCCTTCTTAATTAGAGTCCACCCATAACTTGAGAAGGTTTCCATTGTTAGGATAGAATACTATTAAGCCCTGATGCCTGAGTTGGGGTGGTATTTTAAAACCTAAACAATAATGTTTGTTTTGCAAGAGTATGGTGCGGGGCAGAATGACATCAAGGTACACAAGGGACAAGGAGGTACACTAGGGTCATCCATAGACATCAAAGAGTTATTGAAGACCAAATGAAGACCTTGAAGGTCCATTTGATATTCAAAAAAAGTCATTTTAATCAATTCATATGGTCATTAAACCATTTTGTGTAATGAATCTTGAATAATGCTATGTAAGTGCCATATAAGCACAAATGGTCATTGAGGGTTAGAAAATTTCAATAGGTGGGAAGTCATAAAATGTGATTATGTAATCATGAAATGGATGTAATAAGGCCACTTGGGTCTTAACATTATGTAATAAGGTTCTTATGGGAAGATAGTGCAATAGTGAATTCCAAAAATTGTAAAATTGTCAAAATTGACAATGTAGGCCTAGAGGGTCCATTATGGATATCTTGGGTAGAATAGGAGTAATATGGTTTACAATGAATTCTAAGGTCATTTCAAGACCATTAGAGGTGATAGGAAGGAAAGTAGTTAATAGGTTGACAACTTGTGTCAACCTTGACAACACTTTGTGTTTACAAAATTACAACTAAAGTTGCAACAGTTAGTTATAACTGTCCAAGGTCAGTCTTTAGGGGTTTTGTGTGGGTTGGTCAGTTTCCTTTGAGAGGAAAAAAGTTAAATATGATATTAAAACATTCAAAAGATTCAGTGGTAGATGGAGGATGACATGAAACACATTTTTGAATCAATAATACACAACATTCATCAATAATTCATTAACACATAACATTCATCAACATTTACTAGCACAAAATTACATTCATTAAGACAACATTCTTTCATTATCAAAAAAGGTTTACTACAATCATTTCTTTTTTTTCTTTTTTGTTCATTTTTTAAGGTAACATCTAAGAGGAACATCAATGTCTACATCATTTACCTCCTCTATTGCTTCTGATCTCAACTCATTTCTCCTCCTCATGTGTCTAGGAGCATGAGGCTCGTGTGCCAAAGGGGGGTCTGCTGCAACAACAACTACATGGGTTAAATTCACAACATATTATATTAGTGTTACAAGTATTTCATTAATTAAAAGAAGAAAACAAATATTTTTTTTACTTGATAGTGCCCCATCATCTACAATAACATTTTGTTCATCCCCAAAGTGAACATGGAGATCACTTGAAACATCCTCCACTCATCTAGCATGACATTCTGCATGCTCTAAAATATGCAGAAAAAAGGTTACACCAATTTCAGGTTGACCTAGTTTGTACAGGTCCACACGATTCAATCTTCTCAACTTGATGTATGAGGTAGTGCTCTTGTGCATTGAAAAAATTTGAAGGTAGACACTTTTTCATTTCACACATAAGATGATGAATTTTTCGCTTCCAATATTTTATATCTTCTTTATTGATTTATTTTGATAACAACCACCTCATGTATTTTACAAGATCATATATAACTTATTTGATATTGTTTTCAAAGTGGTGTGGGAGAGATAGAGGTAGAACGTACTACAATAATTTTAAAATGATCTTTTCAATATTTTATAAAATAATACAATGAAAACTACATGCAGTATACAAATATATAGTGAATACAAAATAACATGAATTACCTTAATAAATGTATGCCAATCATTTGTTTTCATCCCTGGCCCTAATTCACTTTTCTTTGATATGAGATTGTTTATGTTCGCAACAAATCCTATGGGAAATCAAATTTGTTGTATGACTTCTTTTATAATATTGCTCTTCTGCTCCAAAAATAACCAAGGGAGGGCACTTATATCAATCTGGTCTCCATTTTTATTTGATCAAATGACATTTTTCATTGCATGGTTGGATTCTTCAATGTCACTACAAATTTTGTCAATTTTGTCTTTGTCATGCCTTCCATCCAATATTCCATAATGTGTTTGTTACATTGTTTCCAATATGCATAGCATCAAAAAAATGCATGATTGAGAGTTTCTCGTTGTACAAAAACCTACTAAATTGTGTAGGATAACTTTTTAGTCCTTTTGGAAGTTGGTCATTAATGCCTTGATGACCTTCATGAGCATCAGTTACATCATTAGTAAACAAAACACAATATGAAAATATAAATTTCAAACAAAAACCATCAGATGGAATGACATTACCTCGATGATTTATTCTATTGTATTCCAACTTCCATAAGCAAGGTGTCATTCTCTGTGGCTTTGATGTAGTCTCTTCTTTCCCATTTAAAAGATGTTTTTTGGAAATTCAGTACTTATGATTTCTATGAAGAAAGTGTCTATAGTCATTGAAAAAATGCTTTCCTAAACTTTTTGAATGACGAGATTTCATCTTTGGACCACAAACTGGACATGCAAATTTTCCCTTTATCTAAAGACCTACAAGATCACGTATAATTCAATTAAATATGTTAATTTTGATAATTACAATTATCATGCACAAGTTAAACATACAAAAAAAATGTTTTAGCACTCTAACATACCAAAAAAGAGGTATTAACAAGAGAACATACCACAAAAATGTGTTAGCCTAGGGGCATCATGTATTGTCCACACAAGCCTTGCATGGAATTGAAATTGTCTTTGTCCTATTGGTCTAGAGATGTCATACATAGTGACCCCATTCCATAACGCAAACAACTCATTGATAAGGGGCTCAATATATACATTCATATCTTTAACTTGGTACTTACCTAGTTGAATGAACAAAAATATTATATAATTATTATGACCATTTTGATGGGGTATTTAAAATAAATTAATTTAGATGATTATTAAATGAAAAAATACCTGGAATAATCATTGCCAACATTATGTGTTCCCTCTTTATGGACATCTAAGGAGGAATTTCATTGTTGATAACAAAAAAAGGCCACATGGAGTAAATAGATCTCATCTCGCCAAATAGATTGACACCGTCCACTGCCAATGTAAGCTTGAGATGATGAGGTTCTTCTTTAAAGTGTGGCCAAGTTTCCTCTATTTCCTTAAATGCTGAACCATCTATAGGCATTCACATAATGTCATATTGACTTTTATTGTGTGCATGGCAATCCATAAATTATGCAAATCTAGTGCACTTGAATAATTGTTGCACACGCGGAATAATGGTAACATACCAAAGAACCTTGTGAGGCACCCTTTTTATTATTTGATCTAATTGATATTTACTAATATGAAAATCGGGGCATTCTATTGAAAATTCATGTTGATTATGATATATAATATAATCATTCAGACATGCATGTATTGTTTGATACTCCATTTTAATTTATTTCATAATGGCAGATAATTCTCGATATGAGAGAGGTAGAATTTTTGATGGTGGTAAAAAATACTCACCTATCAACCTATGACAAAAAATTTATAATTTATTAATATAAAGAATATTAATTGTTACATGATTCACCCTTTGTTAAATATAAGGAATTTATCATCTTAAAATGGAAGCACTTTCATCTTGATAGGTTTAGCAACCTCTTTTAGTACATTTATCATGATAGACTTGCATTTAGGATGCATTCTGCACTTGATTTCTTCATTCTAGGTGAAATTAGGGTTAGGATCCCAAGGATTCTCCTTAATTTCCCTCTTCCATGGCTCTATTTTCTAGGTAGGAATTAGAAATAGGTCCTTCTGGCCTCCATCATAATCGTCATAGGATTTTGTACCTCTCCCTAGCACTCTGCCCTATTTTGACATGATTTCTAGGTCTCTGGGCATCCCCAGAACCTCCTGTTTCAGATTCTGGTAGGTCTTGGACCCCTAGTCAAGGATGAGGTCATCCCTAACCTAGCTCAGAAATGGGGTCATCTTTGACGTCCTTCAGGATTTGGTTCCCCTTTTCAAATTTGGTCCCGACGGGCCCCAAAATGAATGTCAGGCCTTCGGATCTGAGTACGAAAAGGTTTTAATTCAAAATTAATTTAATTATTTTCCCTCCTTAGTTGGTTATTGTGATTGGATCATAATTTGAGGTGAAATTTGAATTATGGGTCCTCACATTACTCTAGGAGCTTCACCTTGAAACCTCTCTATAAAGACTCTCATTTGCATTCATTTTCACCAAGCAATTTCATGAAAAAGTATTCATCAAGTGGAGACAACACAATTGAGCAAGAAATCAATGGTGGAGTGAAGATGCAAGATTTCAAGAGGATGATATAGAAGATCAAGCCATTGTTGATATCAAGCATTTTTGTGAACACAACATTGTGAACACCTATTTGGAGCAAGAGAGATCCTTTCTTCCTTCATCCACCATTGCCAACATTCAAGCATTCAAAGATACAATCATGGGGTAGCAATTACGGATTATGAGTTTGGTAGGAATACTTTAGCCTTGGGGGCTTGGTATGCTTTCTTATCTAATTCAAATCTATGCATTGTTTTCTCATACATATTAATTCTAGGGTTTTAATCTAGAGGATTAGATCTTGGCATTACACTTTCAATACACACATACATTCTATTTCAATCAGCTATTCATGGAGGTGGAGATCACCAAAATGAGGGTTTGACTAAGGAAAAACCCTATATAGCCACCCCAAAACACCATTTTTAGATATCTACAATCATTTTTTCAAGAATTGAAGTGTAGATCTGAGTACCCTTTTCGGTGAACTTCCAAGATCCGCGAACAAAGTCAAAGTCAACCTTCAAAATCTTGAGGTAGTCTTTGACCTTTTATCAGGGTCAAAGGCTACCTGCTGCCAGAAAGACAAAAGTTTTTTGGGTTTTCTCTGTTTCAGTTTTCTGGTCCTGGATCTAGTTGCAGAATCTTTTGAAATTGTGCATAGGCTTTAGAAAATAGGTATTTCTAGATATGTTCCATTATGAGGTATGTATTTTATTTTATTTAATTTTAAGCATTTCCAGATTTACATTACTTATGCAATTCCAATTCAAAACATTACAAATGAATAATAAGTGAATGATAGATGCATTGTTAAAGCTCCATTTTACGATTATTCATTTTTGTGAACCTGTTTATGACAACTCTTTCTTTTTGGTGTTAGATTTAAATCTTTCATGCTTATAAGATTAGATTTCTTGCATTTATTTCTTGCATTTATATTTCAAAAATACAAAAAAATTGCAAAATCTCTTTAAAATACAAAAACATTTACATTTTCATGCTTTTAGTATTTCTTTGTATTCAACATGTATGACTCTTGTTTTGAGTACTTTGATGATTCTTTTATTGTACAAGAGGATAGATTCCCTAATGAGGTACATGGTAGTGAGGATGAAAATGGCTCAGATAAGATCTCCACCGATCCTAATCCTATTTCACTCTTTTCCACAACCTCTCCAATTGACCTTTACCATAGGGTGTGTGCATGGTTACCTTCATGTCCCACTATTTGCAACATTGATAAACCTAAAATGATATATCCTACACCTTTGATGATGATAAAAGGATATCCTCAGATAACAATTAAGGGTAAACCTAGAAATCCTTTGGATTTCTTCGATAACACTGATTCTGTTTCACATGCTTATCGCACACAAAATAACCCTCAGCCTACTATTCTAATTTCTTTACCTCCTTTTGAACCTATGCTTCCTCAAGTACCTAGGTTTCCATCTACCTTTAAGGAGTATAACTTAGTTGACCAATTACGTGCTACTCCTGCTAAGATATCTTTATGGGAATTACTTCAAAATTCCCCAACATATCATGAGGCATTGCAAAAATCTTTATCTACTCTTCCTACTTCACTTCCTAATCAAGAAAACATTCATTCTATTTTGGATTGTATGCATACTATACCTTCTGTACCTCCTATTGTGTTTTAGGATAATGATTTACCTTCTCTTGAGGTACATAATCAATATGATGCTCTTATGGTTGATGTTTCTATTAACCAGAGTATCAATCAAAGAACCTTAATTGATAATGGATCTGGGCTTAATGTTTGTAGCATGGATATGCTTAAGGAAATTAAGGCTGATCTCACCACTATTCAACCTGATAATGTTCCTATACGTGGATTTGAAAATATTGTGAAGAAAACTTTGGGCATTATTACCTTAGCTATTAAAGTTGGTCCAATTATTCTAAATACTCCTATTCATGTTATGCCTAGACCTCTCAATTATAACCTTCTTTTAGGAAGACCATGGTTAAATACTATGCATGCAGTTCCTTCTACTCTTCATCGCAAGGTTAGGTTCATCTATAACAACTTAATGTATACATTACATGTGGATGATGCACTGAATCCTTGCCTAAATACAAAATATGCCAAAATCTCTAAGCCTCTTCAACCTACTAAAGAGATTGAAAAACAACCAAAGATACAACAATCTGAGATAGAACAACCTGAGATTCAACAACAGGAAGCTCCATCTTCTTCTTTGACTGAGGATGATTAGGGGACATTGGATTTTAATCCTACTTTTATTAGAGAATATAAGGTCTCTGATTTGGAATTCATGAAGCAACAAAATGAATTTAAGAAATAATTTTTTATATCTTCTCCGCTTTCTGAGGAACTAAAAAGTAATTTTGTTGCCACTTCAATTAATGAAATAATTGAAACTTTAAAGCCTGATTGTTATGATATTGTGACATATGCCACTCCTTGGACTCCTAATATGATTGATCGACATGGTCCTAGTTATCATTTGATTAAGAAATTGGGATTTAATGGGAAAGGATGTGGTAAATATGAACAAGGTATACAAGTACCTTTGGATAATGAATTTTATGATCATACATATGGATTGGGATTCAATCCTTATAGACAACCATCCACTTTTCCTCTTAATGTTAATCATATTTTTGGTGGATAGTTGAAATTAGTTAACCCACTTCTCATTGACCTTAATCAAGAACCTTCTTTGGATATTTTTCCTGAGGATGAATCCTTAATGGAATTTTTAGGGGTTTATGAAGACTTACCTAAATTTCATCACAAATGATGGAAACCTTATTGTTTAAGTACCGATGCTTATTTTTGAGAACATGATAAACAAGATACTCTCCCTTTATTGAAGTATTCTATGATACAAAATGATTTGTTAATAATTGAAACTATTGATATTCAAATGGATGAAAACAACTCTGAAAGGATGATAAAGATTGGGAAATGTTTGAATCAAGATGAACATGATCAGTTGGTTTCCCTTTTACTTGAATTTAAGGACATCCTTGCTTGGACATATTCAGATATGTTGGGTATAGATTCTAAGATTGTTACTCATAACATTGTTTTAAAACCAAATATGAAACCTGTGAAGCAGAAAATTTGAAACATGAATCCACGAATTGCTTTATTAGTCAAAGGTGAAATTGAAAAATTATTGGATTCTTGATTTATTCATTCTATTGATTACTCAAATTGGATTTCAAATATTGTGCCTATTTCAAAAGGAGAAAATAAGATAAGGATGTGTACTGATTTCAAAGATTTAAATAAGGCATCCTTAAAAGATTATTTCCTGTTACCTAACAACGATATGATTGTGGATTCAACAGTGGGACGTGCCTTGTTATCTTTTATGGATGGTTTTTTGGGATATAATAAAAATTTTATGCCTCCTGAAGATCAATTTAAGATTGCATTTATAACACCTTGGTGAACCTTTTGTTGGGTCATGATGACTTTTGGATTAAAAAATGCAGGAGCAACTTATCAATGAGCTATGACTTTGATTTTTCATGATTAAATTCATAAGATCCTCGAAGATTATGTGGATGATATTTTAGAAAAATCTATACAAAGAGAAGATCATGTTACTATTTTATGATAGATATTTGAAAGGATTAGAAGTTGCAACATGAGATTGAATCCTAAGAAATGTGTCTTTGGAGTTGATTCCGGTAAATTACTAGGATTTATAATCTCTAAGCGAGGCATAGAAGTAGTTATTGAAAAGATTGAAGCTATTGTGAATATGCATCCTCCTAAGAATATTTCTCAATTACAAAGTTTACAAGGAAAAATACAAGCTAATCATCACTTTATTTCTAATTTAGCAGATTGTACTATCCCTTTTACTTCCTTGCTCAGAAAGGATACCACTTTCTCTTGGAATGATGAGTGTAAACAAGCTTTTAAGAAATTTAAGGAGTATCTTGCAAATCCTCCTATCTTGTAGCCAACTAAATTTGATAAAACATTCCATTTATATACTTCAGCGACTCTGAAGGCCGTGAGTGCATTGTTAGCTCAAAATGATAATGATGGTAGGGAAAGACCTATGTATTACATTAGTCAGACTTTACTTGATTACAAAACAAGATACATAGATTTGGAAAGATAATGTCTAGCTATAGTTTATGCATGTCAGAAACTCAGGCATTATCTTATAAATGCTGAAGTTAATGTGAGTGTTAAATTTGATCCTTTGAAACATCTTTTCTCACAAACTGATCTCTCTGGCCGGTTGGAAAAGTGGGTGATGTTGCTTACATAATTTGATCTTAATTTCATTTCTTAGAAGTCTATTAAGGGACAGGCTTTGATAGACTACTTAGCCAAAGCTCCTTTTCCTCATCACGATACATGTTCTCCTTCAATAGAATTCCATGATGATAATAATCTAGCTATTCAATTGGATGATATTTGGGAATTATGTTTTGACGGGTCTAAATGTAAGATAGGTTCTAGTGTGGTTATTATCTTAAACCCCCCTATGAAAAAACCCATCCCTTTATCATACAAATTAACCTTTCCTTGTACTAATAACATTGCGGAGTATGAAGCTCTTATAGCTAGCCTACGAGTAGCTTCATCTCTTAATATCAAACATTTACAGATATATGGAGATTTGCAATTAATTGTTGAACAGATTAAAGGAGGATATCATACTAAGAATGATAAATGACACAATACAAAGATTTAGCTCTTAATGTGCTTTCACAATTCTCCTCTTATACGATTCAGACTTTACTTAGGAAGGATAATCGACATGCAGATGCCATGGCAAGTAAAAATTCTTTGGTTTGTCTTGAGAATAATGCTGAAAACTTTCAATTCACTATACAAAATCTTAAAAGCCCTGCAATTTCTGAAAAGATTACCTCCGATTGTTTCAATTTACATTCAGATGAATGGTATTCACATATTTTTCATTTTTTGAAGGATGGTACTTTTCCTGAATCAGCAACAAGGAACACACGTAATTATATTAGGAAGCTTGCAACATGTTACATCATTTTAGGAGATACCCTTAACAAATGCTCTTATGAAGGAATATTATTAAGATGTCTTAATAGAACTAAAATCCCTGTAGGTTTGGTAGAAGATCATTCTAGTTCTTGTGGAGGAAATTTTGGGGGAAAATCCCTGGTTAATAAATTGCTCAAAATGGGATATTATTAGCAAACAATGGAACAAGATTCTTTCATGTTTGTTAAGAAATGTCCTCAATGTCAAAAACATAGTAATTTGATTCATGCTCCTACTCATGAGCTTCATAATCAAGTTTCTCCGTGGCCTTTTAGTGTTTGGGGTTTTGACCTTATTGGAAAAATCTTACTAGCTTCTTCTCAAGGACATACTTACATTCTAACTGCTACAGATTATTTCACGAAGTGGGTAGAAGCTGTCCGTCTTCATTCAACAACGGTGGATGTTATTTGTGATTTCATCCTTAATAATATCATAAAAATATTTGGTATTCATTCGACGATATTTTTGGATAATGGTACCTCTTTTAAAAACAAAGAAGTCAGAAAATTCTTGGAGAAATATAGAATTCAACATAGATTTTCAACTCCTTATTATCCTCAATCTAATGGACAAGCTAAAGCATCAAATAAAATCATTGAACAAATTTTGAGAAAAATAGTTAGCAAGCATGCGAAAGATTGGCATACTCAACTGACCTATACTTTATGAACTTATATGACTAGTGTTCATAATACCATAGGTACTTCTCCTTACAACCTTGTTTATGTTACTAATTATATTATGCCTTTGGAACTAGAAATACCTTCTCTATGTGTTTCATTTCATGGGATAATTGATAAGGATACTTTTCATGAACAACGCTTACAAGAGATGGAAATGTTGGATGAACAATGAATACATGTATTAGAACATATAAAAGCTTATCATAAATCTCTTCAGAAATAATACAATCATAAGGTAATTGAATGAACATTTGTGGTTGGTGATTTAGTCCTTTATGAGAATCAATGAAATGTGAATGCTTTATCAGGTGAAAAGGGAAAATTTAGCCCTAATTGGCTTGGACCTTTTGTTGTTATTGAAGACTTTGGTTCAGGTGCTTATAAACTTGCTGATATGGATGGTGTTTCTTTTAAGGAACCCATTAATATTATGCATCTCAAACATTATTATCCTTAATTTCATTCATTCCTTCCTTGTTCATTTATGTATTCCTTATAAAGTTTATTTTATAGGTCATGTAGTTCTAACAAGATTACATATTGAATATATTTATGCACTTTTCTTTCTTTCTATTAAGTTTTATATTAATGAAAGCATAGTAATCAAACATAGAACTAACTAGTAGAGAAAGTTTTTCATTCATCAAAAGATTTTTTCAAGTTCTAATACATATGTGGCCAATGGCCCTATTTATCACTACATTTATCACTACGCTCTGATGGCTGATGATTCCTAGATCTCTCTGCCCTATGATAGGAAGACGGAGATTTATTTTTCCATGTGTGGCTCCTTGATATGCTCATACCCTATGGAGGATCTCAGAAAATTTGTAGCTCAGCTATCAGCTTCTCCTCCCTTTCTCTGCACAGCCTCAGCTCTCATTGGATGCATGCAAAGATGTCAGCATATCTGCCAGGATCTCTGTACCCATTGGAAGAATCTCACTTGTTGGCTAGTAGTCAGTAGGATATAATTGTATCCTTGAGAATCTCAAATAGAAATCTCCTCCACTCCACTACGCTAGTTGTAGAATGAAAATACATTTATTAGTCTAGTGTCTTTCTATCTCTTATCAAATCACATTTTCAATCATAATTTCATCTTTCATACCTGGGTCTCCCTCCTGGACATCACTAAAGTGTCTAGATGGTGGGGGCATGGAGTGACTACTCTCTCCACACTCACCATATCTAGGTCTCGATGGTGATATCTATGTGTGGGGTTGTGGTGGCCATCATGATCTTAGTGGTGATGAGTGAGTAATGTGTATATCTGCACTAGTATCACCAGCTAGGGGCATGTCCTGCAGTCCCTCCTCCACTCTCTCCTCTACTCTCTCTTCTCTCTCCTCCATGGGATCTTTGTCAGAGATGAGCTCCTCCTCATCTATGACATCCTCATCCTCCTTTTTGGTACCACTATCTTGGTGTGTCCTCTCTAAAAATCTTGGATCACCTATGGGACAATCCTTAGGGAAGATGGGGCGGGTCCCCTATAGACTCCAGTACCTGATGTAATCCTAGCTCATGCTTGAATAGGTCACATTTGATGGTACCTCTATGTCCTCTATCTCATCTACATCACTATCCTCTATGTATGCTATCAATGGTCGGCACATGGGGCTGGGTCTCTAATAGTACCTCATCAGATGTACATAGTGAGGTACTACTCTAGGGACTCCTTATAATAGGCTGAACTACCTCATCACCCAATCATAATAGTATGACATCACTATATGACACTGATAATGCTCTAGCAGCTTCTACTGCTATGAATATCTCATCTAGAGTTGTGTATTAGGCCACTCTATCATCTGGCAGTAGGGTCTCCATATCACATCAGTGCTCAGAATGCGGTCTAGATGTACCCTCTAAGAGAGGATATCTTCAAACTACCAAGCATCTCTAAAAGGATATGCAAAGAATCTTAGTGTACTCACATCTACCATCACTAGAGCTCCCTATGGATGCGTATATGCAAAATGCTCAAACAACCAAATCTGCAAGAGCATGCATATCGATAGACTCTCTCTCTAATACCTCACTAGCTGAACTAGCTCATGGTATAGTCGGGCTAACATGCTATGACCCCATGAGAACATGGTCCTCTCCCTCTCCATCCTTTATATAAGATGTGGAAGAGGTGTACAAAATATGGTACCCTTTGAGTAGGGTAACACAACCAAGGATACTATGCAAAGTATCACCCTCTGTACTAAGGGTGTAGGGCCTGACAGTATGGATGATAATAGGACCTGATTTGACTGGGTCCATATTTTTGGAACCCATCCTATACAATACTCTGCATCTATACAAATCTCCTCACAAGCACACTGTGCTCTAGGTCTGATGGTCTCACCTCAGAGTGGAAGCCACATGATCTTGTAGACATCCTCTAAGGTCACTATGATCTCTCTAGAGAGAAGATAAAAGGATCATGTATCCTCATCCCACCTCTCTATCAGAGTTGATAGCATGGCTTGATGTAGTCTGATCTATGGAAGGACTAATACATAGTATAGTCCCACATCTCTTAGTAACTACATCTCATCATCATCAAGCTCAGATAGTCTCTCTTTGACCATGACTAGAAACTCTCCAAAGGGATGCTCTAGGAGATGGATCAAGTCCTGCAAGCACAAACATACATCATATTAGTAATCTACATCATAAAATCTACAATTATAACTTGAATAGGTCAAATTCAACCTTAATTAGGTCAAGGATGATCTTACTGGGTCAAAGTCAACTTTCCTGGGTCAGTGACAACCGTGTTGGGTCAAGGTTGACCTCATCCCAGATCACGTGAAAACCTTCCAGTCAATGTCAAATTTGTTGGGTCAAAGTTGACATAGATGGGTTAGGGTCAACCTAGAGGGGACAAAGTCAACCTTTCCTATGAAAAAAATGAATTTGGAAAGTACAAAAGCATACAACAGAAAACTCACCTCAGGAAGTGACCGTTTGGTAGCTAGGCTGCGTCTCAGAAGCTCCATGTGTGTCGCTTGAAGTTCCTCTCTCCTCGGTATCTTGCTTCATCTTTTCAAATATGAAAATGGTAAGAATAAGTAAGTATCTCTTCCTTTTCCTTATTTATAGTTCAAAATTAGGGTTTTATTAAAGGTTTCTTTTAGGGTTTTCTCATGGTAAACTCGGATTTCCCTTATTATGCATTTAGATAGACATTCACTCTTTTCATCATAACTTGAGTTCGGTAACTCTATTTTCAGTGCCGTCAGTAGTGTTGTAATTATGATTTAGATACCTAACTCCTTGAACTAGTTTAGGTAGGTTAGGAATCCTTCTAATTGGTTTAGGAAAGGACTTTTCAAAAAACTACATATCTAGTGTATAAAGCTTTTCTTATCACCCTATTTCACCATTCAGAAATAGAAAGAAAAAACAAGGGGGGAATAAGGGGCTTTATGCACTTCTCAATTGTCATTTAGTAAGCTCTAGGTGATTTATGGATTTTCATTAACCTTCTGTGTTGTAGGTTCTAACAGTTTTCTGCAGGATCTCTACATTGAGGACTTGGCTATATCCTTTTTATTTACTATGATGTTTTCTTACTTTAGCTTGCATATTCACATAGTGTCATATCTGAGCTAAAGTGGGGGATAAATGTATCATCTTAAAATAGAAGCACTTCCATCTTGATAGTTTTATCACCCTCTTTTAGTACATTTATCATGATAGACTTGCATTTAGGATGCATTTTGCACTTGATTTCTTCATTCTAGGTGAAATTAGGGTTAGGATCCTGAGGATTCTCCTTAATTTCCCTCTTCCCTCTTCCTAGACTTCATCATAACCATCATAAGATTTTTTTCCTCTCCTTGGCACTCTGCCCTATTCTTACATCATTTCTAGGTCTCCGGGCATCCCCAAGACCTCCTGTTTTAGATTTTGGCAGGACCTGGACCCCTAGGTCAAGGATGAGGTCATCCCTAACCTAGGTTAGGGTTGAGGTCATCCCTAAAATAGGTCAGAGACAAGGTCATCTTTGACCTCCTTTTGGATTTGGTTCCCCTTTTCAAATTTGGTCCCAACGACCCCCGAAATCAATGTCGAGCCTTCGGATCCGAGTGCGGAAAGGTTTTAATTCAAAATTCATTTAATTATTTTCCCTCCTTAGTTGTTTATTGTGATTGGATCATAATTCAAGGTGAAATTTGAATTATGGGTCCTCACATTACTCCAGGAGCCTCACCTTGAAACCTCTATATAAAGACTCTCATTTGCATTCATTTTCACCAAGCAATTTCATGAGCAAGTATTCATCAAGTGGAGACAACACAATTGAGCATGAAATCAATGGTGGAGTGAAGATGCAAGATTTCAAGAGGATGATATAGAAGATCAAGCCATTGTTGATACCAAGCATTTTTGTGAACACACCATTGTGAACACCTATTTGGAGCTAGAGAGATCCTTTCTTCCTTCATCCACCATTGCCAAAATTTAAGCATTCAAAGATACAATCATGGGGTAGAAATTACAAATTATGAGTTTGGTAGGATTACTTTAGCCTTGGGGACTTGGTATGCTTTCTTATCTAATTCAAATCTATGCATTGTTTCCTCATACATATTCATGATAGGGTTTTAATCTAGAGGATTAGATCTTGGCATTACACTTTCAACACACACACACACACATTCTATTTCAATCAGCTATTCATGGAGGTAGAGATCACCAAAATGGGGGTTTGACTAAGTAAAAACCCTATATAGCTATATACACTTAAAAATGGCTGCATTAATTAATTAAATATTTATTATTTAATTGATATTGACTTGATAAATTAATTAAATATTTATTATTTAATTAATAATTATTTCCTCTATTTATTAAATAAATTATTCAATTTATTTAGTAAATTCACTATAGTCTATTCCTCTATCCTAAGTCTTCTAATTAGTCTTATTAAAGTGATTTAATTAAATACACAATCACATAAATATGACTAAGTCCCCTAGTCCACCTCATCTACCCACTCACTTGACACATCACTTTGGCTAAAATAAATAATAATTATTAAATATTTATTGGTAATTATCCTCACCCACACATGTCCTATTCTTAAGGGCTATGTGGCCTCATATTACTTGGTATCATGACCACATGTTCTCTCTTAAACCAAGTCAAAAGCCAATCCCTGTTCCTAAGGGGCTTCTCAAGCCACCTCTAAGGGTCAAAGGTGAGTCATGGGACACTTGTACCAAGAGTCCTATTGAGGAAAATGTCTCTCCCTCTTCCTCTCTTTGGTCTTTGTGAGACACTTGGCATGTGTCTTTCTCTTCCACCTTCTTCTCTTCCATGTCAATGTGAGAGGAACATCATCCCTATTCTCCCTCTCACATTCCAACTATATCCCCCTTTCTCTCAACTCCTTCAACCAAGTCAATCCTAGCCCTAGGATCTTCCACCTTTCATTCTCCACCGTAAGATTGTGCCACCTAAGCTTAGATCCTCCAAAACTCTATAAAAGGAGCCTCATTTTCCCTTTGATAGCTAACAGGGAATAGACAATCAAGCATTCAAGAAATAGGCAATCAAGCATTCTAAGCACCCAAGCACTCATTATTAGGAAAAATCAAGCATATTCATATCATTTTGTGAGCATCCACACTATCATCATTCCACTTGAACTCCATCCATTAGTTGCATAATCAAGCTTTGGGATATTTTGCACTCACTGATTCAATTTGCACACTTTGGTGACATCTTGGGCAAGGAGCTTCAACTTGGAAATTGGAGAGCTAAACCATCCAAGAAATCAAGGCTAGGAGGACAATGGAGACAAGTTGCGTGGTAGGTGAAGGTAATTGATTTAGTTTCATCATTTGTGATTACTTTTCATTCTTCATTGTGTTGCATTAGATAGATTTGTTAGCTTCTAAATAGTTAATTTATCATTTCTAGAATTAGACATCTAATTTGCATACATTTTTGGCACCCACCGTGGTGCAACCCATGTTTTTAACATTCTATTTTTAAGTTTTCCATGTGTAGATTTTCTACAAGTCACTTCTGCACATTTGTACCTAATTTCTACGCATTCATCCATTTTTGTTGCGCATCCATCCTGACATTTTCTAATATCTATCTTTCTCATTTTCCTGTGCATTCATTTAACTATTATGTGCTTATATTATTTTCCACCAAGCATTCATAAATTCTACATATTTACTCCATCGCACTGCACATCTATTTCTTTATGCTGCACATTCATACATTCTGCGCATTTGTTCCTCTTTTCAGCACATTTACTCTCTATTTCTACACATTTGTAATATGTTATAGTTAAATTCAATTTTTTTTAGTTGTTTTTCATTTTAGCTAATCCTTTAACAGGTTTTTGTTCATTCTGGTAGTCTTTAGGCTATTTTGTAGGACATTATTTTGAAGACCCCATTGCTAAAATCTCTAACAGTTTGTTTGCAATACTCTTAAGGGGTTTGCCAAATAAACTATAACCTTGTTTGGGCTTTAAAATATGACATGTTTTTCAAATTCACGTGTCTTCTTTAGAGTAGATTTTCTATCTATTGTGTTTTTCTTTCTAAGCATATCTGTAATCCCAAAATTATAACAACATATCCTCTCCCCTTTCCATTCGTTGACCTTGGGTGTAAGAGAAATTGTTATAATTTTTAGAGGGTGGTATTTTGTGGGAAAATAGGTACTCACCCCAAGGAATGACCCAACTGATAATAGGCTAAAGCCAAGCCCTTCCAAATCAGTATATAAAAAATGCTAGTGTGATTAGTCTCACATTAGACAAGTGTGAATTCATTATGGCAACCAAAATCTCATCCAGTACCCCTGCGGTGCATTAAAGTCCTACATAGTAGAGGTGAAAGCCTTAGTTTGAAAGGATTGGGAGAGGCCCCTTAATTGGGAAAATGAATTGATCACAACCACCTGAACAAATGTCCTTACTAAAAAATTTTGTACAGTGACCAAAAACCTTCTATTTATTGGCTCAAGGGGTCATCCAAGCCCATGAAGACACCCCACATTACTCATAGTTCATAGTAGAGATCGCAGTTCTTTGGGAAGTAATGACCCATTGAATTGAGAACTTGGTGTGCCTGAGAAGTGAGTGCACTATAAGGAGGAGCCTGTGCCTCCAAGTTCCTAGGCTATCCGTTGTGGATTTGCGTGGCTAGATTTTATTATCCTAGTGGGGATTCAACAAATACTGTCCTTGCCAACCTTAGGATTGTAAGCATGTTTGTGCATTCATATTATATTAAATTAGATCAAAATCATTTCTATCTTGCATGTGTGTGTCTATGCATTTTATTTTTGCCAAAAACCAAACCATCAGAAAACCAAAAAATCCAAATTTTCAATTCCAAATCATAAAAAATTTAGAACCTGTGCATCTGTCACATCCCGATGCGCATTTGATAAATCTTGTTGTGCATATGTTCATACTATCTATGCTTTTGATTTTTCCAGCTCACATCTATTAGAAACATCCACACATTTGTTACATCTTGTTGCACATATATTGAACTGTCTTGTACATTTGTTGATGTGCATATACAACAGAGAGTATTCCCACAAACTTTTGAAATTTCAAAAATACCTTTTAAGATACCCATTTTCATGTTGAGTAAAATTCTAGAAAAACATTCAATTTTGATCTTTAGTTTGACCATTTTCATATCATTCCTTCAACAAGAGTCATCAAATCATTTTCTTCCAATCTTTAAAATTCCAAATTTAGTGTTGAAACATCACCTTATCTATCAGATTTTGATCTTTGTGAGTTTATCATATTGGTATCTATCATCCTCAATCAAACTTACTTAGGTTACTAGCTCTTGATTTTTCTTTGTCATATCATAGTGAGATCTATACCTCCTATTGACTTAGATTTTATCAAGTGGTCTCATCAATTTTCAATACTTTTCCAATATCTTTTTCCATATCTTTTCTATCAAACACTTTCCATATTTTTTCATCAAAAATCTTTCGTCCCACAATCAACTTTCACATTTTTATGGTTCAAACTCGATCTCAAAAACTTAAACAAACCATTGATCCAGAATCCCTAGACAAGATGGAAGGAAACAAAAGTAATGAAAAAAATCCTTTGTTTGGAATTCCTAAGAAAACTTCACTTTTTACATCAGATGAGGAACCCACAGATCAAGAACTTAGGGATGCTATGCAAGATCCTAGATTTTATAATGTCATGAAAAGACTCCTAGACATGGATAGAGAAATGTATTTCCTCATGCTTGCTCAACAAGGAGCCAAACTACCAAGTGATTTTGATGTTTCCCATCTTAGAGAACCACCTAATAAAAATAATCAAGAAATCCCTAGTAGTTCTCAAGATACTCATGGGGCAAAGGAAACCAATCAACAATCCAATGCTTCTCAAAAAAACCAACAAAACAATGCTTCTCAAAATAATCAGCAATCCCATGCTTCTCAAAACAACCAACAAAACAATGCTTCTCAAAACAATCAACAATCCAATGCTTCTCAGGATACTCAACAACATAATGTTTCCCAAAACACTCAAGGAAACACATTATCATTGGATCCCGTTCTACAACAAATCTAGATGCTTCAACAACAAATCCATGACATCCAAACTAGATCATCAACTAAGATTTATTCCTTGGATGATATATGTTCTTATCCTTTTGATAATAATTTAGCAATGATTCCATTCCCTCCTCATTTTGAGGTACCAAAATTTGACAAATACAAAGGGAATTGTGATCCACAAGACCACATTCATGAGTTTTGTGCTGCTTGTATTGAAGTCACTCACAATGACACTTATCTTATGTGACTATTTCCATGAAGTTTAGGAGGACAAGCCATGGAATGGTTCTCCAAACTACCCCCAGGCATCAAATCTTTCAATGAGCTTATTGACAAGTTTGTGACTCATTACTCATATAATATCAAACATAAAGTCACTATGCTTGATCTTTGCAATGCACATCAAAAGAATGGAGAACCCTTCCTTACTTTTTTGCAAAGATGGTGTCAATTGTTTGCCAAGTATCCATGAACAATTCTTGAACAAGAAAAGATGGATATTTTTATGCATAACCTTACACCAAAAATGAGTTATAGGTTACAATTGCAATGTCCACCAAACTTCAATAAGCTCATAGAAATGGTGTCAAGATTGAGGAAGCTATGGTAAAAAAAGGTGAGATAAAACTTTATTCCAAGGATAATGTTGGGTCTTCAAATTCCAATCCCAACAACTATAACAATGACAAATCTAAATTTTGGAATAAAAACAAAAACATTTTCAATGATGGGATTGTTGATAATAGTAATGTCAAACCAACACAACCCCTTCTAAATCTCACAAGTAAGGCCAAAACTACCCAAGATACCTATAGTAATCAATCAGCAAATCAAAACACCAACAAAGATTCATCTAAACAAGATTGCCTTTTATGTCACCTCGAAGAAATTTTACTCCTTTAGGGGAATCTCTTGAATCAGCATTATAGAAGTTAATCACAAAGAAACTCATTACGCTTCCTGAAACTAAAGATTTTTAACCTAGAGTGAAACCTTCTTGGTAGAATGGGAATGATTATTGCGAATTTCATAAAGCAAAAGGACATAAAACCAATAACTGGCAAAGGCTCAAAAATGCAATTATAGACCTAATTGAAAGTGGTGAAATTAGTGTTGATGGACATACCTCGAATGAATCACATACAGCTTTAAAAGATCCACTTCCTGAACATGAGAAAGGAGGTTCTTCCAACACTAAAGGTGACAACCAAGCCAATTATAATACTACGCCCTATAGATATATTGGTAACATTTTTGAATGTCATCCTTCTAAGTACTATGCCAACGTCATTACCATAAAGGAAAAATCAGAGAGTCAACCAGTCCATGTTACTACTCGTGCTCAATCCAAGGTTACTCTCCAAGGAGTCCCGTCTAAACCAAGCACCTCTCAAAACAAGTCTATTTATGTCCCAAAGTCTACACCAAATATTTCCAACTAGTACAATATTTTAGAACAACTCAAGAAAACACCTGCCTAGATATCCATCTTAGAGCTTTTGCGTCTATCCCCATCTCATGAAGATATCCTTGAAAAAGATCTCTTAGAGACCCAGGTCCCCACAAATCTAGATCATGATCAATTTCAAGCTATGGTGGGACATTTAACAACCCCACATTACCTATCCTTCACTAAAAATGATGATTTAGCTATTACCCAACCTCATAATGCTCCCCTACATATCGAAGTACTTGTACAAAGTCACAAAATCAAGAGAGTACTAATAGATGGAGGAGATGGCTTGAATATATGCACTTTGAAATTAGTCCTTGCATTGGGATTTTCTGAAAATGTTGTAGATCCAAAGAATAAAATCAAAATAAAAGCTTATGATGAAGAAGAGAGGTCATCCAAGGGATCTGTTGTTCTTCCTATCAGAGTAGGTCCTATAGTTAAAGATGTACCTTGCCAAGTTCTTGACATGGATATCACTTATAAAATTCTCTTGGGAAGATGATGGATTCATTCCATGCAAGCTGTGCCATCAACTTATCATCAGTTTTTCAAATTCCCTCACAATGGTCAAGAGATCACTATCAAAGGAGATACTAATCCTTTCCAATATTGTAGCACTGTGAAGACATCTGATTCTTTGGTACCTTATAATCATACTGGACCTTCTGAAACTACACCCATTGATCCTAGTGATATAGCATCAACTTCTAAATCTAATGGGATCAAGACAGACATAAAAGAATGGAGTATGGGAGAGTATACTCTAGGTCAAGCTCTTTTCATCACATAGTTACCTTTATCTCCTAGATCATATGGTAGGTCTTTGATCACTAAACAACAATCAGAACCCCCTTCCACACTTGTTTATGACACATTTATAAGTGGGGGCACTATATCAAAAGAAGCAGCTGAGCGTAATGCTAATCATTTTCTTAAGTCACAACAAAATGAAGAGGATATAAAACATGAATATATATCACCTGATGTCTATGGTAAAGGGTATACTTTTCCATAAAAGATGGGATACCAAGGTGCTGGACCTATAGGGTTACAAAGAGAGGGTGTTATCAAGCCAATTTTGCAAAATCCAAATTATCAAAGAGATACCACAGGATTAGGATACAAAGGAGAAGGACCAAAATAACCAAAAGGAAAAGGAAAGATCACACCTTTTCATGAGACATCTAAAGCTCTTGCCTTACAATTCTAAAAACATGGTATGTATGTAGATACAGAGAAACAAAGGATAGCACAAAGAATCATTGATAGACTTGGGGATAATGATGATTCTAACTCAAATGTTTATGAATGGGATTCATTATCAGATTGCATTAAAGAAATAGGAGTTGATGTTGTCCATCACTATAGTAACAATTACCATGAGGGAGAGAGTTCAAGGACTAACTCACTAGGATTAGTCCCACGTGATACTACTTTTGTCAATTGTGAGAAAAGTGAACTTTATCTTGTGATAGATGAATCAGATGAGAGTATGGAAATAGACCTCACTGATACAATCATAAACCTTGACAAATTATCCATCAATACCATCTCTGCCTTTGAAACTGACCCGAATGATCCAATGCCCCTTTTACATCCCAAACTTATCGATTGGGATTCTCCCGATCATCCAGAACTTGATGTATTTCATAATGATGATGCAATCATTAACTATCTCAAAATCAAGGATCATTTACCACCAGGAGATCACAAGTCAATATTTTTGATAGAACTCAATGACATGGTTTACTTTGGAGAGAGTGCCAATCCTTTTAGTCATAAAAATATAAAAATAATCAATGGATCTAATGGTGAAAACCACTCAGTGGCAGTATTAGATCCAAAAATAGTAAAAAGAAAAGATGCATCTGATGGTGAAAACCTCTCCAAGGCACCTAAAAATGGAAGGATTGACACTCTTCCCAATTATCTGTATCGAGAGAAATCTATCATCCTTATAGAACCAACATTACCTCTTAACATTATAATAGAGGAGTCTCTGCGCATTCTCAAAGTAGCAGCATCCTTGACAGAATCAGAGAAAGAAGCTTTTGCAAAAAATTTCAAAGAGAGACAAATCAACTTTGCTTGGTCCTATGCTAATATGCCTGGGCTAGGCCCTAATCTCATTATGCATCATTTATCTATTGCACCAGGTGTTAAACCAGTTAAGCAAAAGCTCTACAAGATGCATCTGCACATTGCACTAATGGTTAAAGAAGAATTGAAGAAACTCTTAGATGTTGGGTTCATTCATGCTATTGATTATGCTGAGTGGATCTCAAAGATTGTACCAGTCTCAAAACCAGACAAGTCTATTTGGATTTGTATAGACTTTTGAGATCTCAATAAAACTTGTCCAAAAGATGATTTTCCTCTGCCAAATATTGACATTATTGTTGATCTGACAGCTGGGCATGAGATTTTATCATTAATGGATGGTTTTTCTGGCTATAACCAGATCAAGATGCACTAGAAGACCAGGAAAAGGCTATTTTTACTTGTCCGTGGGGTACATACTGTTGGAATGTGATGCCATTTGGGCTCAAAAAATGCTGGAATGACTTACCAAAGAGATATGACCACAATCTTTCATGATATGATGCATACCATTATGGAAGATTATGTTGATGACATTTTAGAAAAATCCAAAGATAGAGTTGGTCATTTGAGAGTGTTGGATAGAATATTCACCTGGATGGAAGAGTATCAGATTCACCTCAATCCAAAGAAATGTCCATTTAGGGTCACATCTCATAAACTATTAGGGTATATTGTCTCAACCAAAGGGATCGACGTAGATCCATAAAATTTTAAAGCAATAATGGAGATGGCTTCCCCCACTAACATCAGTCAATTAAGATCTTTGCAGGGATGTCTCCAATCCATCTGAAGATTTGTTTCTCAACTAGTAGATCGAAGTCATCCTTTTCAGCATTTGTTGCATAAAAATATCTTATTCCAATGGGATGATAAGTGTGAGGATGCTTTCAATAAAATCAAGCAATATCTGGCAAATCCTCCAACTCTAATGTCACCAATTCTGGGCAAGCCAATCTTGCTCTACATTTCAGCTACAATAGTCTCACTAGGTGCTCTTCAGGCTCAGCAAGATCATGAAGGAAAAGAAAAATCCATATACTATATCAGTCACACCCTAGTGGGATATGATCTAAACTATTCTCCAATAGTAAGAGCATGTATGGCCATTTTTTTTGCTTCATAGAAGTGGTGACATTACATGTTGTCACATTCAATCAGGCTCATTGCAAAGATTGATCCTTTAAAGTATCTATTAAGCAAGACAATGTTGATAGGTAGATTGGCTAAGTGGGTCATGCTGCTTAGTGAATTTGACATTGAGTATGTGGATAAGAAGGCTATCAAAGGCCAAGTGATAGTAGATCAACTAGTTGATTCCCCATTAATGGATGACCAACCTATACACATAGAATTTCCTGATGTACACATCTTGGCCTTATCTACACAAACACAAAAACTATACTTTGATGGATCATGTACTCAACAAGGTTCAGGAGTTGGTATTCTTTTTGTCACGCTGCAAGGATACACAATTCCAAAATCTTACAAGCTGCTCTTTCCTTGCACCAATAATGTGGCAGAATATGAAGCTCTGATGATTGGGCTAAAGATGGCTTTACAATGGAAAATAGATAAAATGAATGTCTACGGGGATTCTCAATTGATTATAAACCAAGTTAATGATGATTATCAGACTAAAGATGATAAGTTATTACCATATAAAAGTATGGTTGATGACTTCAAACAATATTTCTCAGTCATCACTTTTGAGCAGATTCCACGACACGATAACAAGGTTGTCGATGCAATGACTATGAGTGCTTCTCTATTTGATACAAAGGATACCAAGGCCCATTTTGAGTTCTTGGTGGAATCCTTGACTTGTGCTACATATGATGACCTTGATACAAGTATTATATGTCATCTTATTGGACACGACTCCCCAATTTATGGAAAAATATATTCTTATCTAAAAAATGACATACTACCCCCTGACCTATCCCAGAATAAAAAATGAAATTTTCTCCGCCAAGCCTCCCGTTATGTCCTCATATCCGACACCCTCTATTAGTGAGGTCTTGACGGTACTCTCCCGTGATGTCTTGAGCATGATGAAGCTCAAACTGCCTTGTGAGATGTAAATGAGGGTATTTGTGGGACACATTCAAGTGGTCCCTCCTTGGCTAAGAAACTCATGCATATGGGTTATTATTGGCCTACCATGGAAATAGGTTCCTTTCATTTTTCTAGGGCATGTAAGAAATGTCAGATACATGGAAGCCTTATTCATGCTCCAGCATAAGAATTACATCCTTTTACAACTACCTTTCCATTTAGTTGGTGGGGACTTCACCTTGTGGGTGCAATCAACCCTCCATCTTCCAATGGCCACAAATGGATTATCACTGCAACATAGTATTTTACTAAATGGATCAAGGTCATTCCATTAATTATCACCACAGGAAAACAAATATCCATGTTTATCTTAAACTATATCATTTGAAAATATGGTATACCTATGTATCTCATTACTGATCATGGGAAAAAGTTCCAAAATCAGGACATGGATGAACTATGCACAAAATTCCATATCACCCATAATTATTCCTCCATATATTATCCCCAAGGAAATGGCCAAGTTGAGGCATCTAACAAAACTATTGTCAAAATCCTACAAAAGATTGTCAATGACGCTGGCCATGACTGACATATCCAACTGAATCCAGCCTTATGGGCTTACTGCACCTCCATCCGTACTCCCACTGGAGCCACCCCATATTCCCTTGTCTATGGATCTAAATTTGTCCTACCCCTTGAGGTCGAGTTGCCTTCTCTTCATGTCACTCTCAAAGATTTGATTCCAGATGAAGAGTATAGAGTTTCACGACTGACTAAACTAGAATTGCTGGATGAACACTGTCATAAAGCTTATGATCATTTGAAAGTCTATCAGCAACATATGTCTCATCAGTATAATAGCAAGGTGAAAATTAGAGACTTTCAGGTGGGTGATCTAGTCCTTCAAGAGAATCCAAAGAATCAACAACATCATGAGAAGAAGGGAAAGTTTGAACCCAATTAGTTAGGTCCTTTTGTAATTACAACATTTTATGGCTTTGGGGCTTATCAATTGTCCACACCTGAGGGAGATCCCTTGGATGAGCCTCTTAATAGCATACACCTCAAAAATTTCTATCCTTTAAATCCCAATGCAAGGGGTATGTATATATTATGTAAATAAAAAAATTAAAAAATACAAAAAAATTAAAAAATCAAAAGAAAATTGCAATAAAAGCATGTGGTGAAAACCTGGAAATAGGCACTATGTGTGACACGTTAGCTCCTCTATCTATTAGGATTCTTCTACTATGTCTATTCATTATATATATCCACAATAAAATAGCTAGTCAATCACCATTCCCGCCATGTATATATCATAATAAAATGGCTAGTTCATACACTATCCATTGTATATCCCCATAATAAAACCCCTTCATAGCTTGATCTTTTGTCGTGGTCTTCATCCTAGTCTTCTTGTGTCCTTCTTCATCCATAATAAGTCAATCCATCACCTAGCTGGGGGCATGTCCTCGACCTAGTTTGGGAAGTGGATCTATCATAGTCATAACTTTGAGAGGACAAAATGGAGTATTTTCACCAGACAAGAAAATGCAATCAAACATTCTTCCACAATGGTATCTTCATGATGAATCGAAATCTATGATCTATCCTTCGAAACATGATCACTTATCTATCACTCTTGACTATACATCATCAATTGAACTGATCACTGTACCTTACACTATCTTTTGGCAAAAGAAATGTATATTCATGGCAGACATGTTAGAATGGTTTGTTGTAGATTATGCATTCATATGTGGATTTCATTGTTATCATGTTTCCTATGCTATTTCGGGATATCTTTGACATGAGTTTGAAACTTGCATATGTCATTGATTAGAATAGCTAGGATGGGGAATGGTATTTTCTTTGATTTCTATTTGTGGGATATTTTTTGATAAAATCAAAGGAACAAGTAATTGGGGTGTCTATGCATAAGTGCCTTCATCAGTTTAATAGTATTGACAACATACAAATCATGTTGTTCTACAAATGCTATTAATGGTGATATGCCACACATACCTTGACTCCAAATATTTGTTCCCTGATGGAGGGGGGGACTATTCCTTGTCTGTTATGCAAATGAAACTCAGGTCATCTCGGTTCAATTATACCTAGATGCTTGTCAAGTTTTCTATATTAAACTCCATGCAATAAGTGCTCAGGTCATCCTAGTTTAATTATACCATGATGCTTGCATTTCCTTGCAACATAACGAGCTCAATGATGAAAATCAAATTCCAATTATTATGTTCTAAGATGTTGCATAAAGTTGCGGAGATATTCATTTCATTTCACTTTGCATTGCATTTATTTAATCCATAAATTGCATATCAATGCTCCTTTTATAGGGATTTGTAGGTTATCTTTCTTATTAGGTAATTTATTATCCTAGTCCATTCTTCTTGTGTCAGATACATTGTTATTTAAGTTGAGGACATTTGGAAAACACAAACATTAAGTTTTCATCTTGCATCCTACGACACTTAATCATTTCATATAATTCATTTAAGACATGCATTATCTTTATTAGGTGGGTTCCTTTGTATATATTAATCATTTTTAGTGATGTTTCATTATAGCTATCATTTTATCCCGTTATCATATTGTCATGTTGTTAGTTATATTTTACCATATTTAAGTACATTTTCATTCATTACATATCATTTGCACTACATCATTCATTTATTATCCATTAATTATCCATCATTTACATCATTGCATTAGTAACCAAATAGCATTACATAATTAAAATCATTTAGGACATGTATTTATATCAACATCATATGTTAGATCATTAACCATACAAAATAAATCATTTGTATCATATAACATAAAAACTATATATATCAAAGTAAATCATCACATCCTGCATATGTCAGTACGCACATGTATATATATAATAATCAAAGCAAAATCATGATAGAACTGCATCAATGTGTAAGTACCTAAAATGCAATGTCTAAGAACACAAGGCTAAGCTAGAATTCAACAAAACAAAGAAGATAAACACTTATGCTAAGACCTAAAAAATGGAGGCAAACAAACTCAAAAGCAATATAAAACCCTTAAGCAAACCTCCAAGATGTAGAAGATTTGTCCAAAGGTTTGGATGTGTGCTCAAATGCTATGCTCAAGCTTCAATAGAGAAAATAGAATGGTAATTTTTCTTCAATGGTGGATGAAAATGAAGGAGGAGAGCTTCACTTTTATAGAAAGATGGGTGAAACGGACGGTCAAGATTAAGGGGCAAAAGAGGAGTGAGCAATGGTGGAGATGCATCCAAGGGAGAGCACATGGATTGTGCTTTCTCAAATGCATAGCATTGTGACAAGTGTCACAATGGTGGAGGGTGAGAGGATCATGCAGGAGCATCCTGGGTGTAAGAGCAATCTTGCATCACCCAAAAATATTTCTATTTTTTGAATTCAATAAGGGCTATCATGTGCAGAGTTGCTATTTATGGAAAGTTACTATTTTTGGTAATTTTTGTATGTGCTCAGAATGATCTTATTTCTTTCTTGGAGATTCATTTTGGTCATATAAGTCTGCCAGTAAAGTTTCATTTCCAGATCAAGTGTATGTTGGAAGATATTGAAGATTTTCGGTATTGGAAGCAGGGTACAGAAACTTTGAACTCAATTTTGAAGGCTTTAGAGGCCCTGGATGAGGTCAAAAATTTGGGTGATGAGCACTTGCGCCAGTCAAGCCTGTAGAGCACTTCGTGGCATTTCCGAAATGGGGTTATGGTAGCCGAGCGGGTCAACTGGTGATGACTTATGGTCTTCGGAAGTTGGGCCACCTGAAATGGCGAAAAATAATTTTCTTCAAAATTTCTGTTCGGGTTTCAAAGGTTATCTTAAGCCGACTATGATGTAATAAAATGTAAAATAAAATAATTCTAAGTTGGTCGGCCTTATTGGCTAAAATTCTGGAACCTTCCCAGACGGTGGAAAATTGCCTATATAAGGAAGGCTGTATTATTGTCTTAGGCAGTTCAGAATAGTTCTGGGTAGTAGATCTGGGTATTGATTCGAGGCTTTGTCCTAAAGAATATTGTAAGGGAATGCCCATGTGGCTTTGCATATTGTAATTCTGAAAGTTTGTAATTCCACATTTGTGGAGATAATAAGAAGCCAATTTTCTGTTCTTGCATATTATTGTTGTTGTTTCTCTATTTTGGTTATGTGTTTGTGGCATTAAGGGGAGCACCCTTCATCAGGTGGTATCAGAGCAGGAGTTCTTGAGTGTGTAAACAGATCGCCGACTGAGAGGCAGTTTGCACCAGGACCGTGGCTAGGGTTTCAGCGCGCATCGCAAAAATGCCTCCACGAAGGGAACGTGGCGGAAGAGCTGGTGTTGTAACACCTGAGGTTAGAGAGCTGCAGAGACAAGTGCGAGCATTACAAGAAGAGATTCGTAGAGGAATGAATCTTAATGTCAGAGATGAAAGCGAGGATGAAGCCGAAGAAGAATATCAAGAAGGAGAAGCTGAAATTGTGAACCAGCAGGAAGAAAGACTTTTTTGGGCGATTTCCAAGATTGGGAAAAGACCTAAGATTGAGGTTCCTACATTTTCTGGAAATCTTAACCCAGAAGAATTGATCGACTGGATCAATGAATGTGAGGAATATTTTGAGTACGAAGATGTTGAGGATCCTGATAGGGTCAAATTTGCGAAGGCCAGATTGAAAGGTCATGCGAAGATCTGGTGGCAAGAAATTCAATTGGAGCGAAATAGAAGAGGGAAAGATAAAATCACAAGATGGGATCGGATGGTGGATAAATTGAAGGGACAGTTCATTCCTGTTGATTATGAGCTTGACCTACTGAAGAAAATGCAGAGTTTGAAGCAAGCAGGAAGATCTGTTCAGGAGTATACAGAGGAGTTTTACCGACTTCTCATCAGAACAGGCCATGCAGAAGCTGATAAGGAGAAAGTTGCCCGATACCTTAATGGGTTAAGGCCAAGCATTCAGGAGGAGCTGAATCTGGTTCGAATGAATAGTATTGAAGAGGCATACCAATTTGCCCTAAAAGTAGAGGAAAAGCTGAACAAGAAGTTCGAGAGAAGATAAAATGGAAGAGGTCGCGGTGGACGATCTGGTGGACGGTCATATGGTGGCCGAAATGAAGATCTGAAAAAGAAGGATGAGGCTAGTAGCAGTCAGAATCAGCGAGGAAATAATTCCAATCGCTTCCAGGATCAGAATAATAGAGATCAGAGAGGAAGAGGAAGAGGACAAGGATCTGGAAGAGGTGGCTTCCGTGGAACATGTTTTCACTGTGGAGAAGAAGGTCATAGGGCATTTGAATGTCCTCAGTGCCAAGGCAGAACAGACAGAAGAAATGAAAGCCAGGCCAGAGTTGCACATGTAGATGAAGATGCCAGATCATCAAATTCTGAAGATGCTGAAAGAGGAGAAACGTTGATTAACAGAAGAGTCCTGTTGAGTGGTGAGAATGAACCTGAGCAAAGGAGGAGCCTGTTTCGCACCAGGTGCAAGTGTGAAGGTAAATGTTGTGATGTGATTATTGATAGTGGAAGCACTGACAATTTGGTGTCAGAAGAGATGGTGACAAAGTTGAAGCTTAAGAGACAGAAACACCCACATCCATATCGGATTGCCTGGGTACAGGATGACCACAAGGTCATGGTCAATGAACAATGCCTGGTGAAGTTCAAGATTGGCGGATACCAAGATGAGGTATTGTGTGATA
Source organism: Chamaecyparis obtusa (assembly GCA_027943335.1). Lineage (NCBI taxonomy): Eukaryota > Viridiplantae > Streptophyta > Pinopsida > Cupressales > Cupressaceae > Chamaecyparis > Chamaecyparis obtusa. Next base: position 358,252 of record BSBK01008986.1, on the reverse strand, counting down.
TCATATCTATGGATGCATGTCATATGTTGTTGGGTAGACCATGGCAGTTTGACAGATGTGCTGTACATGATGGTTGTGCAAATACCTATTCCCTGACAAAGGATGGAGTGCGACATAAGCTAAAACCATTGAAGGAGACTAAAGAAAAGGTATGTGGTAATGCAAGGATAACTTTTGTTGATGGAAGAAATTTCCTAGATGGTATGAGGCATGAGCATGTATGTTTTGCTTTAATTCCAAAAGCTAGTAAAGAGGAAGTAGAAGATGTTCCTGTAGAAGTTGCAGATTTGTTGAATGAGTTTAAGGATATTGTATCCGATAACGTGCCTGATGGATTACCACCAGTCAGGAAGATCAGTCATCAGATGGACTTGATCCTAGGAGCGAGTTTGCCGAATAAGGCAGCACACAGAATGACACCTGCAGAAAGTGAGGAGTTGAACAGACAAGTACATGAACTGTTACAAAAAGGATTGATCCATGAGAGTCTGAGTTCCTGTGCTGTACCAGTGGTATTAGCACCAAAGAAGAATGGAGAATGGAGGATGTGTATAGATTCCAGAGCAATAAACAAGATCACAATCAAGTATAGGTTTCCATTGCCACGAATGGATGATATTATGGACTGTTTGAGTGGAGCTGTGTATTTCTCAAAGATAGATCTGAAAAGTGGATATCATCAGATTCAGATCAGAGAAGGAGATGAATGGAAGACTGCCTTCAAGACAAAGGAGGGAAATTATGAGTGGTTAGTCATGCGTTTTGGGCTAACCAATGCACCGAGCACTTTCATGCGGCTCATGAACGAGGTTCTGAAAGAATTTCTGGGTAAGTTTTTCATTGTTTACCTAGATGATATTCTGATGTTTAGTAAGACATTGGAGGAGCATATGATGCATATTCGTATGGTATTTGAGAAGCTGAGAGAAGAGAAATTGTTGATTAATTTGAAGAAGTGCAGTTTTGTGAAGAAAGAGTTAGTATATTTGGGGTTTGTAGTTTCAGGAGAAGGTCTAAAAATGGACCCGGAGAAGGTACAGGCTATCCTTGAATGGCCTACTCCAAGGAATGCTACTGAGGTAAGATCTTTTCATGGTCTAGCTAGCTTTTACAGAAAGTTTATCAGAAATTTTAGCAGTATTTGTGGACCCTTGACTGAAACAATGAGAGGGGATAGAAAAGAGTTTAAGTGGACTAATGGGGCAGAAAAGAGTTTTCAATTATTGAAACAAAAAGTTACAGAACAACCTGTTTTAGCACTTCTAGATTTTAATAAGGTGTTTCAAGTAGATTGTGATGCTAGTGGTACTGCAATAGGAGCTGTTATGAGCCAAGAAGGTAAACCTATTGCTTATTTGAGTGAGAAGTTGAATGATGCCAAGAGAAAATATTCTGTTTATGATCAGGAATTTTATGCTATAGTTCAAGCATTAAAGAAGTGGAGACACTATTTGCTTCCTAAGGAGTTTGTTTTGTATACTGATCATCAAGCTTTGCAATATTTGAATAGTCAAGGAAAATTGAATCAAAGGCATTTGAAATGGGTTGAGTTTTTGCAGAGTTATACATTTGTTTTGAAACACAGGAGTGGAAAGTCTAATAGGGTTGCAGATGCTCTTAGCAGAAGGCAACTATTGCTGACAGAAATGCAGATTGAAGTGGTTGGGTTCAAGGAACTCAAGAATTTGTATCCAGAGGATCCTGATTTTGGTGAAGCTTGGAAAGCTTGTACAGAACCTGTTACTCTAGACAGGACGAAATGGTTGGATTTCATCATCTAGGATGATATGCTATTCAGAGGGAGTCAGTTGTGCATTCCACGAAGTTCTATGAGGGATAATCTCATCAAGGAGAAGCATAGCAGAGGATTAGCTGGACATTTTGGTCATGACAAAACCCTTGGTTTGGTTAGTGAGAATTATTATTGGCCACAGTTGTAGCAAGATGTGAAGAAGTTTGTACAGAGTTGCAGAGTATGTCAGATGGCAAAAGGAGTGAAGCAGAATACAGGGTTGTATCAGCCATTATCTGTACCAGAGAAGCCTTGGGAGGATATCAGCATGGACTTTGTTCTTGGTTTACCGAGGACACAGCGGGAACACGATTCAATTTTTGTGGTAGTTGATAGATTTTCAAAGATGGCACATTTTATTCCCTGCAAGAAGACTAATGATGCTGTTCATGTAGCAGAATTGTTTTTCAGAGAAGTAGTGAGACTTCATGGTTTGCCAAAGACCATAGTTTCAGATCGGGACACTAAGTTTGTTGGATATTTCTGGCGTACATTGTGGAAGAAGTTGAAGATAGATTTGAAGTTTAGTTCATCACATCATCGACAGACTGATGGACAGACAGAGGTGGTAAATAGGAGTTTGGGAAATTTGCTGAGATGTTTGGTTGGAGATAAGCCAACAGGATGGGATTTGATTTTACCACAGGCAGAATTTGCATACAATAATTCTGTCAACAGGAGCACTAGTAAATCACCATTCCAAATTGTATATGGAAGTAGTCCAAGAAATGCATCTGAATTAAGGAAGATAGATAAAGGAGAAATAAGTAGTGCTGAAGCTGAAGATTTTGCAGAACATCCATGAGGAGGTGAGGAAGCATATTACCAAGATGAATGCACAGTATAAGGCTAAGGCAGATGAGAAAAGGAGGTATAAAGAATTTCAGGTTGGTGATGAAGTCATGGTTCATTTGCGGAAGGAGCGGTTTCCAGTTGGTACATATAACAAGCTGAAAATGAAAAAGTTTGGACCATGTAGGATACTGAAGAAACATGATTCAGGAAATGCATATGAGGTAGAATTACCTACTGAGCTAAATATTTTGCCAGTGTTTAACATTTCAGATCTGACAGAGTATCATGAAGGAGGTGTTGAAGATGAGATCACAGCAGCACAGTGGAGTATTCCAGCAACTAGTTCAGACACTAAGGAGATCGAAGATATACTGGACAGTCGTGTTGGCAGAAGCACAAGGAACATGACATATGAAGAATATCTGGTCAAATGGAAAGGACGACCTATTGAAGATTCATCATGGCTGACAAAGGAGGAGGTTAGCCGTCTTGGTTTTCCTCTGCACACCTGAGTCGTGACAGGGTCACTTCTCAAATTACCCTGGGTGTCTGATGCAGGAGCATCCTGGGTGTAAGAGCAATCTTGCATCACCCAAAAATATTTCTGTTTTTTTGAATTCAATAAGGGCTATCATGTGCAGAGCTGCTATTTATGGAAAGTTACTATTTTTGGTAATTTTCGTATGTGCTCAGAATGATCTTATTTCTTTCTTGGAGGTTCATTTTTGTCATATAAGTCTGCCAGTAAAGTTTCATTTCCAGATCAAGTGTATGTTGGAAGATATTGAAGATTTTTGGTATTGGCAGCAGGGTACAGAAACTTTGAACTCAGTTTTGAAGGCTTTAGAGGCCCCAGATGAGGTCAAAAATTTGGGTGACAAGCGCTTGCATCGGTCAAGCCTGTAGAGCGCTTCGTGGTGTTTTCGAAATGGGGTTATGATAGCCGAGTGGGTCAACTGGTGATGACTTATGGTCTTCGGAAGTTGGGCCACTTGAAATGGCGAAAAATAATTTTCTTCAAAATTTTTGTTCGGGTTTCAAAAGTTATCTTGAGCCGACTATGATGTAATAAAATGTAAAATAAAATAATTCTAAGTTGGTCGGCCTTATTGGCTAAAATTCTGGAACCTTCCCAGACGGTGGAAAATTGCCTATATAAGGAAGGCTGTATTATTGTCTTAGGCAGTTCAGAATAGTTCTGGGTAGTAGATCTGGGTATTGATTCGAGGCTTTGTCCTAAAGAATATTGTAAGGGAATGCCCATGTGGCTTTGCATATTGTAATTCTGAAAGTTTGTAATTCCACATTTGTGGAGATAATAAGAAGCCAATTTTCTGTTCTTGCATATTATTGTTGTTGTTTTTCTATTTCGGTTATGTGTTTGTGGCATTAAGGGGAGCACCCTTCATCAGAGGAGAGGCACCTTTGGAAGGTGTGAGAGGGGACAAGTGTGTAAGAGGCTTTTGATTTCTTATTGGAGGATGTGGAGGTGATGTTATAAGAGGTTGACTTTGGGGTGGATTAGCATTCTTTAATCTTGGATTATTATTGTGCACATGCTTAGGAGGTGATTAGGCTTGGTAAGTGGAGGATTAGGGAGATGTGATGGGAGGAGAGAGAATGAGTGGAGGATTTATTGGCTAAGCATGGATTATTAGCTAATAGGGGGGATTTAGAATTAACTATTTTATTTAATTCCAAGTGGGAGGAAAAAGAGATTTATGAATTAATTTATTTAGATAAAAGTATCCATTTAAATTAATAGAGGAAGAGTTTAATTAATTATCAGACTATAGGTTTGTCATTTTGATAATTAATTGGGCTATAGTTAATTAATTAAATTAATTAAGTAGGGGATGACATAAATTAATTAAATAAATAATATTTAATTAACAAGATGTTCTAGAAAAAGACTAAATATGATTACTAAATTATGTAAGCAAATTTAGGTGTCTACATTTTGGCCCTCTTCGACGTAGTGTTAAAATAACACTATTTCAAAGATGTTTTTAACAAAAGAGATGACACAAAAAATGGACTAGGTAATAGAGTTGCCCTAGTTACGGGTTAAGATGTGGTTGGATGATGCCCCCTCGAGAGGACAACGGGGAAAGAAAAGGGGCCTGGGCGGTGGCTCGAAAGGAAAAAAGGGTGAAAGGAAGGGAGAGTGTTGCAAGCTAAGGAGGCACACGAACGAAGGAAAGAAAGGTGAAAAAAAGTCCATAAGGAAAAAAAATGGGAAGGATGGGAAGAAACAGGAGGAATCAGAGCATCCAGGAGTGAAAACAGGGGTCCGAGGAGGCCTATATAAGGGCTGGAGAGGTTAAAAATAATTAATTTGCACACTGAGAGCTTAGAAATTGTGACTGCAGAGCTCTGATACATGAGGAAAAGATGGCATAGCGAGGGCAATCGACACATCAGACGGACATTGTGAGACGTGTGGCATGGAGTGGAGGGCCCGACCGATAGGTAGGGTCAAAAAACCAAACTTTTTATTATGTTTTTGGCACATTTATTTCATGTTTTAGGTTAGAAAAGTGCATTCCCGCAAAAGATGGGTGGGGTCCAAAATCTGGGGGGGTCATGCACTTTTTGCAGGATCATGAAAATCATGGGAGGGGTTGCGGGACTGTGATCTCATGAGAATATCTTGCGGGATCACATTCTCGTGAGCTGGTAGTGGGGTACCAAAAAATGACATTCCCGTGGGGGGAGGGAATATGGGTAAGCAATGTGGGAATACATTCCTACATCACTGGGGTTTGACAGGAATGAGGGAAGGGTTGTCCCTGTGGGAATGCGGGGATGAAAAGCTCTACGGGAATGTGGGGAGAAAAATCTCTGCGGGAATGCGGGGAAAAGAAACTGGTTAGGCTTAGTGCTAGAGTAAAAACTGACATGCTAACTTGGCTTGGATGTAGTGGTCGGTGGATTGACTGATGAATCAAGAGAGATGGGTAGCAGTGCTGATTATTTCAGAGTAGTTCACGGTGGTGGACTGGGCTCAGGTGGATGCATTGGGCTTGGGATATCTAGCATGGATGCCACATAGATGGACATACATGGTATTGGTGACAGTGCTATATGAGTGCTAGCATTCAAAGATGGGGACATTTCATCTACCCACTAGGGAGATGACGGTGACCTTGGAGGATGTCTATTGCATCTTTCAGTTACCGGTGTGAGGGGTACCGGTGGTAGTAGGTGTACACACATAGGCATAGGTAGTGGCCCCACTACTAGGGCCAAGAGTAGTGTCGATCTTGGCACATGGGCAACTGGCATTAGCACAACATGCCATAAAAGCACTAGCAAGATGAGGGGTCCATTACTATGTTCGAGGATTAGTGTCGGGGTATCTCTCCCCAGATAGAGGTGGGAGGAGTGTCACACTATCACTGATTCCCATGATTGTGCAAATTATGGATGCAGGGGTACCGACAACATGGGGTACACTAATTTTAGTGGAGATGTACCATGACCTTCATTAGATCATCTATCAAGGAGTAGGGATGATGGGTATGAGCTTTGAATTTGCTTCCTTCCTACAAGTTTGGGCTTGGGAGCACATAGTTGTGATGTGGCCTTTAGGTCGAGTGGATAGACAGGCGAAGGAGCCTATGGCATACAACTAAGGAGACCTAGTGACATATCATGAGGCTACGGACACTGACTTCTAGTGGGAGATGCTAGACAGGATCAGGGATGGGATCACATGGTGTCCATACCTTGGACAGGTGCCATGGGCTGAGGATGCATGAGAGCTACCATTCACTATGATGCCCACACACCTTATAGGGTGATGAGACTATATTGTGGAGTAGTACAGACTAGATAGGACATCTTGTTAGTTCAGATTCAGGTAGGATGTGCCACAGGGGGAGCGATGGTACCAGCAAGCCACTCACAAGAGGATATTAGAGTTTGGGCCACCAATGGATAGGGGAGGACTATTGGTTGCTTATCAAGCCATGCAGCCATTTGTTTGGGATTGGGTTGGAGGGGTGGTGGATCTAGGGACCACACCAAAATATGATGCCTGGTTCTAGCCACCTAGGGTAGTAGGGAGATTAGGGCTACTAGATGGTGAGGGAGGGGCACCAGCCATGTACAAAGGCCGGAGAGGAGGGGGGAGAGTAGGAGGGGGAGATAGGGTGAGGATTGGAGGGAGGGATAGAGGAGGGAGAGGAGGAGATGGGGATGGGGATGGAGATGGAGACATAGATGGGATGGATGTGGATGGAGGAGGAGGGGATGGGCTATAGATACCAGCAGGTTTGGCACCAGGATCGCCACCCCAAGTAGGACCACCACCAACAGCAGGATCCAGATCATCTAGGGGTGGGGGAGATGATGTAGTAGCACACTTAGCCTCACTATAGGCTGTACATGATACCACTATGCAGATGCTCCAAGACACATAGGTGGAGTGAGAGGCTTTGAGTGTGGAGAGGGATGGGCTACTAGGGGAGAGGGATAGTCTGATTATGCACTTAGCGCAATCCATACAGGATGGGCTGATGACGGTGGATGAGAGGGAGCATCTAAGCAGGGAGAGGGATGCCCTGATTGCAGAGAGAGATGGTCTATAGGCAGAGAGGGATGGGCTATGGTCAGAGCAAGAATGGCCACTAGGAGAGAGGGACACTACTACACAGGGATCTCATGAGTGGTCGGGAGAGGTATCTCACCTCCAATGATAGTTGGTGCAGTTGGGAGAGCAGGTGGGCTTCTACCGGGGGTTATATCTTGTAGCTGTGCCACCTGAGTGAGCACATCACTACAAGGAGCTGAGATAGACATTATTGATGGCTTAAGTGTGAGCAGGAGGACAAGGTCTAGTGGGAGTCATAGATTCGGGACTAGTGGGAGCCACATGGTAGGTGAGGGGAGCTGTTGGTTGGGCCACACACAGAGTCAGTAGCACTTGGCCGGTGGTTCGGTACAAATGGAAAAGGTGGGAGGATCAGAGTTAGGGATAGGGATGGAAATAGATATAGGTTCTGTTCTGATATCCAGAGAGGTGCAGAGTATGGGGATATAGGGCACAGATGCATAGGGTTTAGTGAGCCAGCCACCCATCCTACAAGTACCGCCAGAGGCAGACCCATTAGCTAAAGATTTTGATATGTAGCCTCCCTTAGGAGAGGTAGATAGGCAATGATATGCTATAGTTTTGATTTTATATGATTCATTTATTGATGGAGGGCATAGGCCCAATTGTATATTCATATCTGTACTTTTGGTATTATTATGGACTTAGACATACATTTATTGTTTCATGCTTTTGGGTTGGGACATGTACCTTTATTCTTTGTGATGATTTTTGGTATATATATGATGAGCTGGGTGGGATATAATGTGTTATGGATAAATGTATGGATGCTTATGATGTACTAACATGGATGATGTAGGATGTGATGTGATTTCTATATGTTGGGAGACTGACATGTGTGTGATGTAGGATGTGATGTGATTTTGATATGTTGTGCTTTATGAGATGTTTATTATGAGATGTAGTGCTGATAGTCTATGGATGCAGGATGTGATGTAAAATGTTGTTAATATGTGATGCATGGATATTATGATGAAATGCATGTGTATGGATATGTAACATGTGTTAATAATGCAAGATAAAAAACTACTTAACAATGCAAGATTAAAATGAATCTAAATGATATCAATATGAAATGGTAAATGAGATGAATGCATCTAACAATGAATCTTAACAATGCAAGATTAAAATGAATCTAAATGATATGAATATGAAATGGTAAATGAGATGAATGCACCTAACAATGAATCTTAACAATGCAAGATTAAAAATGAATCTAAATGATATGAATATGAAATGGTAAATGAGATGAATGCACCTAACAATGAATCTTAACAATGCAAGATTAAAAATGAATTTAAATCATATGAATATGAAATGGTAAATGAGATGAATGCACCTAACAATGAATCTTAACAATGCAAGATTAAAAATGAATCTAAATGATATGAATATGAAATAGTAAATGAGATGAATGCACCTAACAATGAATCTTAACAATGCAAAATTAAAATGAATCTAAATGGTATGAATATGAAATGGTAAATGAGATGAATGCACCTAAGAATGAACCTTAACAATGCAAGATTAAAATGAATCTAAATGATATGAATATGAATGGTAAATGAGATGAATGCACCTAAGAATGAATCTTAACCATGCAAGATTAAAATGAATCTAACATGATATGAATGAAAAGATGAATGAATCTAAAATGAATGCACTCTAACAATGCAAGATAATGAATGAACATAGGATGAGATGACACAGTGCAACCCAGAGTAGGAGTGGGAAACTAAATGCATGTATGAATGTAGATGAGAGTGTGAGGGTGAGAGTATACAGAATGGTCACAACATATCACTACCTGACTGTACCCTCAGTGAGAGAGGGAGGGGGAGATGGGTGGGATATGTGCACAATCACAATCCAAAGGTCAAGAATGTGAGAGGGATGCGTGAGAGAAGCTCTTGGGGGGGGGAGTTTGTTGTTTGGGATGATGCTTTGATAGAGATGATGTTTTGATAGGGATGATGCTTTGATATTGGATAGGGATGATGGGAGCTTTTTTTGGATGTTTGATAGGACGGAGGATGTTTCATGAAGGTTGATCATGGGATGTTCCAAGGGAACACCACCGTGTAGTTTTGAGCACTTATTTTGATATAGCAATAGAAGAGATAAACCAAAGTTACTAGGAATGTGAGGTCATGTCATGAGCATTGCATAGGACTGACACAAAAAAGACACACAAGGATTGTCCCAACATCACACATGCATCTCAAAGGAGACATGGTGGGAATGATGCAAGGGAATCCACACACAAACAACATTTCCCAAGTGCACCAAGTAACCCAAAATATCACAAGTGGGATGTGCAAGGGTCATGTCTGACTGACTCACAAGTAGAAGCCAAAAGATCACAAAAAACCATGCCCCAAAATAACACCTCCTATTGTAACACACCATGATATAAAGGATCATGGTGGCCTTAATGGGAGTAGTCAACTGAGATCACAAAATCAACCGAAAAGATAGAACAAGCAAACTGAAATCAATGGGATAAGACCAAAAGATGTCCTTTTCCAAAAGAGATCGACTGATTGTGGATGTTGAGATTAGGTCAGACATGGAGGAAGGATGCATCCTACAAGGACCTAGTTAATGGGTATTGACTACATTGGGAAAGTTGATGGGCAAACGAACAACTTTTGGAGAATCACAGTTATGCAGGATACTTGCTGAGGGAACATTGCTGATTTTGAGATCATTCAGGTCATGTGCTTTGTGAGAAAAAGGCACTGCTAAGATGGTATATACAAGACGGGGACACTATATACAATGGATATTTATAGCATTGCAAGAAGTGGGATAGAAAATCTCATGTGCTGGCATAATGGGGAGGACACCTTGGGAACAAGGGATAGGTGAATCAGAAATGAAAAGTGGTGAATGGATTTGGGGGGGGGGATGGGAGCTTGATAGATAATGATACGGTCCACTATGTATGGCACTTGTTTACCAGGTTTTCACCAACATACTTGCCCAAGGTGCTTGAATTGCCAGGTTTTCACCATTGGATGAGATTTTTCTCTTTACTCTTTTCCATTTTTTATTTTTTTTTATTTATCAAGGTGCCTGTTTACCAGGTTTTCACCAAGATGATGATTTTTTCAGGACATTTTATAATTTTTAGGATTTTTTTCAGGATCATATTTGATTTTTAGGATTTTTTTTAGGATCATATTTGATTTTTAAGATTTTTTTAGGATCATATTATGGTTCAAGCATAGAACTGCTTCAGATGTATGATGTTAATAGGATCATTAAGAGGCTCCCCCTTAGGTGTAGACAATTGATAAGATCCAGAACTGAAGCAAGCTGTCACCACATAGGGACCTAGCTAGGTGGGCTCAAATTTCCATTTCTTTTTATGGTTTTCTTGTACTTTCTAGTTTTCTTTCAGGACAAGGTCTCCCACTTGGAACTGTTGAGGGTGTACCTTTTTATTGAAGCTCCTCTTGAGATGATTTTGGTACATGATTAGGTTATCATAGGCCCGTTGCCTCTTTTCATCTAACAAGTCTAGCTATGTCAGGCATGCCATGCAGTAGTCTTCATCTATGATGTAGTTCTTCATGGACACACGAAGTGAAGGGATTTCGACCTCAATTGCTAGGACAACTTCAGCACCATATACTAGGGAGTATGGGGTGGTGCCCGTGGGAGTGTGGAATGAGATGCGATAGGCCCAGAGGGTGGGATTGATTTGAAAATTCTAGTCATGACCAGAATCATTGACAACTTTCTATAGGATTTTGAGGATAGTTTTGTTAGTTGCCTTAGCCTGGTCATTCCCTTGTGGAAAGTATGGGCTAGAAAAGTGCTGGTGGATGTGGAATCAGTCACAGAGCTTTGTAACATGCTAGTTTTCAAATGGAGAGCTATGATTTGTGAAGATGGTGGAGGGAATGCCGAAATGACAAATGATATGGTAGAGGATGAATTTGGAAATCTGGACACCAGTAGTTAAGTTGAGCAGAATTACTTCTACCCAATTTGTAAAGTACTCTATGGTTGTAATGATATACTTGTGTTTGTCAAAAGAATGAGGGTGGATCATGCCAACAAGGTCAAAAACCCAACATGAGAAAGGCCATAGTGGTGCAATGGGCTGTAAGTCCTACATGGGTGCATGGATCAAATTGGCATGCTGTTGGCATTGTAGGCACTTCTTCACGAACTTGCAAGCATCATGCTCCATTGTCAGACAATAATACCCAACTCTAAGCAACTACTTTGCAAGGGTGATACCACTTGTGTGAGCACCGTAAATACCAGTGTGACCCTCTTGTAAAGCCACGGTGGCCTCATTCGAGTCTAGACATCAAGAGAGGACATTATGATACCCATGATGATATATGGTGTTGGCTACAAGAGTGTAGCAGGATGCTCTATGAACAAGGTTCTAGCATTGGGTGTTTGTGAGGTGAGGAGATATGATACCATTCTTTAGATAAGCATGAATGTCATGGTACCATGGGGACTAGGGACCAACCAAGATGCATACCATATTAGCGTCAGTGTTCTCGTAAGTGGGCATGTGTAGCTGCTTGACTAAAAACTCATATTGTGCAGCATCACGGGGGATTTCCAGTAGTGCGCCGATGGTGGTCATAGCATCTGCTGCCTTATTTTGAAGTCTTGGTACTTGTGTGAATTGTATGCTGACAAAATGTTCTTTGATTTTATCTACAAGCTCTTTGTAGGGTAATAGCTTGTTGTCCTTTATTTGATATTCATTGAGGACCTACTTGATGATTAGTTGGGAATCTCTGAAGACTTGTAGTTCCATGATATTCTAGTGAATGGTAGTTTTAAGACCTAACACGAGGGATTCATATTCTGAGATGTTGTTTGTACACATAAATCCTAGCTTGAAGGATTTTGGGATGTAGTCTCCTTGAGGGGTCACAAACAATATGCCTGCCCCTGATCCATGTGATGTATATGAGCCATCAAAATATAATTTCCATCAGGTTTTTTTTTCAATCATACAAAGATGCTCATCTAGGAACTCCATTTCGAGAGGGTATGCATCAACTAAGGGAGCATCTACAAGTTGATCAACAATAACTTGTCCCTTGATGGCTTTTCAGTCAACATATTGGATGTCAAATTCACTAAGAAGCATAACCCATTTTTTAATTCACCCTGTAAGTGTGGCCTTTGATAGCAAGTATTTGAGTGGGTCAACCTTGGAGATCAAGTTTACTGTGTGACTGAGCATATAGTGGGGATGTTTTTGAGTGGCAAAAACCACTGACAAGCAGGCTTTTTCCATTGGAGAATAGTTTAGCTTGTAGCCAACCAACATACAACTGATATAATAAACAACCTGCTATTTTCCATCATCATCAAGCTCTGCTAAGAGTGCCCCCAGTGGTTTAGTGGTTGCAGATATGTACAAAATGAGGGGCCTTCCTAGTGTTGGTGGAACAAGAATAGGTGCATTCACTAGATATTCCTTGAGTTTTTCAAAGCTGTCCTGACAGATGGGATCCCATTTGAAGGAGGTATCCTTTCATAAAAGATGTGTGAATGGTTGGCACTTATCTGCGAGTTGGGAGATGAATCATCAAATTGATTGCAACTTTCCTTGCAAGCTTCTTAGCTATCTGAGCATTCTAGGGGGAGGCATTTCCATGATGGCCTTCACCTTTTTGGGATCAATCTCTATGCCACACCTGGACATAATGAACCCAAGAAGTTTTCTGGACGTCACACCAAGTACAAATTTCTTTGGATTTAATTCTATGCCATACTTGCATAGGTGATCAAACACATCTTTAAGGACATCAAGGTGTTCATAGCATGTTCTGGATTTTGCTAGAATGTCATCGACATAGTCCTCAAGGATCTTATGAATCATGTCATGAAAAATTGTGGTCATTGCTCTTTGATAGGTAGCTCCCACATTTTTGAGCCCAAACAGCATCATGTTATAGCAAAACATGCCCCATGGTGTGGTGAAAGTAGTTTTGTGCTGGTCTACTTCCATGATTCTGATCTAATTATACCCTGAGAAGCCATCCATGAGTGACAACATCTCATGCCCTATGGTGAGGTCTACGATCATGTCTATGTTGGGCAATGGAAAATCATCTTTCAGACATGCCTTGTTGAGATCTTGAAAGTCACTACAAATTCTTATATCGCCTGAGGGTTTGATGATAGGCACCATGTTAGAGATCCAGTCTGAATAATCAATGCCTCTGATGATCTTAGCCTAAAGGAGCTTCTCAAGCTCTACTTTAACCAGTAAGGCTACTTTTGGATGCATTCTCCTTAACTTTTGCTTGACTAGTTTGGCATCGGGATTGACTGCTAGATGATGAACAACAAGATTAGGATCGAGTCCAGGCATATGGGAATATGACCATGCAAATTTTCCTATTGATTCTCGAAGGAGGGCCTCCAGGGTTGTCTCTTCTACTTCACTTAGAGCTTTTGTGATGTATGTGATCTGAGGGATTTCCTCTATTCCTAGATTGATCGGCTTGGTCTCTTCAATGACTATGGATGATTGTTCTAACTGGTAATCCTGGATAAGAGGAAGAGGAAAGTCTCCATCCTCCAGTGCCTTAGAGAGGTTTTCACTGTTGGATACACCCTTTGTTTTTACTATTTTTGAATCAGGATGTGCCCCAGAGGGGTTTTCACATGAGGACTCTTTATTTTCTTTTTTGTTTTTATTTTAGTGTCTAGAGACTTCCTCTTCCCCAAAGTACCCCTTTGGATTGAGTTGGTATACTTCGGTCGATTCCTGCCCCCATTCTGATTGTTGATCTGTGGTGCCCATGAATCTTATGAGTTCTTCCTCACTTTGAAACTCATCAATATGTACTACACTTGGTTGGTCCCAATCTATGAGGTTGGGATGAATGAGGGGGAGGTCAATGAGGTTGATGGCAAGTTGGTGAAGGACAAAATTGCCTAGGAAGGTTTCATCGTCAAAGATATCATTGTAAGATCATTTTTCTTCCTCTTCTGGAATGTCTTCAACTTCCACAAGTTCATCTTGGATTCTCAAAAGGGTTACATTGGGAAAATTGGTGCCCCCAGTTACAGCATCAGTTCCTCGTATGTGCAGGCAAGGGAGATTAAAGCCAAGGCCTCGAGTCTCTAGATTTTTAGAGGCCTCCATGGGGTCTATCATTCCAGCCTCATTGGGTCCTAGACCTCCTCCTTGATAGTCCCATTGTTTAGTTGCCCATTTGTGTGGTATGGGATATTTATCTTTAAAGTATCTGAGGACCTTAGTATCTGGAGGTGGAGGATCTTTATACAGCCATTGGTTGATATTGGGGGCCAACTCCTAACCATTTAGGATTCCATTGGAAACAAAAGAGGATGTTCCCATGGTCTTTATTTTGGGACCCTCCTAAGGAGCCTTGGTTTGGTGGGAGGGTCATCCTTGTGTGTGTGGATCCAGGGGAAGAGCCCCTACTAAAAAAGCATCAGTGAGACTGTATTATCTATAGCCCTTGTTGTTCATCTTGATAGAGGAGGAGGTGGAGGTGAGGGTTGTTTCTAGGTCATAGTGGGATTGGGAAGAGATGGTGATAGACGTGCCAATGTCAATTTTGGGACAATGAGTGGAGTGGGGAAATGAGGCCTCAATCACATGACAGTATGCGAAAGGTTGGGGATCTACACAGATGGTCATTTTAGTGCCTTGATATGGGAATTTGATGCACTGATGATAGGTGGAAGGGACTGCTTGGATGGAGTGGATCCAGGGATGACCCAGGAGGATGTTGTAAGGGAGATCAAGATCAATAACATGGTACAATGTGTCCTATTTGACAGGACCAATTTTGATTGGCAACAAAATGGTACCTTTAGAGGTATGCTCTAGATTATCATAGGCCTTGATGGTGATCACCTCATGGGAGATGTTTTCTTTTGTGAGGCCAATCCATTGAACAAATTTTAACATGCAAAGATTAAGGGCTGAACCATTATCTATCATGACCCGCTTGATGGAAAAGTCATTGATCATGATGGTGATGCCGAGTGGGAGATTATGATCTGGTTCAATGGATGGCATGTTGGATGGCTAAAAAGAGAGAGTGGATGGTGTGGATATGTGCCCCACAAGGTTATTGAATTAGATGGCATTGATGTCTGTAGGGATGTGTGCCTCTTGAAGGGCTTTGTTGAGGACCTCTTGATGAAGGGGTGATGTACGAAGGAGATCAAGGATGGAGATTTGTGTGGGTGTGTTCCCAAGGTGTTCCAAGAGGTTATATTATGCATTAGGGATGGTGGTAGTATTGGCACTAGTTAGAGATATCCGGCCTCTTTGGGTAGTAACAACACATTGATTGTCAGCACCTTTGACATGGATTACATTCATAGTAGGCTCAACCTGAGATACAACCAAAAAATTTATCATAGTTTATGTAGGCAGTGGTATAGTCTTTCCCATTGCCATGGTCACCTTGTTTACCCTTATCTTGGCCAGTGGGAGGGGTAGCATTAAATTGAGCCTTTCTGACATTGTGTTTAGGAAACACATTTTGGTAGATTTATAGGTTGGCATTGGGTGATGCTTGGGTAGGAGCATCGACTATGATCTCCTTTTTATCTATAAGATCCTAGACATAGCTCTTGAGCTTTGTGCACTTAGTGGTAGTGTGTCCCTTGACACAATGGTATTCACAGTATTCATTGTCTTTGTACCAGGCTAGCTTGGGTGTTGAGTCATCATAGGGCTGGGTTTGTGGATACACAACCATATTGGCACTCACCATCTTGTGAAAAATGGCATCCAAGGGTTCTCCAAGGGGTGTGAAGATGCACTTTGGGTCATTCTAAACATGGGGCTTATTTCATCCTTGGGTAACAGATATAGCATTGGTTTGATTCACAAGAGGCTGATAGGGTGGTTATTGGTAAGCAGGTGGTTGCTATTGGTATACGGGTGTTGGTTGCTGATACATGGGTGTTTGTTGTTGATATGCTGAAGGAGTGGGATTAGGACTTGCAACCACAACTTGGACATTCCTAGTGTCTGTGGCTCCATCAGTGACCACATTCTTATTCTTGTTCCAATATCAAGAATGGTCATTGTTTGGTCTGTCCTGAGAGCTTTCCTTATAGTGTTTGATGCTACCATCATCCAAAAGAGCTCGCTCAATATCCATGCCTTTCCCTTTAATGTCTTGGTAGCTTTGAATGCACTTCATCTTCATGGAATGGGATAGCTTCAGGTGCAAATTATCAATGAATATCTTGGAAAGATGTTTTTCTAGTGGTTGGTATGACAATCTCATGGTGAGATTCTACCATCATTGTAAGTAATCAGCCAGATTTTCACCTCCCTTCTATTTGGTATTGCACAAGTCCACAAGGGTGAGGTCATTCTTGATGTTGTGTGCATATTGAGCGATAAACTTTTCTGAAAGCTCTGGAAATGTGGAAACAAACCCATAAGGTATTTTATAGAACCATTCGAGGGAGGGCCCTCCAAAGCTCTTAGGGAAGAGTCGCATGAGAAATATGATGTTAAATGCCACCTCTTGGCAGGCCATGTAGAACTCTTTGACATGGTTAACTGGATCACCCTTCCCTCGATACTTGTCAAACTTTGGTGTTTCAAAATGTTTAGGGAAGGGGATCACTATGATCGATCTGTCGAATGGATATGGACAAACTTCCTTGAACTTGAATGTCTTAGTCTTAGTACCAATCTTAAGCTCTTTGATGGTATTTCTCATTTCTTCCCACTCTGACTTGGCAAGTGCTAGAGTGGGTACTCCCAATGAGAATGGGTTGACTGGTGTGGGTGAAAAGAGGGGATATAGTGAGCAAGGGAATGGGGATTGCCCGGTTGAAAAGGCCATCTAGAAGGGGTTCTAGCTGACTTGCTGAGTGATGTATTTCTGGTGCAAGGTGGGTGTGTGTTGCAGCAAGGCTTGCTATTGTGGGATGAGGTGATTGGCTTGCGGGGTTAGGAAATATTGCTACTACTGGGGAGGTTGGTGGAATGGTTATGGTTGGGATTGGTGATGAGCTTGACAAATATAAGATGGGTGCATACCTACATTACTAAGAGTGGGAATAGTAGCTTGGGTGTGCACTATAGGTGGTTGCATATGGGAGTTAGTGGGATGGGTAGTACTGAGTTGCTATGATTGTGGAAGTTTGGTTTGCTGAGCGATAGATGGCATAGACAAATAGTTGGTAAATGTAGGTGGAGGTGCTGCTTGTGGGAAGGTTTGTTGCTGATGAGCCTTTTGGTAAAGTTGGCCATGTGTGGGTATGCCCATGGCATTCATTTTTGCTTGGCCGAGGCTCTAGGTGGTGTTAACTCCTGATAGGGTTTGTGATGCAGAGTTGGCCATGAACACGAGGGATGATATGGGAGTTTTTTGTCCTAGTGGAGGATTGTGGGATGGTATGTGTGGCATTCCTATTGTAAAGGTGGCTTGTTGGGTCTGTGTGCCAGCCGTAAAGGTGAGAGGCACTTGCATGGAATGAGATTGTCAGGTGGATATAGGTGGGGTGGTTTGTGAGACTCCTTGCGAAAGAGGTGTTGATGTAGCAGGAGGTGGCGTTGCTTGAGTAGAGGCTTGGGTGAATGCTAGCACTTGAGTGACCATCTACAAAGAGGCAGGGGGTGGTGATCCAATGATGGAAAGTGGTGTGCTTGCGGGGATCACCATATGGGGTTGTAGGAGATGTGGGATAGGTGAGGCCGTATGGGATACATGCATGGTTGGATCATGGACTTGCTAGATGACAAATGCATCAATGTTGGAGGGAACATGGAAGGGTTTTGTGGGGTCAAAAGAGCATAACTAAGGTGGGATGGGAGTACCCTCCTGCACATAGTTTTCCAGTATAGCTAGATGATTTTATGTGATGATTATGCTTACCATTTGCGCATGTCTTGGAAGGCACATGAAAGCCTCCATGGAGTTAGTAGTAGGTGTCTCACTAGGATCTTCCCATATGTTCTGAACTATCATCATCAGAGGGTCATACATCACCATTTCACCTATGGAATCATTTGGATCAGCCAAAGTAGTGGCCTGGTTGGAATCCATCCCTTTTCTTTTCTTTGATCATGTCATAATAGGCATGAAAGTGCAATGTCCTAAGATGAGGGAAAATGAAAATGTAGCAGAATGATGCTAAGGATGGGGATTTGGGTTTTGAGATGAACTAGGTGATGATCTAAATGTAGGATTTTTAGTGATACGCTATTGGGAAGAGGATTGAGATGGGTTACCTTTCCTGATGGGGGAATCAAAATGTGTGGATTGTCATGCTTGGATAGACTTGTGATCTTTGAATGATGGGATCCTTACTAGTGTGGGCCGATCTCTGGATCAAGATGATGAGGTCCACAAAAGCAAGTACTAGCTACCCTAGACAATGCTTAGTCGAATGGGTGAAGCTTCAAGATTTTGATTTGTGTAAACAAGGATAGGGAAACTCAAGATGAGTTCTTAGATATGATATGGGTCTAGCATAATGACTTGGGATAATGATGCTAAATGATGCTTCAAAAGGGGATGGTGGAAATGCACCTATTGGATCACCTAAGATGGGGGATGCTGTGACAATTTTTGTAGTTTTGAAAGAGGAGGAGGTTATGCCAACTAATCTTCACTCTCTAATATGACAAAGTAGTGATCAACTTGGATTCAAAAAGAAAATTGTTTAACCCTTGCATTGTATTGTATGTTATCCAATCAGGTTTGGTACTTTTCTTCTTCATGGGCTGCAGTGACAATATGTTGACAATCTTTGAGCTTTCTTTCTGTAACTTTCTTTTCTCAATATGCACACGGGATGGGTAAATTAGCTTTCTTATGCTTCACAGTCTAGGTCATAGGTCAACAAAAGTAACTCCTCACATGATTGGATCAAGCTAGGAAGTGATTGTAGTAAGTATACCTTGGCTTGGTTTTGAACAAACTTGAATTTACTTTTAGGATAATGTCTTGACAAATAGTCCTCAAAAGAGACAAAGCAATCTTGGAGGATACATGCAGATGATCTCTTTTAGAAAAAGAACTTTGTAATTTTGATAATTGTGTATGTTCAAAAAATGTTTTTACTGGGTCAAGTCACTTTCGAGAACACATACAAGCACTTTCTACCTACAAGATAGGCTAGTATCACAACCTTTGCCCATAGCTTGATATCCCAAAAGAGGAATACATATGGTGAGTAATCTTGAGGCAACCTGGGAAACCACTTGGTTCAGTCCTTGCACAAAGATTATGATACCTTTGGGAGTAGACTGGGTAGGCTTCTAATTAATGGCTTCTAGTAAGGTTTGTGACATCCCCCCAATTATTTTGTATGTGCGTGGCTCACTTAAGAGCCTAGTTGACCATGCTAAAATCATAGGGATATTCACCTACCTCGGGCTACCATCAACATGCCTCACTTGAGGTTGCAGGGATAAGGTGAGAGTTTTCTCAATGCCTTGGTTATATACCATCTGGGGTATTACTGGTTTGAGGTCATTCTCTAAAGAGGAAGCACTTATCTCTAGACAGGCCTCGCTAGAAGTGTTGTCAATCAAACTTGATCTTTCTCTTCACCCAAGATCCACAAAGGCAAGGGGAGAGGATACGAATACAAGTGGATTGCTTCCACATCACTTACTTTAACAAGGTTTATGCAAAAATTAAAAATCTCTTAAGGAAGTGTTGAAAAACACTCTTTCAAACATGCCAAGAAGTATTCATTCCAAATTGAACCTATTAAAACTATGTGTTTTCTATTCTAGAACATCAAACACTCATGTTTAGCATGCAAGGTTGTTTGTTTTGAAATGCAAATGACAATGTTTTGAAAAAAGTAGAGATTTTGATTTGCAAAAAAAAGAAAAGTTTTACTCCCTTTAGCATTCAAGATAGTGTTTGAACGATTTTTAAGCACCAAAAGAAGTGTTCAATGCATTGATCCTTTGTCCCTTAGGCATTCAAGATTGAGTAAGTTGATTTTAAGCACCAAAAGGAAGTGTGATATTTTCCTTGTTCAATTTTTAACCTTTGTTCATTTTAAACTCAAATAAAAAATATGAGGTGTTGTTTGGAATACACTGTTCTTTTTAATGCACCGAAACTAAAATGAGTTAATTCTATTTTAAAATATTAACCCACATTCCTGCAAAAACCTGTAATCCTACAGCAAAAAATTGCATTCCCATAGAGCCGTACAGGCATTCCCGCAAGACTGTAAAAAAAAACCAAAAAAATAAAATGAAAATAAAGAAACTATCTGGATACCTTCGACCGCATTCCCGCAAGTCAAACCGCATTCCCGCGAGTCAACTATTGATCTCGCATTGCGGGAATGAAGGTAGAAAAACTTTGAAAAATAAAGGGTCATATGTCCAAAAATGCTAATAGTCAATCTCGCAAGGTCAACAGCATTCCCGCAAGGTCAAACAATGATCTTGCACTGTGGGAATGAGGGAAAACTCAAAATGATAGGAAAAATATCATACTATGGCTTACAAAATGTACACATGCAATCCTGCAATAGTCAAACAATGATCCTGCAAAAAGGGGTACAGTTAGTTAGTGCTAAAGTAGGACAGAGAGCAAAAAAAGATGGGAAATCAGAAAATATCATGGTGGGAATGCATTCCCATGAGCCGTTCAAGCACTCCCATGGAGAAATCTACGTTCTCGCATCCGTACAGGTGTTCCCGCAAATTTGTAAATTTTTTGGAGGTGTTTGCTGTGTAAAATCCAAAAATGGGAATGTCTGTGCAAATGCCTCCTCTTCAGCCCTGAACCTGCAAAACACCCAAAAAACCCTTGCAAAGCACTCAAACAACAAAAAACTTTTGTATTTGGGTTAGTTTTCGCAAGAAAATGATGAAAAAATGAACAAGAATGACCCTATAATTAGGTCCCATCGGGTGTGCCAAAATGTAATACCTAAAATGTAGTGTTAAAGAATGCAAAGTAAACTAAACATTCAACAAAAGAAATGAGATAAACACCTATGATTAGACCTACAAAATGAAGACAAAGACACTCAAAAGCAATAAAAACCTTCAAGAAAACCTTCAAGATGTAGAAGATTTGTCCAAAGGATGGAATGTGTGCTCAATGATCTATGCTTCAAGCTTCAATAGAGAAAATGGCATGATAACTTTGCTTCAATGGTGGATAAAAATGGAGGAGAGCTTCACTTTTATAGAAAGATGGGTGAAATAGATGGTCAAGATTAAGGGGCAAAAGAGGAGTGAGCAATGGTGGAGATGCATCCAAGGGAGAGCACATGGATTGTGCTTTCTCAAATGCATAGTATTGTGACAAGTGTCACAATGGTGGAGGGTGAGAGGAGAGGCACCTTTGGAAGGTGTGAGAGGGGACAAGTGTGTAAGAGGTGTAAGAGGCTTTTGATTTCTCATTGGAGGATGTGGAGGTGATGTCATAAGAGGTTGACTTTGGGGTGGATTAGCATTCTTTAATCTTGGATTATGATTGTGCACATGCTTAGGAGGTGATTAGGCTTGGTAAGTGGAGGATTAGGGAGATGTGATGGGAGGAGAGAGAATGAGTGGAGGATTTATTGGCTAAGCATGGATTATTAGCTAATAGGGGGGATTTAGAATTAAATATTTTATTTAATTCCAAGTGGGAGGAAAAGGGGATTTATGAATTAATTTATTTAGATAAAAGTATCCATTTAAATTAATAGAGGAATAGGGGTTTAATTAATTATTAGACTATAGGTTTGTCATTTTGATAATTAATTGGGCTATAGTTAATTAATTAAATTAATCAACTAAGGGATGACATAAATTAATTAAATAAATAATATTTAATTAACAAGATGTCCTAGGAAAAGACTAAATATGATTACTAAATTATGTAAGAAAATTTAGGTGTCTACACAATGTATGTATAGAGTCCATCATATAGAGTCCATAAAACAATAAAATGTCCAAATGTCCAATGATATATCATATATAACAATGTGTCAAAAAGTGTCCATCAAGTCAATAACATAATGAAACATACTAATACAATGATACAAGGAGTTTAGACAATGATGTCATATATCTATGATCCACTGCCTCCAGACTCAGTCTGTCATTGTCTACAAGATTCAATAAAACCACTTGAACCTGAGGCTCCTGCTAGATCTCCTAAACCTATGGGTGCTCTAGGAGGGCATGATGATACACCTCCACTGCCAGCTGGTACCTGTCTCTCATAAATAGTTGTCCTGACTGCAAAAGAGCTCTCTCTGAAACTCCCAATCCACTTATCACTAGGAATAGCCTGTCTATATGCATCCCACCAGTAGGAAATGTCCTTCCTAGTCCATACCATAGCATGTAGAGTGTCTTCGTGGGGACCCAAGTCCTCTTTCCTTTGAAGCTCATCTAATAAAGCCTCAGACTCCTTTATTCTCTCTATGGTGCTATCTCACTCATACTCGATCAAGGTGTTCTCCCACTCCAATGCCTCTACCCATCTCTCCAGTCTAGGGACACGGTCTTCATGTACCTGTGTCATTTCTAGTCTAACTAACAATGAATCAATATCTAGGTCCTCCTCCTTTGCAGTGTCCCTTTGTAGATAGCGATCCTGTCCCCCAATGTCCATCTTAACCTGCTCATCTTAGACATCCACATTTGGCATCTACTCATCGTATACATCATCTTGTACCTACCCACCTTTTAGCACTCCAACCTAGGCCAATAGTACATCTACCTCATCCTGTCCCTATCCTACCTATATCAGTACATGTACCTATACTATAGGGTATCCCCTGTGCTACTGGTACCTATCCTGGGGTAGATGGTATTTGTGGTGGAACCCCTACTACTGGCTATCTCTATCCTTGTCTCACTAGAGGTGGTATCAAACCCCTCTATCTCACACCACCACCTCTCATACAAGGTCCAACTCTCTCTCCTCTCCCACCATCTCCACCATCTTCGTCATCTCCTCAATCACTGCCATCTCAGCCATCACCTCTACCTCCTCTCCCTTGACCTCTCCTATCCCGACCTTAGCATCTACCTCGATGTCTCTCTACTGGATCTCTCTTTGGTGGCCTCACCACTGGATCAGTCAAGCATGGCACTGGAAAATCTCTCATGTGCTACTCTAGATCTGCAGTCATCCTTGGGTCAAAAACCCCCTATCTCATCATCCATACCTGAAATGGCATGTCAATGAACTCTTGTCTAGCCAACTCAAATGAGACCTTGGGACCCTAGTTACATTGCTCTTGATGTGTTCGGGAAATCTCAGAGACACCCAATGGCATACCCTAGATCCTAGAAAATTGTCACAAAACCTGGCTCACCAGCTATCTCTTGATGATGTAGGGTGTCTACCCTATCAACCATCATGACTCAAAATAGAACCCAAGCTATCTCTCATCATCCTAGGGCTCACACCCTAGGTAAGGTTTCCATATCACTGTATCAATAGTGTCAAAAGTGTAGCTCCAAAACTCTAGATGAATATAAATGAATATAAATGATGAATATAAATGAATATACCGCTACCCTGCACTGTGAAATCTAATAGCTACTAGACAAGTGACTGCAATATTCTCCCAAGCCCATACATGGAGTAATGTGACATCCACTGATAATGAAGCACTCCTATGGGAGACCACCTAGTGTAGATCATGGTATAAATGTGCTAATAGGCAAACACCCCAAGTAAATCAGGTCCCATCATCCATCATCCACTGTAATGTGCGGCCCCAACCCATTGCAAATCCATTTGACCTATGATCAGGGCATATAAATACCCCAATCACTCTTGCTAATACCACTGGGAGAGGCTCATAATAGTCGACCATGTCCTCCCAACTGATCTCCCCCTCATCAATCTCATCATTACCAAAGACTGCTCTGCACTCCATCAATCTATCATGCTAATCATAGTGCAACCGCTCACCTATGATAGGAAGTCAGAGGATATGATATACATCCTCTAGTGTCACTATCATCTCTCCTATTAGGAGATGAAAGGTACTCATCTCTAAGTGCCATCACTTTGCTAATGTGGTCATCGTGCTAAGATTCACCTGAATCTCAGGTATATAAATAATATGGTACAAACCAATCACTCTGATCAAGAGTCTGTCAGTCTCTGATAGCATCAGTTTCAAGTTCTATGTAATGGGATATCTCTCTTGTGACATCAAAATGTCAGTAATATCCTCCTATTAAAGTCAACAAAATCAAGCTATTAAATTTTGATAAACTAATCTATTAATCTATCTATCCTATCATATCAATTACAAACCTATTTATCACGTGTTTCAATAGATGATTCTATCCATTATCTAATACTAAGACTAGTTAACTAGTGACCATGGTATGATGTTTCCTATCTTGATCAAATTGATCTAAATCAACAGCTGATAGATTAAATCAGACTATCGACATCAAGTTTGACCTAATTGACTTGTTGGAATTAGGAGAGATAGGTATTGAGAGGGGAGGGGTGAATCAGTGCCTTCAAAAACTTCACTTGTAAACCTTTCAGATCTAAAATTGTAAACAGTGATAACCAACCAAAATAACTTGAATCTAATTGCATGAATCAATCATCCATTTAACTTATGTAAATAAGCAACATGAAATCAATATGACAATCACATAACACAAGTATTTTGGTAATGCAAAAGCCCTTGTTAGAAGGTAAAAACTGCGGTGGGGATGACACCCACAAATTCTTCACTACTACATATAGAAAAGGTTTTCCTATTAGGGCTACAAGTTTTGATCACTTCTGGTGATCTTACCTTGTTAAGAGTAATATGTTAGATCAGCTAGATCTACCTAGTTATATGATTCTAATAGCACTAATGAAGTGTGCACTCGGTTAAGAGATTTACATAAGACTGTTAAGTCTACTCGGTTAAGATATTTATCCAAAACTCTATTACAATTTTTAGAAAGCAATAGGAAATTATTTGGTAGTTGAAAAATCAATTGTCTGAAATAGATCTATAAGTGCTCATGAAATATCACCTTAACTATGATGAATCTCTGCTCTAAATCTGCTCGGTAGCCTTCTCTGATTCTACTTAATTTGATAACCTTTGTACTTTGTTTTGCTCTATTAACTGATTGACTTGAAGTTAGGCGATAGCTTCAAGTGCTCATTAATTCATATATCAGTTCACACCAAAAATGATGTGAAACACATAAATATATAATGTTCTATTTTTTTCGCTTTAACAAAATTAGGTTACAATACAAAATCATAACCCTAAGATCTACAGTGTAAAATATTCTAGATCAACTATTACAATAAGATATACATTACATTTAATGAGTATCTTTTACAATAAATGTTCCTTGATCTTGGTAAACTATTTTACGATTCGTTGTAACCATTTGCATACAAGAATGTGCCATTTCTGATTACTATGCCATTTCTTGTGATCCTTAATAAACACTGTGTAAACTACTTGGTTTATACTGAGATGCTCAGTATTTACTATCTGTCAGTGTCGGTGTCTACTGGTGCTCGGTAAAATGTATACTGCTCGGTGTGTAAGCTTTACCGACTAGTCTATTTTGCTTCTGGTTACTGACTAACTCAATGTAAGTGTCTGACCGATCTCTTTGATAGCCTTTGATACTAATGACAACCTTGAATGCTCAATAGAGATTAACAATCTCCCCCTTTGGCATTAGTATCAAAACTCATTAATGTATATAGACCAAGTTTTCTTTATACCTTATATCTCCACCATATACATATCCACATCAAAAATTTCTAAGTATTAAGTACTCCCCCTCGGTGCATGCTCCTAGTAATATGTAGTATACATAGCAAAAACATACTTATTTGGCATATACACATTTTCCCCCTTTTTGATAATAATGCCAAATACAAAAAAAATATAGTATACTTACATCTTGTCAAAAATGTGTTGGTGAGTTTTCTTCACTGACTCCAAGAGGTTTTGCCACTCCTCTTTCAAGTTGGTAAGAGAAATATGCTCAAGACCAACTTGGGCATGCATGTCAAAGATATTTTCTAACACTGAAATCTTTGGTGTTGCAACTAGTAGGTTGACTTTGACAATATGTGCTTCAAAAAATTTTAGGTATGGAATGAGTTCAGTTTGCAACTCTATAACCTGATCGATGATGTGCTCTTCTTGATGCCTTAATTCTGCTATCAACCATCGGAGTTCCTAAACTCAATGAATATGCTTTGAGAAAGCATTTGGCTTGGTTATAGCTGTTGTTATACTTAGCTTTATTTTGGCTTCCAACCCTTTTATCTTTTCATTGACTTCTACAGTGAAGGTTTCTGAAGTACAAAGCTTAATCAAGATTTGACAAATTGTCTAGGTGATATATTTCATTTCAGTAATTACCTCAAATAATTTGACCTTCTATAATGCCATGTCTAGGCTGATTTTCTCAGCTAATTTGTTTTAAATCCTAGATTCTTCCCTTTCTTCAATCCTTTTATCTACTTCAATATCTGGGGCATTGATCTTCTTGGCGAGTGTGGCAAGTTGATCTTTGATGGGAGTATTCTCATCAATGTTTACCTTAGGTAATACCTATTGTAGAATATCCCTCACATCAGTTAATAATTCTTTGCATTTGTGCTCTTGCTTCAACTTTTCTTGTGCCACCTTCCTTGAACATAACTCCCCATATTTACTTAATTCCTCAGGGCTTAGGGTCCTCAGGTCACATTCAAGTATAACTATCACTTCATCAATGTTGATCAACCCTTTTCCTTTCTTCTTTTTCTTTGGTGTGAGAGGTGACTTCTTCTCAATAACAACAATAGTTTTATCTCCACTCTTCAGAGTATCCTTCTTGGTTGACACAATTTCTTCCTTCTTCTACTCCTTGGTGATCAATGTCTCAGTTGAATGAGTGGGAGCCTCAGATGTAGTGTCAAGTGGGTTCACCTCAGTTGCTTTTGTTTCTTCAGTTTCCTTGGTTTCTATAGATGATGCCTTTGTTTGATTAGGCTCATTTGTATTTGCAGGTTGCTTAGGTTCCTATGTCCTTGTTTTGTCCTTGTGTTTCTCAGGATGTGAGTCATCAAGTTGTACTTGTGAAAGTATTTTAGTTGCTTTTGCAAGTACAGGAAGCCTACCTGGTAGTGATGTGAATAGACATTCAGTGGCTAGTGCTTCATCTTTATTAGGTGCAATATTCACATCCTCATCATCTTTATCATCAGGATCACCATTTGTGATGTCCTCAATGAGTACATCATCATTGATTTTCTTTTGCAGTTGGATCTCTACTCGATCCGGTGCATCCTGTGAAACACTTATCTCTTCCTTTTGCTCAGTGATATCAATTACCTCAGTAACTGATATACCAGTGTCCTTAGATTTCTTTCTTTTTTCATCATCAATGTAAATACCTTTACCTTTGGAGTTTTGTCTCTTTTTAGACAATTTCAGGAATGCTTCTTGCTCATCTTTTTCTTCGGCTTTCAGAATTGATGTCCATAAGGAATCACTTGTGATATCCATATCAGCCACATTTTCATCCATTATCATCATGGCTCAGTTCTTGATTATAAATCTTGCTTGATATTTAGCCATGTATTCACTAACTTCTCCATAACTTAGGTGTGGGGCTGCTCGAACTAATGATCTCTCTCTTTTGCTTTTCTCAGTATCCAGTGCAATAGCCCATTTTTCATTTATTTTGTCATCCAATTCCTTCGGTAATGCACAGGCAAATTCCATCGGTACTTTCTTGAATTTTATCATCATCTGGATGACAACATGTTCTAATTTAGTTTGATCCTTAGTTGACATCTTGTCAAATCTATCTATTCCTGGATCAACAAGGTTTCCATTCTCAATTATGTCTTCAATTATTTCATCTAGTGTGCTGACCTTATTGTGAACCACCTTGAATTGATTAGTATCATCCTCAGTCTCAGTTTCCTCTAGATCTTCTTTATTTCTTATGAATTTTCTCCTTTTCTTTGGTGCCTCAGCTATAGCCTTGTTCTTTCTCTTGATATATTTCTTTGTCGGTGTAGCTTCTTTTTTTTTACTTTCTCTGCTTCTTCCTTATTGGTTGGTGGTGCTGCAGTTGATGACCTTGTTTTCATACCTTCTTGTATTGGTAACTGCTTTTCCTATTCAACATTGGTAGGAGGAACCGGTGTGGGATCTTTTCCTTTTTCTGACTTAGTTTCCTCACTATCATAGGGCTTGTCAGCCAACTATAACTGACCTTTGGTTGTAGCTTTAACCGGTGGCTCCTTAGATGAGTCTAATACATCTCCATATCTTGCTCTAAGATCTTTCTTCATTTTCTTTGCCCTTCTAGACATTTTCCTGATTTATATGTCTGTAGTGATCCTTGATTTAGCCTCTTCATATGTGCCAAACCTAGTGGCAGTGATGTCTATCGGTAATGAAAGTAGTGCATTAATAGATTTCAAAGTGAAATCATAGTTCATTTCATATCCCATCGGTGCCAGCCATTTTGTTCTAGGTTCAACAACCTTTATCATTGAATAATCTATACTAACTACAAAACATATATCGTTCTGAAAATTGTCCACTAATTCCCTTGGAATTCTACTCCTTTTATGCATTTTGGTCTAAAATGCTTTGAAGTATGCATCAAATTCCACATTCAGATTCTTTCCTGAACTATTCATCATTTCACTAATTTGTGCAGTTATCGGTTTGTCTTTTTGCCAATTTACTTTACCAATACCAGGTACATACTTTTGTAGATAGAAAAATATACAGACAAGTAGTGATCCATACTTACATGTATTAGACTTCTTTGTTCTTATTGTCTTCATATTTTCTTGTAATTGATGTAGTATAATTTCAACAAGATCTACTTGGTGATCTTTCTTCACAATTTTGTGCACCATGTCTACTACACTGCAGGGTACACTATTGAGTCTGCTTGATTGAAATATTTTGTACCCAATTACATGTGCTATGAATTTAACCGTTGTGTCTTTGATTGTCAAAATTTTTAGTGCCCTTCCATCCCATTGAGCTCTAGTATTCTTTTCCACATCAGGACAAGTCAAACTGCGAAAGGCTTTTGCCTTGTTGGTTGTAGGATACCCAGTGACCTTACTAATAATTTTCTTTGTGACCTCAATAGGTTTGTCCAATCACAATTTTCCATCATGAAATCTGCTCAACATGATTCTTATCCAGTCTGTACTGAATGATTGCGGGAAGTATGTGAAACATTATAACCCTGATTCTACAATCTTCTTGTATTCAGATTTTAATTTTCCATCCGTCCCAAAAACTTGTTGATATGTAGCAATAGTCTCAAAATCTCCTACTTCTCTGATTTTGCAATGTATATAGGCTCTTACGTCTTCTGTCAATAAAACCCTATCCGGTATACTCAAAAAACTTCCTATATAATCCATTTGTGCTATGACCTTGGGGTGTGGTTTGAATTTAGCTTTAGTGAAATTTTCCCTAACAATTAGTTCTACTTCCTCCTCAATATTTTGTGGTTTTCTTGTAGATGATGTTGATGCCATAAATAGATTCTAGGGTTTCGAAAAGCAGTAGGATAACAAGTTTTTGGTAGCAAATGAACTTACTCGGAGTCATTGAAGAATGTTGTCGGTTCGATCTATAGTAGCCTTGAATATTTCTAAAAAATCTTTAGCTCGAAATCTTCATTCTTCGAAATCACAATCTAACAATAAACTCTATTCCCATGTATTTATAGAATTTTTGATATTCCTACTCAAACTTTCATGCAATAAATGCGTGACCTAACTTTCGATATGAAACAACTGTCAACTCGGTGATGTCTATGATTTTATTTGCTTGATTAACATAGGATTTCTTTGTCAGTTTGCACTGTTGTCCGATTAACCTTGTATAGTGATTATCGATCAGTAACCAACTCTCGGTCTTTCTTTTATCGACTATATAAAATTGTTATCTCATAACACATAAACCATAATGCATCTTTATTCATGCAGATTTGGTATTTGTACATCATATATAAGGAACTGTATGTAAAATGTGATCATTTTGAAATGTTAGTTCCATACATAGCTTTGTCACCTTAAGTGGAGGTACCGATGTCACCCAATCCAATGGACGAGGTTTCACCGATAGTGTTACTTGACTCAACATTCTCATTAGATGCTTCTTCCACATAGTGTTCCTCAAATTTATGATATCTACAATAGTATATCCACTCTCAAATATATGGTTTTCATCTAGTGCTTGGTCTCTATAGTTCTTGCTTAAATGACTGACCTTATGATAGTGCATACAAGCCATTTGAGTGCTTGTCCAGCTTCTTGATTGTCCAATCTGACTCTTTCTGTAACAATTTGCTGCAATGTGCCCATACCGACCACATACAACATAGTTAGTCCATGTATTATAATCCCAAACATAAGAGTTACCTTATCTCTTCGGTTGATATGGCCTACATTGTGGTTTCTCCTTAGGTGTCTAGACTTGTTTCATTTTCACCTTACATTCTCATGTAGTGTGCCCATGCTTGTTGTAGGTATAGCATATTTTCTCCATAGTAGTATTGTTAGCAATATCATTCTATTTAGCTCTGCACTCACATGTTGGATGGCCAAACTTACCACAGTAATAGCAATATCCATTGAACTTAAGAGTGATAGGAGGTTTACCTTGTAATTTTCTTCTACACACATTAGATGTATGTCCTGATTTTCCAAAATGATAACATGCCAACACTTTAGGTCTTTGGTTTTGATTGTTGTTGACCTTTTCAGCTTGTTGTGATGATTCTCCTTCACTAGTGTAGCCTATACCTGCTTTACTTCCAAATCTTCTCTGATTAGTTAGAAAGTCATCAATCTTCTTAGAGTTGTCATCAGGAAGTTTCTTCATTTCATTTTGTTGCTATTGATTTTTCACTTCATTTCTTAGCTTCTCATTCTCTTCTCTGAGTCTTGCAACATCTTCTAGTCTTCTTGACAATTCTGCATTCACTCAGTTTACCTCTAGATTCACAGTCATAATTTGATTAGTTACTTGGAAATGTTGGTCAGTGAGTCTTTGTATCTCACTCTCTTTAGCTTGAAGTTGTTCAGTCATCTGTCTTTGGTCATCAATTGCCAGATTCCTTTCTTGCTCAGCTTGTCTTGCATTGTTTATTGTTTCTACCATTCTCACCATCTGAGATTCTTGATTGATTTGTAGTGCTTTCACTTGATCAGTTAAATGTTGATTCTTTTCAGATAAATCAATAATTATGCTTTCAGATCCATCAGAGATGCTTCCAGAACTAGATCCAATATGCTCGAACATTTCATCAATAGGTTCTTCATGGTAATTGATCTCATTCTGTAGAATAGCTAGGTTCTTCCTCTCAAACAATAATTTCTTCAGTCCTTCCTTAGTTTGTTTATACTATTCCACAAACATATGCATTTGTATCTTCTGATTCTCGATAGTCTTATCAAGCTTGTATCTCTCCATGACTTAGATCTTTTACCATTCAGTGGTTAAACTGTTCAATAAGAGAACTGTGCTCTGATACCAATTGTTGGAATTAGGAGAGATAGGTACTGAGAGGGGAGGGGTGAATCAATGCCTTCAAACAATTCACTTGTAAACCTTTTAGATCTAAAACTGTAAATAGTGATAACCAACCAAAATAACTTGAATCTAATTGCATGAATCAATCATTCATTTAACTTATGTAAGTAAACAACATGAAATCAATATGACAATTACATAACACAAGTATTTTGGTAATGCGGAAACCCTTTTTAGAAGGTAAAAATTGTAGTGGGGATGACACCCACAAATTATTCACTACTGCAGATAGAAAAAGTTTGCCTATTAGGGCTACAAGTTTTGATCACTTATGGTGATCTTACCCTATTAGGAGTAATATGTGAGATCAACTAGATCTACCTAGTTATAGGATTTTAACAACACTAATGAAGTGTGCACTTGGTTAAGATATTTACATAAGACTGTTAAGTCTACTCAGTTAAGAGATTTATCCAAAACTCTATTACAATTGTCAGAAAGCAATAGGAAATTATTTGGTAGTTGACAACTCAATTGTTTGAAATAGATCTATAAGTGCTCATGAAATATCACCTTAACTGTGATGAATCTTTGCTTTGAATTTTCTCGGTAGCCTTCTCTGATTTTGCTTAATCTGATAACATTTGCACTCTATTTTTCTATGTTAACTGATTGATTTGAAGTTACGCAATAGCTTCAAGTGCTCATTGATTCATATATCAGTTCACACCAAAAATGATGCGAAACACACAAATATATAGTGTTCTATTTTTTTCGCTTTAACAAAATTAGGTTACAATACAAAATCATAACCCTAAGATCTATGGTGTAAAATATTCTAGATCAACTATTACAATAAGATATACATTACATTTAATGAGTATCTTTTACAATAAATGTTTCTTGATCTTGGTAAACCATTTTACGATCCATTGTAACCATTTGCATAAAAGAATGTGCCATTTTTTATTACTATGCCATTTCCTGTGATCCTCAGTAAACACTGTGTAAACTACTTGGTGTATAGTGTGACACTTGATGTTTATTGTCTATCAGTGTCGATGTCTACTGGTGCTTGGTAAACTATATAGTGCTTGGTGTGTAAGCTTTACCGACTAGTCTGTCTTGCTTCTAGTTACTAACTAACTCAATGTAAGTGTCTGACCGATCTCTTTGATAGCCTTTGATACTAATGACAACCTTGAATGCTCAATAGAGATTAACATGACTTGCTAATTTAACCAAATTCTATCAACTAAACAAATGCACAGTATTGAAAAATGCATGTGCAGTTTCCCTAAATATTTGTACAGTTTTTCATGTTTGCACAGTTTTAATCAGTATTTGCATAGATTTTCTTTACAAAGGCATAGAAACTATATATGCACATATTTATTGAACATTTCCATAGCCTAAAATACATTTCTACATACATGCACAATTCTACGATATATATGTGCAGTATAACCAGTTTGCTATGCAAACATGGCATATTGCTACACATTCATGCACTACAACTGCCCATATGTTTTCCAACCGAGAAAAATAAAAATTTCAAAAATTCCTATGATTCAATCTAGCCTACGACATGCTACAAATCATAATCTAACATGCTAAAAATCACAAATTGACAAAGAGGATCGAGTCACCTACCGCCTCTCTAGAATCGGGCAGTCTTTGGAATCGTCTGACCCTCTCAAAGAGATGATCTGACAATGGGAATGACATCCTGGTAGCTCTTCTCTTCTCTCTCTCAAGCTCTAATCTCCAAATGACACATGTGCCCAATGAGCCTATTGTGGACCCCTTTTCCCTATTTATAGCCTATGGACCCGATGTACTTGGTGTGTGGAACCTACCTCCCATTATTCTTCCATTTCACCTCATTTTTCTTCGCTTTATCCTCATTTTTTTTTCAAGAGATTGATTGTCGACTTCAATATCAATATATATATATATATATATATATATATATAATCATAAAAAATCAAATACATATTTTTTGTCAATCAATCTCTTGAGGGGGCATGCATAGGTCATCTGAGACATTGTCTGGGGCAGGGGCAAAATGCTTGAATTTTTCTTTGAAACAATGTGAGTAACACATCATTTCAAAGAGGGGCAAAATGTATACACTTAAAAATGGCTTCATTAATTAATTAAATATTTATTATTTAATTGATATTGACTTGATAAATTAATTAAATATTTATTATTTAATTAATAATTATTTCCTCTATTTATTAAATAAATTATTCAATTTATTTAGTAAATTCACTATAGTCTATTCCTCTATCCTAAGTCTTCTAATTAGTCTTATTAAAGTGATTTAATTAAATACATAATCACCTAAATATGACTAAGTCCCCTAGTCCACCTCATCTACCCACTCACTTGACACATCACTTTGGCTAAAATAAATAATTATTATTAATTATTTATTGGTAATTATCCTCACCCACACATGTCCTATTCTTAAGGGCTATGTGGCCTCATAGAACTTGGTCTCATGACCACATGTTCTCTCTTAAACCAACTCAAGAGACAATCCCTATTCCTAAGGGGCTTCTCAAGCCACCTCTAAGGGTCAAAGGTGACTCATGGGACACTTGTACCAAGAGTCCTATTGAGGAAAATGTCTCTCCCTCTCCCTCTTTTTGGTCTTTGTGAGACACTTGACATGTGTCTTTCTCTTCCACCTTCTTCTCTTCCATGTCAATGTGAGAGGAACATCATCCCTATTCTCCCTCTCAGATTCCAACTACATCCCCCTTTCTCTCAACTCCTTCAACCAAGTCAATCCTAGCCCTAGGATCTTCCACCTTTCATTCTCCACCATAAGATTATGCCACCTAGGCTTAGATCCTCCAAAAATCTATAAAAGGAGCCTCATTTTCCCTTTGATAGCTAATAGTGAATAGACAATCAAACATTCAAGCAATAGGAAATTAAGCATTCTAAGCTTCCAAGCACTCATTATCAGGAAAAATCAAGCATATTCATATCATTTTGTGAGCATCCACACTATCATCATTCCCCTTGCATTCCATCCATTAGTTACATAATCAAGCTTTGGGATATTTTGCACTCACTCATTCAATCTCCACACTTTGGTGACATCTTGGCCAAGGAGCTTCAAATTGGAAATCTGAGAGCTCAACCATCTAAGAAATCAAGGCTAGGAGGACAATGGAGACAAGCTGCATGGTAGGTGAAGGTAATTGATTTAGCTTCATCATTTGTGATTACTTTGCATTCTTCATTGTGTTGCATTAGATAGATTTGTTAGCTTCTAAATAGTTAATTTATCATTTCTAGAATTAGACATTTAATTTGCATACGATAGCCACCCCAAAAAATCAATTTCAGATATCTATAGTTGTTGTTTCAAGAATTGAAGTGTAGATCTGAGTACCCTTTTCGGTGAACTTTTGAGATTCATGAACAAAGTCAAAGTTGACCTTCAAAATCTCAAGGTAGTCTTTGACCTTTTATTGGGGTCAAAGACTACCTGCTATCAGAAAGACAAAATTTTTCTGGGTTTTCTCTATTTCAGTTTTCTAGTCCCAAATCTGGCTGCAGAATCTTTTGAAACTGTGCACAGGCTTCAAAAAATAGGTATTTCCAAATCTGTTCCATTATGAGGTATGTATTTTATTTTATTTAATTTCAAGCATTTCTAGATATACATTACTTATGCAATTCCAATTCAAAACATTACAAATGAATAATAGGTGAATGATAGATGCATTTTTAAAGCTCCATTTTACCATTATTCAAGGAAATTATGACTAAAAAAGATGAAAAAAGATGACATGTATGATATACCTTAATATATGCGTGATTGCTACATTGGATAAACCATTCATAACCTTCAAGTTCACTAACAACAATACAGTGGCAAGAAGAGTTATTTGGGAGCCTTCGTATAGGGGCTCGTATGCCTTCTCAAGTATAGGTACATCAAGGTCATCTTCATCATCGTCATTAGTTGTGCTAGTACCATCATCTTGATCATCATGATTAGCTATGCCAGTACCATCATCTTCAATTTCATTATCTATTGCAGGATCATCTTCTTCCATGGGATCATTATCTTCTTTGATATTCACACCTCCATGTTCACCCAATTGGAAATGCACATTCTCCGAATTGTCATGGTCCATAACATGAAACCCAGGGTGGTTGACCTATATCAAAATGATGACCTTAAATTAGCCATGACCATGATGTCATCATCAATTGATTTCTTATGTATATAAATTGTTAAAATAATATATTGAAATACATACCAATGGATGAAATTTTTTTCCCCTTCAATGTGACCATGCTACCTACAATGTTGCTCAACTGTTTTGATTAAATATCTTCAAGTCTTTAAAACCTTGCAAATTTTTTAGGGACAATAACATTTTCCATCACCTTTTCTTTTCAAGTTAGACCACAATATAGCAATTGTCTCCTTATTTTGTTCTGGGTTGATATCGTTAGACATGGTCTTTCTTCACAGACAAAAATTCTGGCTATAATTGTACGAAAAAATCATCTCCTATACTCTAAATTAAGAAATTAATGTTGTCATCTATCAAATATAAAAAATACTAGCATTAGTAGTATCTTGTATATAGCATTATCAGTAGTTCTTAACTCCCTTCTGATTTACTATACTGACAAATTGTGATAGTTAAACAAATCTCTTCTCAAACAGTCACAAAAATGAACCAAAATAAATTGTTCCTTGTTCCC
This sequence comes from Chamaecyparis obtusa, assembly GCA_027943335.1. NCBI lineage: Eukaryota > Viridiplantae > Streptophyta > Pinopsida > Cupressales > Cupressaceae > Chamaecyparis > Chamaecyparis obtusa. The sequence continues at coordinate 321,791 of BSBK01008986.1, read as the reverse complement.
TATTCTTTGGGACACACTTAGGACAATGGTTTATTTATCTAGTTGGGATAACATCCATTGTGTGCAGAGATAATTGAAGATGGAATTTAATTGGTTAAGGACAAGGTGACAAGTTGATGCAATGTAAGGTGATGGTAACTCAAAGTGTACACACAAAGATATTTTGTGAAGTTGTAAGTATGGCCTTGAATGGAATGACTTGTTACTTATACATTGACTAGAATGTTGATGGAAGAAGGATGATTTGTTTGCAACCTGTAGATATAGTCAATGAACAACCATTTTTTCAACTCTAATTATTTCAAATTTAAGATTTTTTGCTCACTTAGAATAGTAAAATTTACTTTTTTTGTATTTATATACAAAGTAAACATGATAGAGCAATGGAAACCTGTTTACACTAGTACATTTGAGACCTTTTTTCGATGATAGACCATCAAAATTTTGACAGTATACCATCGATTAAGTGACACCACCCACCGTCACAGTTTTGCAGTCAAAAAAAATGATGGCTATGTTGGGCATTGTAATTAAAATGACTATGGCCGTCGTAAAAAGGGGGTGCCAACATGGAAAATATATTGTCAGGCCTATTTGTGGCTATCACAAGTGTGACTCCTAATCATCACAAAAAATTACAAATGATGAATGCCTGTCAAAATCTTCCGATGGGTAGCCGTCATTTGTAGATTGTTTGCCGACGGAGATGCTATTCATGCAATGGATACCCATCGGAAGTTTACGATGGATAACTATTTTTTGTAGTTTTTTAACAAAAGTGATGTTGTACATGCAATAGATACCTGTTGGACATTTACAATGGATATTCATTGTTTGTATTTTTTTATTGACAATGATGTTGTACATGTGATAGATGGATGTTAGATGATTCTGATAGATAGTCATCTCTTTTGTTTGTTGTCATAGTTGCGATGCAAATTTGTATTTTTAAAAAAAATATATATATTTTTCAATCGAGTTGGTATTGATTTAGAATGGTTTTCTTGCAGATCTAGTTTGAGCTGGTTAAAGATCTGGTTCGAGCTGGTTGCATTACTTTCAGATCTCGATCAACTTACAAGGTGGTTTGGTGAGTCAAGGTCTTTTATTCCTACCTGTGATTTGGTTATGTCATTCAGAGATGACTTTGCAGTAGATTCAGTAGTGGCTCATGGATTATTGACTTGAGTCTAGAGACTTGGATTTGGAATGGATCCGACTGAATCAAGATTTGTGACAGTGACTACTCGAGCACAAGAAGCTAGTGTAGCGATCAGAGATGCATTCTTCCTCATGTGTTCATGGGATATATGCAGACCTGATTGCATTCAGATCTAATTTGAGTGACTTCTTGACTTCTTTGGTTTGAATTAGATGTTCTTTATTCCTATGGAGTGTAGTAGTGACTTGACTTGAAGTTTGAGTAGACTGTGCATTGATCGGCTTGAAGATAGAATCGAGATACTCTTTGCATTGATTTGTCGTATGTGGATTGAGATCTTAAATTATTGAGTTTCTCTTTATTTTGAGAATATTTCAACATTATCTACTTAACAAGGCCAAACACATGAAGGTAGAAGCTCATCTGAGCCCTCCTAGGAGCCTCTTATGACCCTTTATGATGCAGGAGCATCTCGGGTCCTTGGCAATCCTGTGTCACCAAAAACAATTTGGAGTTTGTTTGTGTTGCTCAGTTCCTGATTTGTCTGAGTTGGTTAGTAGTTGGTCAGTTTCCTTTGGTTACCAAGTGTGGTTGGTTATTTCACTGGTGCTCAGCATTGCCTGTCTACTACTCGGTTATCTTTCTTATCGATGGGTTTAGTTTTAGTTCCTGTTGTGGCTGACTTGTGCATTTATATTGGATCATGGATTTAATGTTGGAATCCATCATTGGGAAGCATGTGGTCCTAGATCTGACCATTCCTTCCATTGATTATGGATTTGAAGGCCGAATCAACTTGGTAGCTTCTTGTATAAATGTAGATGTTTGGTTGTAGTTTGGCAGGAGTTTTGGACAAAAGACAGGAGACATTAGATTGGAGATTTGTAATAGATCCTTGCATGTTTGAGGACTTTTGAGATTCATTATAACATCAAGCCATAACCAGGAAGGCCTTACAACTTGGCATGTATGATTCTAATTGATGATAATATATCAAAGTTTATGCATTCTCTCTCTCACTGTTGTGTTTGTTGGCTTCCGCATGTGTTGAGAAGGATTGGATCATTAGGTTGCACCATTTTTTGGCCCCTCTTTCTTCCCTACCTTGCGTGAGGTGGTATTAGAGTGAGGTGAGATCTTGATCTAGTTCTATGGATCTAGATTTGAAGGTTCCTCTTGAGGCCCTAGTGGATTGTTGTGGGATAGAAGATTGTGATCTGACGTACAATTGCTAAGGGTTGTCAAGATGGTTCATGGGAGGTGAGATGTAGATCCAAGATCGGTAGATATGCTAAGGCAGATTGTTGCTAGGTTAGAAGCTATTGAAACAGCTCAGAGAAGAGGTAGACATCTTGAAGATGTTAGTGATGATGAAATTGAAGAAGAAACGGTGAATGCAAAACTTGCACCTGTTATGGATCAAGGTGAAGAATGATTTTTGAAGACTTTGACAAGTCTAAAGTCAACAACACATTTCAATCCTCTTGAGTATGGCAGAAAGCTAGATTCTGACGAATTGGTGGACTAGATCACTAAGATGGAAAAGTATTTTAAATATGAAAACATTCCTAAGGTAAAAAAGAAGAAGGTGAAGATTACAAGCAAAAAGTTGAAAAGTCATGCATCCTTATGGTGGGAACATCTGCAATTGGATGGGAAGAGGAAAGGAAAAGACAAAAACAAGGTATGGAATAAAATGGTGAATAAATTGAAAGGAAAGTTCTTACCCTGTGAATATTAGATTAACCTAGTTCCGAAAATGCACAGTTTGAGATAGAAAGATAGCTCGGTAAAGGAATATACTAAGGAATTCTATAGGTTAGATATTAGATATGGACATGATAAAGATGATGTGGAAAGAATTGGCAAATACTTATGGTCAAGCTAGAAAACATTAAAGAGGCTTGTCAATTTGCTTTGGAGGCCGGGGAGAAATTGAACAAGAGACATGAGAAAAGGCAGATAGGTTGAGGTGGTAGATTCCCTAGAGGAAGAGGTAGATCTAATGGTGAAAATGGTAGATTTGAACCAGAAAAGACAAATCTGGACAAAGAAAAGACTGAGTGGAAAGGTGAAATTTCTAGATGTAGAGGCAGTAACTATCGAGGTGGTTATGGCAGAGGAAGTTTCTGAGCAACTTGTTATAATTATGGAGAAGAAGGACATAGAACTTTTGAATGTACACAAGCAAGTAAGAAGGCTGGTAGTAGTAGAAATGCTTTGGTACAAGAAGAGTCACTAAATGAACCTGAGAAAGAAAATAACTTGATGGTAAGGAGAGGAATATGGAATGAAAGCAAGAAGGAAGATTCAATAAGGAAAAGTTTTTTCAAAACCAGATGTAGAGTTTCTGAAAAAGTTTGGAAGGTAATCATTGATAGTGGTAGCTTGAAGAATCTGGCATCTGAAGAGATGGTCACAAAATTGCAATTGGAAAGGTTGGTACATCCGAAGCCCTATCAGATTTCATGGATCAAAGATGAGAATACACTCCTGGTAAGTGAACAATGTTATGTGAATTTGAAGATTGGAAAGTACTATGATAAGGTGTTATGTGATATCATGCCTATGGATTGTTGTAATATTTTGTTGGGTAGACCTTGGCAACATGATAGACATGCTATATATGATGGGAGATTACATAAGTATACTATTGTGGCTGATGGAAAGAAAAAAATCTTGTTAGCATTAATGGAAGAACCTATTAGTAATGTTTGCACATTTGTGAAAGTTTATCTGATAGGAAGAAAGTTTGTTAACTCTTTGAATAGGAATGATGTATGTTTTGCTATGATTCCTAATAAGCCAAGTAAGAAAACATAGGATAATATCCCTAAGGAGATTGATAATTTGCTCAACTAGTATAATGATATCATTTCTGATAATGTACCTTATGGTTTACCACTAAAAAGAAGCATTGATCATTGTATGGATCTAATCCCAGGAGCTAGTTTACCGAATAAGGCACCTCATCAGTTGACACCTACCGAGAATCAGGAATTGAATAGACAGATTCAAGAATTTTTGGAGAAAGGTTTGATCAGAGAAAGTTTGAGTCCTTATACAATACCTGTTGTATTGGCACTGAAGAAGAATGGAGAATGGAGAATGTGCACTGATTCCAGAGCAATCAATAAGATAACAGTAAAGTATAGGTTTCATATATTGAGAATGGATGATATAATGGACAATTTGATTGGAGAAAAGTATTTCACAAAGATTGATTTGAAAAGTGGGTATCATCATATCAAAATTAGAGAAGGTGATGAATGGAAGAATAATTTCAACACAAAATAAGGTTTGTATGAATGGTTGGTTATTCCCTTTGGTTTAACTAATGCATCAAGTACATTTATGAGGTTGATGAATGAGGTTTTGAAGAAATTCTTGGGTAAGTTTGTGATTGTATATCTTGATGATATTTTGATATTTAGTAAGACTAGAGAAGAACATTTGTTCCATGTTAGACAAGTTTTGCAGAGATTGAAAGAGGAAAAGTTGCTGATAAATCTGAAAAAGTGTTCATTCATGAAAGAGGAGATTGTGTATTTGGGATTTGTTATTTTAGATGATCATTTGAAGATGGATCTTGAAAAGATTGAAGCTATTTTGAATTGGCCTACACCTTTGAATGCTAGTGAGGTAAGATCATTTCATGGTTTGACAAATTTGTACCAAAAGTTCATAAGGAATTTCAGTTCAATCTGTAATGCTATGACTAAGACTATGAGAGGAGACAAAAGAGAATTCAAGTGGACACATGGAGCTGACAAAATTTTTGAGACTCTGAAGTAGAAGGTTGTTGAATTACCAATTTTGGCATTACCTAATTTCAGTAAGGTATTTCAAGTAGAGTGTGATGCAAGTGGAAGTGCAATTGGAGCTGTGTTGAGTCAAGAAGGTAAACCTGTTGCTTTCTTTAGTGAAAAGTTGAATGATGCTAGAAGGAAATATTCTATGTATGATCAAGAATTCTATACTATTGTTCAAGCACTGAAGAAATGGAGACATTATTTGATACCGAGTGAATTTGTTTTGTATACTGATAATAAGGCCTTACAATATTTGGGTAGTTAGAATAAGTTGAATCAGAGACATATGAAATGGGTTGAGTATTTGCAAAGGTATACATTTGTGATCAAGCATAAGAGTGGAGTCACTAATCGAGTTACTGATGCATTGAGTAGAAGAAGGTCTTTGATGACTGAGATGAAAATTGAAGTTCTTGGTTTTGATGAGATGAAATATTTGTATGAAAATGACCCTGATTTTTTTGAGCCATGGAGAAAGTGCAGAGCACCTATTCAAGATCAACAAGATACTAAATGGGATGAATATTTTATTTAGGAAGGTATGTTGTTTAAAGGTATTCAGTTATGTATACCGAGAGGAGTAATGAGAACTAATTTGATAAAGGAGAAACATAGTAGTGGTTTGGCTAAACATTTTGGTATTGATAAAACATGAAATTTTATTAAGGAGAAATACTATTGGCCGCAATTGTATAGAGATGTTAAAAAATTTGTGAAAAGTTGTGGTATTTGTCAAGTTTCAAAAGGAGTAAGTCAAAATACTAGATTGTATACACTGATTGCTGTTCCTGAGAAACCTTGGATTAACATCAGTATGGACTTTGTTCTTGGCTTACCGAAGATAGTAAGAGATAATGATTCAATATTTGTTGTTGTGGATAGATTTTCTAAGATGGCACATTTTATACCTTGTAGAAAGACATCAGCTGCAGTACATGTAGAAGATCTTTTCTTTAAGGAAATTGTCAGATTGCATGGATTACCGAGGAGTATTATCTCTTACCGAGGAGTATTATCTCTGATCGAGATAGTAAATTTGTTGGTGTATACACTTAAAAATGGCTTCATTAATTAATTAAATATTTATTATTTAATTACTATTGACTTGATAAATTAATTAAATATTTATTCCTCTATTTGTTAAATAAATTATTCAATTTATTTAATAAATTCACTATAGTCTAATTCTATATCCTAAGTCTTCTAAATAGTCTATTAAAGTGATTTAATTAAATACACAATCACCTAAATATGACTAAGTCTTCTAATTCACTTCATCCACCTAGTCACCTGACACATCACCTTGGCTAAAATAAATAATTATTATTAATTACTTATTCATATTTATCCTCACCCACACATGTCCTATTCTTAAGGGCTATGTGGCCTCATAGGACTTGGTCTCATGACCACATGTCCTCTCAACAACCAAGTCAAGAGACATTCCCTATTCCTAAGGGGCTTCTCAAGCCACCTCTAAGGGTCAAAGGTGACTCATGGGACACTTGTACAAAGAGTCCTCATGAGGAAAATGTCTCTCCCCCTTTCTCTCTTTGGTCTTTGTGAGACACTTGACATGTGTCTTTTCCTTCCACCTTCTTCTCCTCCATGTCAATGTGAGAGGAACATCATCCCTATTCTTCCTCTCACATTCCAACTACATCCCCCTTTCTCTCAACTCCTTCAACCAAGTCAATCCTAGCCCTAGGATCTTCCACCTTTCATTATCAACCGTAGGATTGTGCCACCTAAGCCTAGATCCTCCAAAACTCTATAAAAGGAGCCTCATTTCTCATTTGAGAGCTAATAGGTATTTTTGATAACAAGCATCCAAGCATTCAAGTAATCAAGCATTCCATAGAAATCACCATTTCATTTTCATTTCATCCATTAGTTTGCATAAGCTATTGTGCACTCAATTTTATTCAATCTCCACACTTTGGTAGCATCTTGGGAGAAGGCTTCATTTTGAAAATCTGAGAGCTCAACATCTTCAAGAAATCAAAGCTAGGAGGACAATGGAGACAAGCTGCATGGTAGGTGAAGGTAATTAAATTAGTTTCATCATTTCATAGTTACTTTGCATTCTTCATTGTGTTTGCATTAGATAGATTCATTGGCTTTAATAGTTAATTTATCATTTCTAGTTGTTAGACATCTAATTTGCATACATTTTTGGCCCTAGAAGGAGGGCCCAACTGGGCTTTTCACTTTCAATTTTTAGTTTTCCATGTGCAAGTTTTCTACAAGTTATTTCTACGCATTTGTCCATGATTTTTGCGCATTTGTTCATTTCTGTTGCGCATCCATTTTCTGCAACCATAGACATAAACTTTCATTTGGTTTTCACTTTCTGTCATATTTTTTGCGCATTCATTAAACTGTCTTGCACATACATCATTTTTTGTTGTGCATCTATACTAGCTGCGCATACATATAATCAGGCTGGACATTCATTCAATTATTTCACGCATATATAATTACTGCGCATATATCCAAACTTACTGCGCATTTATATCACTGTTTAGCATGTTTATCAGTTTCTATAGAAAAATTTAGTTTTTTGTTAAATTTGTTTTTAGCTAACATTTGGACAAGTGTCTGTTTGTTCTGGTAGTATTTTTAGGCTATTTTGCAGGACGTAATTTTGAAGACCCCATTACTAAAAAAAATTTCTAACAGTTTGATTGCAGATTGCCAAGGGGTTTGCAAAATAAACTATAATCTCATTTGGGCTTAAAATACGACATGTTTTTTCTTTGTGTCTTCCTTAGCATAGATTCAATTGTTTGTTGTGTTTTTCTTAATAGCATATCTATAATCCCAAAATTATAACAATGTATCCTCTCCCTCACCATTCGTGGACCTTGGGTGTAAGAGAAACTGTTATAATTTTTAGAGGGCGGTCTTTGGTTGGAAAAGAGGTACTCACCCCAAGGAACGACCCAACCGGTAACAGGCTAAAGCCAAGCCCTTCCAAACTGGTATATAAAAAAATACTAATGTGATTAGTCTCACATTAGACAGGTGTGAATTCATTGTGGCAACCAAAATCTCCTCCAGTACCCTAGTGGTGCATTAAAGTCCTACTTAGTAGAGGTGAAAGCCTTGCTTTGAAAGGATTGGGAGAGCCCCCTTAATTGGGAAAATGACTTGATCACAACCACCTGAACGGATGTCCTTACTAAAAACTTTTGTTTAGTGGCCAAAAACCTTCTATCTGCTGGCTGAAGGAGTCACCCAAGCTCGTGAAGACACCCCACATTACTCACAGTTCATAGTAGAGATAGCATTTCTTTGGGAAGTAATGACCCATTGAATTCAGAACTTGGTGTGCCTGAGAAGTGAGTGCACTGTAAGGAGGAGCCCGTGCCTCCAAGTTCCTAGGCTGTCTACTATGAATTTGTGTGGTTGGATTTTATTATCCTAGTGGGGATTCAGTAGATATCATCCTTGCCAACCATAAGATTGTAAGCGTGTTTGTGCATTCATATTAGCATAGTCAGATTAACATCATTTCTATCTTATGTGCGTGTGTTTATGCATTTTTCACTTTTTCAAAAAAACAAAACAAAACAAAACAAAACCAGCCAACACCAGAAAAATCCAAAACATTTCAATTCAGATCAAAATTTCAACACCTGCGCATATATCACATCTTTCCACGCATTTGATCAAAGTTGTTGTGCATTTATCAAAATTTTTTGTGCATCTGTGAAGACTGTCTATGCTTTTGATTATTACCAGTCGCATCTATTACATATTATTGCGCATCTATTTAATTTTGTTGCGCATTGATCAATATGTCTTGCACATTTGTTGTTGCGCATTTGTTCTTGCGCTTTGTTGTTGCGCATTTACAATAGTGAGCATTTCCACAAACTTTGTAATTTTCAAAATCACTTTTTCAGATACCCATTTTCCTCCTTAGTAAGATTCTGGAGAAACAGTCAAGTTACACAAACCTTTGATCTTTAGTTTGACCATTCATCAATTTTCATCATTCCTTCATCAAGATTCATCAAATCATTTTTCTTCTAAATCTTTGAAATTTTCAATTTTGTGTTGAAACATTATCTTATCCATTAGATTTTGATCTTTGTGAGTTTACCATATCAGGATATATCATCCTTAATCATCAAACTTGCTTAGGTTATTATCTCTTGATTTCTCTTTGTCATATCATAGTGAGATCTATACCTCCTATTGACTTAGAGTTTATCAAGTTGTCTTATCACTTTTCAACACATTTCAATATCTTTCCTATCAATCACTTTCCATATCTTCTCATAAAAAATCTTTCATCCCATAATCAATTCTTTCAATTTTATGGTTCAAACTCGATCTCAAAAATTTAAACAAGCCACCAATCTAGAATCCCTAGACAAGATGGACAGCAATACCAACAACGAAGAAAATCCTTGGCTCAAATCTCCTAATAAAACTTCACTTTTTACATCCACTGATGAACCCACCGATGAAGAACTTAGGGAAGCTTCACAAGATCCTCAATTTTATCATGTCATGGAAAGACTCTTAGGCTTGGATAAAGAGATGTATTTTCTCATGCTTTCTCAACAAGGAGCTAAGTTAGCAAGTGATTTTGATGTTTCTTATCTTAGAGAACCAGCTCACACAAATAATCAACAAATTCCTAAAGGTTCTCAAGATATTCATGAAGCAAAGGAAACCAATCAGAAATCCAATGCTTCTCATATTCATGAACAACACACTATTTCTCAAAATGATCAGCCAAATCATGCTTCACAAAACAATGCTTCTCACAACAATGTTTCCCAAAACACTCAAGGAAACACACCGTCTTTGGATCCCATCCTACAACAAATCCAAATGCTTCAACAAAAAATCCATGACATCCAAACTGGATCATCAACAAAGAAGTATTCCTTGGATGATATATGTCCTTATCCTTTTGATAAGAATTTAGCAATGATTCCATTCCCTCCTCATTTTTAGGTACCAAAATTTGACAAATACAAAGGGAATTCAGATCCACAAGACCACATTCATGAGTTTTGTGCTGCTTGTATTGAAGTCGCTCACAATGACACTTATCTTATGCGACTATTTCCATGAAGTTTAGGAGGACAAGCCATGGAATGGTTCTCTAAACTTCCCCCCGGCATCAAATCTTTCAATGAGCTTCTTGACAAATTTGTGACTCATTATTCATATAACATCAAACATGAGGTTACTATGCTTGATCTTTGCAATGCACATCAAAAGAATGGAGAACCTTTCCTTACTTTTTTGCAAAGATGGAGTCAATTTTTTTCTAAATATCCATGAATGATTCTTGAACAAGAAAAGATGGATATTTTTGTGCATAACCTTACACCAGAAATGAGTTATAGGTTACAATTGCAATGTCCACCAAATTTCAATAAGCTCATAGAAAATGGTATCAAGATTGAGGAAGCCATGGTCCGAAAAGGTGAGATCAAACTTTATTCTAAAGACAATGTTGGATCCTCAAATTCCAATTCCAACAACTATAACAATGACAAATCAAAGTTTTGGAATAAAAACAAAAACATTGTCAATGATGGGATTGTTGATAATCGTAATGTCAAACCAACGCAACCCCTTCTTAATCTCACCAGTTAGGCGAATGCTACTCAAGGAACCTACAACAATCAATCATCAAATCAAAATACCAACAAGGATTCATCTAAACCAAGATTTCCTTTTATGTCACCTCGAAGAAACTTTACTCCTTTGGGGGAATCTCTCAAATCAGCATTACGGAAGTTAATCACAAAGAAACTCATTACGCTTCCTGAAACGAAAGATTTTGAACCTAGAGTAAAGCCTTCTTGGTGTAATGAGAATGATTATTGTGAATTTCATAGAGGCAGAGGACATAAAACAAATGATTGCAAAAGACTCAAAAATGTAATCCAAGATTTAATCAAAAGTGGTGAAATTGGTGTTGACGGACATATCTCGAACGAATCACATACAGCTTTCAAAGATCCACTTTCTGAGCATGAAAAAGGGGGTTCTTCCAACACTAAGGGTGACAATCAAGCTAATTATAATTCCACTCCCTATCGATATGTTGGTAACATTTATGAATGTCATCCTTCTATGTATTATGCCAATGTTATTACCATCAAAGAAAAATCAGAGAGTCAACCAGTCCAAGCAACTACTCATGCTCAAGCCAAAGTTACTCTTCAAGGAGTCCAGTCTAAACCAAGCTCTACACAAAATAAGTCCGTTTATGTCCCAAAGTCTATCCCAAATACTTCCAACCAATACAATCTTTTGGAACAACTCAAGAAAACACCTTCCCAAATATCCATCTTAGAGCTTTTGCATCTTTCCCCATCTCACAAAGATATCCTTGAAAAAGCTCTCTTAGAGACCCAGGTTCCAACAACTCTAGATCCTGATCAATTTCAAGCTATGGTGGGCCATTTAACAACCCCACACTATTTGTCCTTTACTAAAAATGATGATTTATCCATTACCCAACCTCATAATGCTCCCTTACATATCAAAGTCCTTGTTCAGAATCACAAGATTAAAAGAGTATTAATAGATGGGGGAGCTGGCTTGAATATCTACACATTAAAGTTAGTCCTTGCATTGGGATTTTCTGAGAATGTCGTTGATCCAAAAAAAAAAATCACAATAAAAGCCTATGATGAGGAAGAGAGATCATCCAAGGGGTTTGCTGTTCTTCCAATTAGAATTGGTCCTATTGTCAAGGATGTATCTTGTCAAGTTCTGTACATGGATCTTGCTTATAATATTCTTTTGGGAAGACCATGGATTCATTCCATGCAGGCTGTGCCATCAACTTATCACCAATGTATAAAATTCCCTCAAAATGGTCAGGAGATCACTATCAAAGGAGAGTCTAATCCTTTTCAATATTGTAGCAATGTGAAGATTTCTGATTCTTTGGTTCCCTATAATCATACTGGATCTTCTACAACTACACCCAATGACCCTAGTAATATAGCATCAACTTCTAAATCAGATGGGATTAAGATAGACATCAAAGAAAGAAGTATGGGAGAATATACTTTAGGTCAAGCTCTTTGTATCACTGAGTTACCTTTATCTCCCAAATCATATGGTAGATCTTTGATCACTAAACAACAATCAGAACCCCCTTCCACACTTGTTTATAACACATTTATAAGTGGGGGCACAATATCCAAAGAGGTAGCTGAGCATAATGCAAATTATTGGCTTAAGACATAGAAGATTGAAGAGGATATTAAACATGAATGTATATCACCTGATGTCTATGGAAAAGGGTATACTTTGCTACAAAAGATGGGATATCAAGGTGCTGGACCTCTAGAGTTACAAAGAGAAGGTTTATAAAACCAATTTTGCAAAATCCCAATTATCAAAGAGACACTACAGGATTAGGATATAAAGGTGAAGAACCACAAGAACCAAAAGGAAAAGAAAAAATACCACCTTTTCATGAGACATCTAAAGCTCCTACCTTACAATTCAGAAAGCATGGTATGTATGTAGATCCAGAGAAACAAAGGATAGCTCAAAGAATCATTGATAGACTTGAAGATAATGATGATTCTGATTCTAATGATTATGAATGGGATTCCTTATCTGATTATACTGAAGAAATAGGAGTCGATGTTGTCCATCAATATAGTAATGATTACCATGAGTGCGAGAGTTCAACGAGTGACTCACTAGAATTGGTCCTACGTAATACTACTCATTTTGATCATGAGCGAAGTGAGTGTTATCTTGTGACAGATGATTTAGATGAGAGTTTGGAAATAGACCTTGCTGATACTATCATAAACCTTGACAAATTTTCCATCAATACCATCTCTACTTTTGAAACTGACCCAAATGATCCAATGCCCCTTGTCTGTCCTGACCTTATCGATTGGGATTCTCCTGATCACCCAGAACTTGATGTCTTCCATAATGATGACGTGATCATTGACTATCTTGGCATTAGGGATCATTTACCACCAGGGGATCACAAGTCAGGATTTTTGATAGAACTCAATGACATGGCCTATTTTGGAGAGAGTGCCAATCCTTTCAGTCATAAAAATATAAAAATAATCAACAGATCTAATGGTGAAAACCACTCAATGGCAGTATTAGATCCAAAAATAGTAAAAAGAAAAGATGCATCTAATGGTGAAAACCTCTTTGAGGCACCTGACGATGGAAGGATTGACACTCTTCCCAACTATCTATATCGAGAGCAATCTACCATTCTTATAGAACCAATAGTACCACTTAACATTGGAACAGATGAGTCTCCACACATCCTCAAAGTAGCAACATCCTTGACAGAATAAGAGAAAGAAGCTTTTGAAAAATTCTTCAGAAAAAGACAAATCAACTTTTCTTGGTCCTATGCTGATATGCCTGGTTTGGACCCCAATCTCATTATGCATCATTTATCTATCAAACTAGGTGTAAAACCAGTTAAGCAGAAGCTCCGCAAAATACATCCTCACATTGCTCTAATGGTGAAAGCAAAATTGAAGAAGCTCCTAGATTTTGGATTCATTCGAGCTATTGATTATGCTGAGTGGATTTCAAATATTGTTTCAGTTTCAAAACCAAACAAGTCTATCAGGATTTGTATTGATTTTTGAGATCTTAATAAAGCTTGTCTGAAAGATGACTTCCCTTTGCCAAATATTGATATGATTGTTGACCTAACAGTTGGGCATGAGATGTTATCATTAATGGATGGATTTTCTAGCTATAACCAAATCAAGATTGCACCAGAAGACTAGGAAAAAACTGCTTTTACTTGTCCATGGGGTACATACTGCTGGAATGTGATGCCATTTGGCCTCAAAAATGCTAGAGCAACTTACCAAAGAGCCATGACCATGATCTTTCATGACATGATGCATACCATCATGGAAGATTATGTTGATGACATTTTAGAAAAATCCAAAGATAGAGCTGGTCATTTGAGAGTGTTGGATAGAATATTCACCCAGATGGAAAAATATCAGATTTGACTTAATCCAAAGAAATGTGCATTCGGGGTCACATCTAGAAAATTGTTAGGCTACATTGTCTCAGCTAAAGGCATTGAACTAGATCCAGAAAAGGTTAAAGCAATATTGGAGATGGCTTCCCCCACTAACATTAGTTAGCTAAGATCTTTACAGGGGCATCTAGAATCCATCCGAAGATTTGTTTCTCAACTAGCAGATCGCATTCATCCCTTTCAATATTTGCTGCATAAAAATATCTTATTCCAATGGGATGATAAGTGTGAGGAAGCTTTTAACAAAATAAAGCAGTATCTAGCAAATCCTCCAACTCTGATGTCACCAATTCTGGGCAAGCCACTCTTGCTCTACATTTCAGCCACGGCAGCCTCACTAGGTGCTCTTCTCACTCAGCAAGATCATGAAGGAAAATAAAAAACCATCTACTACATCAGTCGCACTTTAGTGGGATATGAGTTAAACTATTCCCCTATTGAAAGAGCATGTTTGGCTATTGTCTTTGCTTCACAGAAGTGGTGACATTACATGTTGTTACATTCTACTCAGCTTATTGCAAAGATTGATCCTTTAAAGTATTTGTTAAGCAAGACTGCATTGACAGGCAGGTTGGCTAAGTGGGTCATGCTACTTAGTGAGTTTGATATTGAATATATAGACAGGAAGGCTATCAAAGGTCAAGTGATCACAGATCAACTAGCTGATGCTCCATTAATGGATGACCAACCTATACACATAGAGTTTCCTGATGCTCATATCTTAACTTTGTCTACACAAGCATGGAAATTATACTTTGATGGCTCATACACTCAACAGGGTTTAGGAGCTGGTATTCTTTTTATCACACCACAAGGATACACTATTCCAAAATCTTTCAAGTTGTTATTTCCTTGCACCAATAATTTAGCAGAATATGAGGCTTTGCTGATTGGGTTAAAAATGGCTTTACAATGGAATGTATTTGAAATAAATGTCTACAGAGATTCTCAGTTGATTGTTAACTAGGTTAATGATGATTATCAGACCAAAGATGATAAGTTATTGCCATATAAATGTATGGTTGATGACTTTAAAAAGTATTTCTCTATCATCACTTTTGACCAAATTCCTCGGCATGAAAACAAGGTTGTTGATGCCATGGCAATGATTACTTCTTTATTTGATATAGAAGATACCAAGGCCCATTTTGAGTTCTTGGTGGAATCCCTGACTTGTCCTACATATGATGACCCTGATACGAGTATTATATGTCATCTGATTGGACATAACTCCCCAACCTATGGAAAGATCTATTCTTACCTCAAAGATAACACTCTACCTCCCGACCTATCTCGCAATCAAAAATGAACTTTTCTCTGCCAAACCTCCCACTATATCTTAATATTTGACACCCTTTATCGGCAAGGTTTTGACGGTACTCTCCTGCGATGTCTCAAACATGATGAAGCTCAACTTTCCTTACGTGATGTACATGGAGGTATTTGTGGGACACATTCAAGTGGTCCCTCTTTGGCTAAGAAACTCATGCGTATGTGTTATTATTGGCCTACCATGGAAGCAGACTCCTTTCATTTTGCTAGGGCATGCAAGAAATGTCAAATACATGGAAACCTTATCCATGTTCCAGCTCAAGAGTTACATCCTTTTACAACTACTTTTCCATTCAGTCAGTGGGGACTCAACCTTGTGGGTGCTATCAATCCTCCATCTTCCAATGGCCACAAATGGATTCTCATTGCCATAGAATACTTCACTAAATGGATTGAGGCCATTCTATTAATTACCAGCACAGGGAAACAAATCTCCATGTTTATCTTAAACTATATCATTTGCAGATATGGTATACCTATGTATCTTATCACTGATCATGGGAAATAGTTTCAAAACCAAGACATGGATGACTTGTGTGCCAAATTCCACATCATCCACAACTATTCCACCATCTACTATCCTCAAGGAAATGGCCAAGATGAGGCGTCAAACAAAACAATTGTTAAAATCCTACAAAAGACTGTCAATGACACTGGCCGTGACTAGCATCTCCAACTTAATCCAGCCTTATGGGCTTACCGCACCTCCATCTGTACTCCTATTGGAGCCACTCCATACTCCCTTGTCTATGGATCTGAAGTAGTCCTACCCCTCGAGGTCGAGTTGCCTTCACTTCATGTTACTCTTAAATATTTAATTCCTGATGAAGAGTATAGAGTTGCGTGCCTGACTGAATTGGAACTCCTAGATGAACGCCGTCAGCGAGCCTATGATCATTTGAAAGTTTATCAGCAGCATCTATCCCATAGTACAATAGCAAGGTAAAGATCAAAGATTTTCAATTGGGTGACTTAGTCCTTCAAGAAAATCCCAAGAATCAACAACACTGTGAAAAGAAGGGCAAGTTCAAACCTAATTGGTTAGGACCTTTTGTGATTATAGCATTCTATGGTTCTGGAGCCTATCAGTTATCTACACTTGAAGGGGATCCCTTGGATGAACCTCTTAACAACATCCATCTCAAGAAGTTCTATCCTTGAAATCTCAATGTAAGGGGCATGTATATAGTCTATATATATATTCTGTAAATAAAAATAATCAAAAATACAAAAAAATCACAAAATCAAAAGAAAAATTGCAATAAAAGCATATGGTAAAAACCTGGAAATAGGCGCTATGTGTGACAAGTTAGCTCCTCTATCTATTAGGATTCTTCTAGTGTGTCCATTCATTGTATATATCCATAATAAAATGGTTACTCAATCCTTGTCCCCACCATGTATATATCATAATAAAATGGCCAGTTCGTACACCATCCATTGTATCTATCTATGATAAAATCCCATCATAGCTTGATCTTTTGTCATGGTCTTCATCCTAGTCTTGTTGCATCTTTCTTCATCCATAATAAGTCAGTCCATCACCTAGCTGGGGGCATGTCCTTGACCTAGTTTGGGAAGTGGATCTATGATAGTCATGACTCTTAGATGACATAATGGAGTTATTTTCACCAGGCAAGGCAAACACAATCAAATGTTCTTTCACAATGGTATCTTCATGCTAAATCAGACTCTATGATCTATCTTTCGAATTGTGACTGCTTATCTATACATCTTGACTATACATCATCACTTGAATTGATCAACATATCCTAAATCAATCTTTTTGGAAAAAGAAATGTATATTCATGGTAGGCATGTTAGAATGATTTTTTATAACTTATGCATTCATATCTAGATTTCATTGTTATCATGTTTCCTATGCTATTCTGGGATATCTTTGACATGAGTTTGAAACTCTCATATGTCATTGATTAGAATAGCCAGGATGGGGCATGATATTTTCTTTGATTGTTGTTTGTGAGGTATTTTCTGATGAAATCAAAGGAACAAGTAATTAGGGTGTCTGTGTATAAGTGCCTTCATCCATTTCATAGTATGGACAACATACAAATCATGTTGTTCTAACAAATACTATTTATGGTGATACGCCATCGCATACCTTGACTCCAAATATTTGTTCCCTGATGGAGGGGGGAAATATTCCTTGTCTGTTATGAAAATGAAACTCAGGTCATCTCAGTTCAATTATACCTAGATGCTTGTCAAGTTTGCAATATTAAACTCCATGCAAAAAGTGCTCAGGTCATCCTAGTTTAATTATACCAGGATGCTTGCATTTTCTTGCAACATAACGAGCTCAATGATGAAAATCAAATTCCAGTTATTATGAAGTTCTAAGATGTTACATGAAGTTGTGGAGATACTCATTTCATATTTCATTTTCCATTGCATTTTACCATCTCATGAATTGCATAACAATGCTCCTTTTATAAGGTTTTGTGAGTTATCTTTCTCATTAGGTTATCTATTTTTCCTAAGTCCATTCTTCTTGTGTCAAGAACATTGTTATTTCAGTTGAGGACATTTGGACAATCAAAAATACTTTACCCTTAATCATTTTAAGACATGTATAATTTTTATTAGGTGTGTACATTGGATATTTGTTATAGTTATCATTTCATCTTATTTCATTTTATCATGTTGTCAATCAGCTTAGGTACATTTTTATTTATTACTTTAGATATCATTATGCATTTAGTATCCATTTATTTTACAGTATTCACATTGTTTTTACATCATTGCATTCATCATCACATAGCATTAGTGAACATCATTTAGAACATGCATTTATATCATCATATATATTAGATTATTTGTCCATTAGCATCATATAGAAAATCAATCATTTTGCATTTTAAGACATCCATTTCATGCATATAAAAGTAAATCATCACATCTTGCATTTGTCAGTACGCACATGTATATAAATATCATAGCAAATCATGGTAGAACTGTATCCATCATATAAATTCCATAAATACCATCAAATGGACTTTATATGATGGATGTAGTTCTACCATGATTTTCTATGATATTTATATACATGTGCGTACTAACAAATGCAGGATGTGATGATTTACTTTTATATGCATGAAATGGATGTCTTAAAATGCAAAATGATTGATTTTCTAAATGATGCTAATGGAAAAATAATCTAATATATATGATGATATAAATGCATGTTCTAAATGATGTTCACTAACGCTATGTGATGATGAATGCAATGATGTAAAAACAATGTGAATAATGTAAAATAAATGGATACTAAATGCATAATGATATCTAAAGTAATAAATAAAAATGTACCTAAGCTAATTGACAACATGATAAAATGAAATAAGATGAAATGATAACTATAACAAATATCTAATAAACACACCTAATAATAATTATACATGTCTTAAAATGATTAAGCGTAAAGTATTTTTGATTGTCCGAATGTCCCATGATATATAATCAATAACAATGTGTCTACAGTCAGTGTTTATCAAGTCAATATATAATGATACCATGATAATATAAATAAAAAATATGTATACAAGTGGTATCTATGACCCACTACCTTCTGAATCTATCTGTCACTGTCTGCGAGTTGCAATATGGCCCTGTGCTACTAAACCACCTACTCCTGAGGATCCGCCCTAGTCTCCTGAACCTGTGGGTACTCTCAGAGGATGTGATGATACACCTCCACTACCAACTGATGCCTGTACTGCTGTCCTCACCACTATTGAGCTCTCTCTAAAGCACCCAATCCACTGATCCCTCGGCACTGCCTGTTTGTATGCCTCTCGCCAGTAGGATATCTCCTTCTTGGCTCATATCATGGCTCTCAGGCTATCTTCATGGGGACCTAGGTCCTCTGTCCTCTATAACTCATCTAGTAGCATCTCAGACTCCCCAAGTCTCTCAATCACTACATCCTACTCATGTCTCAGGACATCCATCTAATGCTCTAGCCTCTCAATGCACCTCTCTAGACCTAGAACCCGGTCTACCTATACTTTTGTAACTGTTAGTCGAACTAGCAGTGCATCAATATCTGGCTCCTCCTCCGTAGTGTCTCTCTGTAAATAGGGATCCTGTCAGCTGATGTCCATATCAGATGGCTCATCCTATGCCTATACATATAGCATCTTAGCATCCAGCTCATCCTATCTATCATCTTGCACCTAACCACCCTGTACCCCACCTCCCTAGGCCAATAAAACATCTACCTCATCCTATCCCTACCTCTGTACCTATGGCACCTGTACCTGTGCAGCTAGTCTCTGTACTGGGATGACTAAAATTTGTGCTGAAGGGATTGGTACCTATAGTGGCACTCCTATAGCTAGCTATGCTAGAGGCTGTCTCCATCTCTGTCTAGCTAGAGGTGGCATCAGTCCTCTCTACCTCACACCACCTCCTCTCATCCGCGGTCCTGCCCTATCCCCTCTCCCTCCATCTCCACCATCATCTCCTCCTCCATCTCCTCCACCATCACTACCATCTCATCTCCCTCATCCCCATCTATCTCTCCCTTAGAGTCTCCCCCATCATCTCTATAACAAATCTCTCTCTGGAGGCCTAGCTACGGGATCTGTAATCCATGGTACTAGAAAGTCTCTCAAAAACTGCTCTAAATTAGCAGTCATCCCAGGATCAACAACTGTCTGCCTCATCGACCATGCCTGGAATGGTGCATCCAAAAACTCCTACCGAGAAACATCGAATGATGCCATGGGCCCCCAATCCCATCTCTCTTGATGTGTGCAAGAAAACTCAGTCACTCCCTGGGGCATGCCCTGGATCCTACCAAACTAGCGCAGAACCCGGCTGACTAGTTATCTCTCGATAATAAAGGGCATCCATCCTATAAGCCATCACAACTCAAAACAAAATCCTATCTGACGCTTGTCATCCCATGGCTCACACCCTAGGTAGGGTCTCCATGTCATTGTGTCCAATGTATCAAAAGTGTATCGCCAAAACTCTAAATGTCCCAGTTTTCCTTGAGACAAAACTGAGGAGTATAAATGAATATAGGGCTGTCCTGCACCCTAAAATCTAATCACCACTGGTCTAGTCACTGCAATATGCTCCCATGCCCAAACATGGAGTAGTGTCACACCTGCTGATAGAGATGCACCCCTATGGTACACCACCTGATGTAAATCATGATACAAATGTGCTAATAAACACACCCCCTAGGCAAATTGGGTCCCCTCCATCACCCGCTGTAATGTGCAGCCCCATCCAAGTGCAAATCTGTGTGACGTACGATTAGGGCATACGAATCCCCCAATCTCACCTGCTAGAACCACTAGCAGAGGGTCATACAAATCGACCATATCCTCCCAACTAATCTCTCCATCCTCTATATCCTCATCCCCAAAGATGGCTCTACACTTTGTGACTCCACTGTGCCGATCATACTAAACTAACTCTCTTGTGATGGGAAGCCGGAGGATACGATATACATCCTCTAGTGTCACTATCATCTCCCCTATTGGATGATGGAAGGTACTCATCTCTGAGTGCCATCTCTCTACTAACGCAGTCATCATACTGAGATTTGCCTGAATCTTGGGCGTATATATCACATAATATAATCCTGATGCTCCAATCAATAGTCTTTCTATCTCTGACAGCATTGGTCTAAGGTTCAGTGTGACGAGATATCTCTCCTGTGACATCAGAACATTTGTGATATCCTCCTAGCAAGTCAATAATGATCAACCTATCAAATTTTGATAAACTAATCTATCAATCTATCTATCCTATCATATCAATTTCAAACATGTTTTTATCGCGTGTTTTAACAGATGATTCTATCAATTATATATTCAAGATTGGTTAACTAGCGAACATGCTACAATGTTGCCACATCTTGATCAACTCGATCAAAATCAATCACCGACAGATCCCATCATCTTATCGACATCAAGTTTGACCTAATTGACTATCCACTTTGACCCTATTCTATCACCTAAAACACATGCGTAGCATTGAACCATGCATGCACAAATTTCTTTCACATTTGCATAGTTTTTCACCTATGCACAATTTTCCTCCACATTTGCGCAACATTTTTCAACATTTGCGTAGCTTTTTACATATGCACCGTTTTGTTGCACATTTGCACATCTTTTCATCACAAATGTGCAAGAAGTACTTATGCGCACTTTTATTGCATACTTGTACAATACTAACATTCATTTTGTATGAATACGTAGCTATTGATGAAGGGTGCTCCCCTTAATACCACAAACACATAACAGAAATAGAGAAACAACAACAATATGCAAGAATAGAAAATTGGCTTCTTATTATCTCCACAAATGTGGAATTAAAAACTTTCAGAATTACAATATGCAAAGCCACATGGGCATTCCCTTACAATATTCTGTAGGACAAAGCCTCGAACTATTACCCAGATCTACTACCCAGAACTATTCTGAACTGCCTAAGACAATAATACAGCCTTCCTTATATAGGCAATTTTTCCACCACCTGGGAAGGTTCGAGAATTTTAGCCAATAAGGCCGACCAAACTTAGAATTATCTTATTTTACATTTTATTACATCATAGTCGGCTCAAGATAACCTTTGAACAAAAATTTTGAAGAAAATTATTTTTTGCCATTTCGGGTGGCCCAACTTCCGAAGACCATAAGTCATCACCAGTTGACCCGATCGGCTATTATAACCCCATTTCAAAAATGCCACGAAGCGCTCTATAGGCTTGACCTGCACAAGCGCCCGTCACCCAAATTTTTGACCTCATCCGGGGCCTCTAAAGCCTTCAAAACTGAGTCCAAAGTTTCTGTACCCTGCTGCCAATACCGAAAATTTTCAATATCTTCCAACATACACTTGATCTGGAAATGAAACTTTACTGGCAGACTTATATGACCAAAATGAACCTCCAAGAAAGAAATTAGATCATTCTGAGCACATACGAAAATTACCAAAAATAGTAACTTTCCATAAATAGTAGCTCTGCACAAAGTAGCCCTTATTGAAAAATAAAAACAAAAATATTTTTGGGTGATGCAAGATTGCTCTTACACCCAGGATGCTCCTGCATCAGACACCCAGGGTAATTTGAGAAGTGACCCTATCATGACTCAAGTGTGCAGAGGAAAACCAAGACGGCTAACCTCCTCCTTTGTCAGCCATGATGAATCTTCAACAGGCCGTCCTTTCCACTTGACCAGATATTCTTCATATGTCCTGTTCCTTGTGCTTCTGCCAACACGACTGTCGAGTATATCCTCGATCTCCTTAGTGTCTGAACTAGTTGCTGGAATACTCCACTGTGCTACTGTGATCTCATCTTCAACACCTCCTTCATGATACTCTGTCAGATCTGAAATGTTAAACACTGGTGAAATATTCAGCTCACTAGGTAATTCTACCTCATATGCATTTCCTGAATCATGCTTCTTCAGTATCTTACATGGCCCAAACTTCTTCATTTTCAGCTTATTATATGTACCAACTGGAAACCGCTCCTTCCGCAAATGAACCATGACTTCATCACCAACCTGAAATTCCTTATACCTCCTTTTCTCATCTGCCATAGCCTTATACTGTGCATTCATCTTGGTAATATGCTTCCTCACCTCCTCATGGATGTTCTTCAAGTGTTCTACAAAATCCTGAGCTTCAGCACTACTTATTTCTCCTTTATCTATCTTTCTCAATTCAGATGCATTTCTTGGACTACTTCCATATACAATTTGGAATGGTGATTTACTAGTGCTCCTATTGACAGAATTATTGTATGCAAATTCTGTCTGTGGTAAAATCAAATCCCATCCTGTTGGCTTATCTCCAACCAAACATCTCAGCAAATTTTCCAAACTTCTATTCACCACCTCTGTCTGTCCATCAGTCTGTGGATGATGGGATGAACTGAACTTCAAATCTGTCTTCAACTTCTTCCACAATGTACGCCAGAAATACCCAACAAACTTAGTGTCCCAATCTGAAACTATGGTCTTTGGCAAACCATGAAGTCTCACTACTTCTCTGAAAAACAATTCTGCTACATGAACAGCATCATTAGTCTTCTTGCAGGGAATGAAATGTGCCATCTTTGAAAATCGGTCAACTACTACAAAAATTGAATCATGTCCCTGCTGTGTCCTCGGTAAACCAAGAACAAAGTCCATACTGATATCCTCCCAAGGCTTCTCTGGTATAGGTAATGGCTGATACAACCCTATATTCTGCTTCACTCCTTTCGCCATTTGACATACTCTGCAACTCTGTACAAACTTCTTCACATCTTGCTGCAATTATGGCCAATAATAATTCTCACCAACCAAAGCAAGGGTTTTATCATGACCAAAATGTCCAGCCAATCCTCCACTATGCTTCTCCTTGATGAGATTCTCCCTCATAGAACTTCATGGAATGCACAATTGACTCCCTCTGAATAGCATATCATCTTGGATGATAAAATCCAGCCATTTCATCCTGTCTAGAGTAATAGGTTCTGTACAAGCCTTCCAAGCTTTACCAAAATCAGGATCCTCTGGATACAAATTCTTGAGTTCCTTAAACCCAACCACCTCAATCTACATCTTTGTCAGCAATAGTTGCCTTCTGCTAAGAGCATCTGCAACCCTATTAGACTTTCCACTTCTGTGTTTCAAAACAAATGTATAACTCTGCAAAAACTCAACCCATTTCAAATGCCTTTGATTCAATTTTTCTTGACTATTCAAATATTGCAAAGCTTGATGATCAGTATACAAAACAAACTCCTTAGGAAGCAGATAATGTCTCCACTTCTTTAATGCCTGAACTATAGCATAAAATTCTTGATCATAAACAGAATATTTCCTCTTGGCATCATTTAACTTCTCACTGAAATAAGCAACAGGTTTACCTTCTTGGCTCATAACAGCTCCTATTGTAGTACCACTAGCATCACAATCTACTTGAAACACCTTATTAAAATCTGGAAGTGCTAAAACAGGTTGTTCTATAACTTTTTGTTTCAACAATTGAAAACTCTTTTCTGCCCCATTAGTCCACTTAAATTCTTTTCTATCCCCTCTCATTGTTTCAGTCAAGGGTCCACAAATACTGCTAAAATTTCTAATAAACTTTCTGTAAAAGCTAGCTAGACCATGAAAAGATCTTACCTCAGTAGCATTTCTTGGAGTAGGCCATTCAAGAATAGCCTGTACCTTCTCTGGGTCCATTTTCAAACCTTCTGCTGAAACTAAAAATCTCAAATACACTAACTCTTTCTTCACAAAACTGCACTTCTTCAAATTAATCAACAATTTCTCTTCTCTCAACTTCTCAAATACCATACGAATATGCATCATATGCTCCTCCAATGTCTTACTAAAGATCAAAATATCATCTAGGTAAACAATGACAAACTTACCTAGAAATTCTTTCAGAACCTTGTTCATGAGCCGCATGAAAGTGCTCGGTGCATTGGTTAGCCCAAAAGGCATGACTAACCACTCATATAGTCCTTCCTTTGTCTTGAAGGCAGTCTTCCATTCATCTCCTTCTCTGATCCGAATTTGATGATATCCACTTTTCAGATCTATCTTTGAAAAATACACAGCTCCACTCAAATAGTCTATAATATCATCCATTCTTGGCAATGAAAACCTGTACTTGATTGTGATCTTGTTTATTGCCCTAGAATCTGTACACATCCTCCATTCTCCATTCTTCTTTGGTGCTAATACCATTGGTACAGCACAAGGACTCAGACTCTCTCGAATCAATCCTTTCTGTAACAACTCATGTACTTGTTTGTTCAACTCCTCACTTTCTACAGGTGTCATTCTGTGTGCTGCCTTATTCAGCAAACTCGCTCCTGGGATCAAGTCCATCTGATGACTGATCTTCCTGACTGGTGGTAATCCATCAGGCATGTTATCAGATACAATATCCTGAAACTCGTTCAACAAATCTGCAATTTCTACAGGAACATCTTCTACTTCCTCTTTACTAGCTTTTGGAATTAAAGCAAAACATACATGCTCATGCCTCATAACATCTAGGAAATTTCTTCCATCAACAAAAGTTATCCTTGCATTACCACATACCTTTTCTCCAGTCTCCTTCTTCAATGGTTTTAGCTTATGTCGCACTCCATCCTTTGTCAGGGAATAGGTATTCGCACGACCATCATGTACAGCACATCTGTCAAACTGCCATGGTCTACCCAACAACATATGACATGCATCCATAGATATGATATCACACAATACCTCATCTTGGTATCCGCCAATCTTGAACTTCACCAGGCATTGTTCATTAACCATGACCTTGTGGTCATCTTGTACCCAGGCAATCCGATATGGATGTGGGTGTTTCTGTCTCTTAAGCTTCAACTTTGTCACCATCTCTTCTGACACCAAATTGTCAGTGCTTCCACTATCAATAATCACATCACAACATTTAACTTCACACTTGCACCTGGTGCGAAACAGGCTCCTCCTTTGCTCAGGTTCATTCTCACCACTCAACAGGACTCTTCTGTTAATCAACGTTTCTCCTCTTTCAGCATCTTCAGAATTTGATGATCTGGCATCTTCATCTACATGTGCAACTCTGGCCTGGCCTTCATTTCTCCTGTCTGTTCTTCCTTGGCGCTGAGGACATTCAAATGCCCTATGACCTTCTTCTCCACAGTGAAAACATGTTCCACGGAAGCCACCTCTTCCAGATCCTTGTCCTCTTCCACTTCCTCTCTGATCTCTATTATTCTGATCCTGGAAGTAATTGAAATTATTTTCTCGCTGATTCTGACTGCTACTGGCCTCATCCTTCTTTTTCGGATCTTCATTTCGGCCACCGTATGACAGTCCACCAGATCGTCCACCGCGACCTCTTCCATTTTATCTACTCTCAAACTTCTTGTTCAGCTTTTCCTCTACTTTTAGGGCAAACTGGTATGCCTCTTCAATACTGTTCATTCAAACTAGATTCAGCTCCTCCTGAATGCTTGGCCTTAACCCATTAAGGTATCGGGCAACTTTCTCCTTATCAGCTTCTGCATGACCTGTTCTGATGAGAAGTCGATAGAACTCCTCTGTATACTCCTGAACAAATCTTCCTGCTTGCTTCAAACTCTGCATTTTCTTCAGTAGGTCAAGCTCATAATCAACAGGAATGAACTGTCGCTTCAATTTATCCACCATCCAATCCCATCTTGTGATTTTATCTTTCCCTCTTCTATTTCGCTCCAACTGAATTTCTTGCCACCAGATCTTCGCATGACCTTTCAATCTGGCCTTCGCAAATTTGACCCTATCAGGATCGTCAACATCTTCGTACTCAAAATATTCCTCACATTCATTGATCCAGTCAATCAATTCCTCTGGGTTAAGATTTCCAAAAAATGTAGGAACCTCAATCTTAGGTCTTTTCCCAATCTTGGAAATGGCCCGAAAAAGTCTTTCTTCCTCCTGGTTCACAATTTCGGCTTCTCCTTCTTGATATTCTTCTTCGGCTTCATCCTCACTTTCATCTCTGACATTGAGATTCATTCCTCTGCGAATCTCTTCTTGCAATGCTCGCACTTGTCTCTGCAGCTCTCTAACCTCAGGTGTCACAGCACCAACTCTTCCACCACGTTCTCGTCGTGGAGGCATTTTCGCAATGCGCACTGAAACCCTAGCCACGGTCCTGGTGCAAACCGCCTCACATTCGGTGATCTATTTACACACTCAAGAAAACCTGTCTCTGATACCACTTGATGAAGGGTGCTCCCCTTAATACCACAAACACATAACAGAAATAGAGAAACAACAACAATATGCAAGAACAGAAAATTGGCTTCTTATTATCTCCACAAATGTGGAATCACAAACTTTTAGAATTACAATATGCAAAGCCACATGGGCATTCCCTTACAATATTCTGTAGGACAAAGCCTCGAACTATTACCTAGATCTACTACCCAGAACTATTCTGAACTGCCTAAGATAATAATACAGCCTTCCTTATATAGGCAATTTTTCCACCGCCTGGGAAGGTTCGAGAATTTTAGCCAATAAGGCCGACCAAACTTAGAATTATCTTATTTTACATTTTATTACATCATAGTCAGCTCAAGATAACCTTTGAACAGAAATTTTGAAGAAAATTATTTTCTGCCATTTCGGGTGGCCCAACTTCCGAAGACCATAAGTCATCACCAGTTGACTCGATTGGCTATTATAACCCCATTTCGGAAACGCCACGAAGCGCTCTACAGGCTTGACCAGCGCAAGCGCTTGTCGCCCAAATTTTCAACCTCATCCGGGGCCTCTAAAGCCTTCAAAACTGAGTCCAAAGTTTCTGTACCCTGCTGCCAATACCGAAAATCTTCAATATCTTCCAACATACACTTGATTTGGAAATGAAACTTTACTGGCAGACTTATATGACCAAAATGAACCTTGAAAAAAGAAATTAGATCATTCTGAGCACATACAAAAATTACCAAAAATAGTAACTTTCCATAAATAGTAGCTCTGCACAAAGTAGCCCTTATTGAAAAATAAAAACAAAAATATTTTTGGGTGATGCAAGATTGCTCTTACACCCAAGATGCTCCTGCATCAGCTATCCTTACCAAATGCATAGAAATTTTGAATTTCTGCACAAACATCACAAGTTCCTGTGCATTTTTGTGTTGAAACTGGGCATTCGTACTCTGCCTCAAAACATAAAAATTCCTAACCTAAGTCTATCATTCAGTCTATCCTAAACATGCTATAATTCTACTCTCACATGCATCAAATCATGAAATTACTAAGGAGGATCGAGTCACCTACCAGTTCACCTGAATCAGGTGGTCACTTGAAGTGTCTGACTCTCTCGAAGCAATGATCTGACAATGGGAACAACATCCTCATGGCTCTTCTCTTCTCTCTCTCACGCTCTGATCTTCAAGTGACAAGTGTGCACAATGAGCCTATTGTGGACCCCTTAGCCCTATTTATAGCTCGTGGACCCAATGTTCTTGGTGTGTGGACCCTATTTGCCATTTTTCTTCCATTCCACCCCATTTTACTCCATCTTTTCTACCGTTCTTTTGTGAGCTTGATTGCACAACAAAAAAAAAATTAAAAAAATCCAATAAACATTCAAATAATCTTTTTTGTCAATCAATCTCTCGAGGGGGCATGCATAGGTCGTCTAAGACATTGTCTAGGGCAGGGGCAAAAATGTTTGAAATTTTTCTTTGAAACAATGTGATACACACATTATTTCAAAGAGGGGCAAAATGTATACACCTAAAAATGACTTCATTAATTAATTAAATATTTATTATTTAATTACTATTGACTTGATAAATTAATTAAATATTTATTATTTAATTAATAATTATTTCTCTATTTATTAAATAAATTATTTAATTTATTTAATAAATTCACTATAGTCTAATTCTATATCCTAAGTCTTCTAAATAGTCTATTAAAGTGATTTAATTAAATACACAATTACCTAAATATAACTGTCTTCTAATTCACTTCATCCACCTAGTCACCTGACACATCACCTTGGCTAAAATAAATAATTATTATTAATTATTTATTCATATTTATCCTCACCCACACATGTCCTATTCTTAAGGGCTATGTGGCCTCATAGGACTTGGTCTCATGACCACATGTCCTCTCAACAACTAAGTTAAGAGACATTCCCTATTCCTAAGGGGCTTCTCAAGCCACCTCTAAGGGTCAAAGGTGACTCATGGGACACTTGTACAAAGAGTCCTCATGAGGAAAATGTCTCTCCCCCTTTCTCTCTTTGGTCTTTGTGAGACACTTGACATGTGTCTTTTCCTTCCACCTTCTTCTCCTCCATGTCAATGTGAGAGGCACATCATCCCTATTTTTCCTCTCACATTCCAACTACATCCCCCTTTCTCTCAACTCTTTCAACCAATTCAATCCTAGCCCTAGGATCTTCCACCTTTCATTCTCAACCGTAGGATTGTGCCACCTAAGCCTAGATCCTTCAAAACTCTATAAAAGGATCCTCATTTCTCATTTGAGAGCTAATAGTTATTTTTGATAACAAGCATCCAAGCATTCAAGCATTCAAGCATCCAAGCATTCAAGCAATCAAGCATTCCATAGCAATCACCATTTCATTTGCATTTCATCCATTAGTTTGCATAAGCTATTGTGCACTCAATTTTATTCAATCTCCACACTTTGGTAGCATCTTGGGAGAAGGCTTCATTTTGAAAATCTGAGAGCTCAACATCTTCAAGAAATCAAAGTTAGGAGGACAATGGAGACAAGCTGCATGGTAGGTGAAGGTAATTAAATTAGTTTCATCATTTCATAGTTACTTTGCATTCTTCATTGTGTTTGCATTAGATAGATTCATTGGCTTTAATAGTTAATTTATCATTTCTAGTTGTTAGACATCTAATTTGCATACAGTTGGATACTTTTGAAAAACACTTTGGAAGAAATTTGGCACTAAGTTGAAATATAGCTCTACATTTCACCCACAAACCGATGGATAGACTAAAGTTGTGAATAGAAGTTTGAAAAATCTTTTGAGATGTTTAAGTGGAGACACACTGAGTAATTGAGATTCTATGTTGGCACAAGAAGAGTTTGCATACAATAATTCAATGAATAGGAGTACTAGAAAGACACCATTTGAGATTGTGAATGGCACACAACTGAGAGGAATAGCTGATTTGAGAGACATTACTGATGAGAATAAGAGAAGTGTTGAAGGAGTAAAGTTTGCTAAGTACATGAAAATATTGTATGAAGATGTGAATCTGAAGCTAAAAGATAGTAATCAAAAATAAAAAGACAAAGCTGATAAATCAAGGAGACATAAAAATTTTGATGTTGGTGATGAAGTGATGGTTTATTTGAAGAAAGGTCGAATTCCTGCTAGAACATATGGAAAGCTGAAGATGAAGAAGTTTGGACCTTGTAAGATCCTGAAGAAATTTGATAGTAGAAATGCATATGAAATTGAGTTACCTGATGACATGGACATATCACCTATTTTCAACATTGCTAACTTGTATGAATATCATGAACCTGATGAAAAAATGACATACCGACAGAATATCCTAAGAAGCAAAATGATGAAGTTGAATAGATTTTGAAGGAAAAAGTTAGTAAGAGTACAAGAGGAAAATAGTATATGGAATATTTGGTAAAATGGAAGAATAGACTAATGGAAGACAGCTCATAGATTTCATAGTCTGAGTTGGATGCAGCTTGTACCAAACCTACCAAATGATTTAGAGAATCATTTCTAAATAATCCCAAGTGTCTGATGCAGGAGCATCTCAGGTCCTTGGCAATCCTATGTCACCAAAAACAATTTGGAGTTTGTCCGTGTTGCTTGGTTCCTACTTTGACTGAGTTGGTTGGTTTCCTTTGGTTACCGAGTGTGGTCGGTTCTCTCCTAGGTGGTCGGTTATTTCACTAGCGCTCAGCATTGCCTATCTGTTGCTCGGTTATCTTGCTTACTAACGGGTTTAGTTTTAGTTCCTCTTGTGGCTGACTTGTGCATTTATATTGGATCATGGATTTAATGTTGGAATCTATCATTGGGAAGTGTGTGGTCCTAGATCTCACCATTCCTTCTGTTGATTATGGATCTGAAGGCCGACTCAGCTCGATACTTCTTGTATAAATGTAGATGTTTGGTTGTAGTTTGGTAGGAGTTTTGGATAGAAGATAGGAGACATTAGATTGAAGATTTTTAATAGATCTTCGCATGTTTGAGGACTTCTAAGATTCATTGTAACATCGGGCCATAATCGGGAAGTCCTTACACCCTGACATGTATGATTCTAATTGATGATAATATATCAAAATTTCTACATTCTCTCTCTCACTATTGTGTTTGTTGGCTTTCACATGTGTCGAGAAGGCTTGGATCATCAGGGTGCGCCATTGTTTGTCCCCTCTTACTTCCCTTCCTTGTGTCACTTTATGACATTTTAAGACCTCTAAGATGTATTCTTAGGGATCGTAAAGAGTCATAAAAGGTCATAAGGGGTCCTAGAACACAAGAGCTGAGAAACATAAATGTAGGCATCATGGTTATGATTTTTTGGAAACACAACATAATTGAGTGGTATACCCAAATGATGCAATGCAACCGCTACTCCTCCAGTTCCAAGTCGACACTGCAGGAAACAAAACCCATAGATAAAGAATAAATTTAGAGAGTGAAGGAGGAGGGCCATAACGACTGAAATAATATAGGGACCCTATATTATTTTGGTCATTACGACCCTCCTCTACTCTCTAAATTTATTCCTTATCTATGGTTTTTAGATCTCGCAGTGTCAACTCGGAACTAGAAGAGTGATAGTTGTGTTGCATCATTTGGGTATACCATTCAATTATGTTGTGTCTCCAAAAAATTGTGACCATGATGCTTATATTTATGTTTCTCAGCTGTTGTGATATCTACATTTATGTTTCTCAGCTGTCGTGTTTATGTGCATTTTTTTTATGTGCATGTTCTTTATGTGTATCTATTAAAAATTCTAAAAAAAAATTTAGTATCTACAATAGCCCTCTATTAACCACATTTATGCATATGGTCCCAACAAAGTAGTGCACAAACTACACAAAGAAGGCATTGTAGAAATATGATTTCTTCTTTCGCCATTGAAGCAATCTTGGCGGCACTAGCTGCCTCGCGAACCTTTCACAAGTTGCACTCATTACCTACATCAGGTATAGATGTAGATGGGGTAGATGTAAATGTGGTTTCATTGACCCATCAAAAGTATTGACATCTACTATTTCCCGGCAATACCAAATGTACATCAGTTCTTCATAAAATGATTAGTTGTCACATTATTTTTAAACATAAAATATAATTACGTATCCTAACCTTTTTCCTATTTGGGCAAACCCAAAATTGATGCCCAGGATTACTTGTTGTGTGTGACATCTTCAACATGTATGGGCAAACACCACATTGACACATAGACATATTGACTAAAGTCATCGATGCTATTTCGACAAATATTGCATTATCACAAATATTGCATTGTCATTATTTTGTTCATTCATACTAATTATGATTACAATAAAAATAAGCATAATAATGTAGACTTGCACATTTTTTGGCTAGGTCAAAGTCTTTGGTTTAAATCACTAGACACTCAAAACAAAATGAAAAACCAAAGACAACCATGCAATAAAAAGAAATAACTAAGGAACCAAGGAAATAATTATAATTGCAATAAAAAGTAACATAATAATGCAGAGGAACATACTAATTATAATCACTAGTTCTCATGCCTTGCCAGTGTTTTTATTACATCTTGTGAAGAACTTTATACATTGTTAAAATTATCTATTTATACTTTCAGAATTAGCTCACTCCATTGCAGGGAACAAAGAGAATCCCTTGTGATTTAACATCATTGATGTGCAAGGAAATAGAAAATTAGCAAAAGAAACTCTCATAAGATAGTATTTAGATTAAATGCATTGATATAAAAAAATACCTCAGAAAATTATAAAGAAAGATAATTTTCTTCATCACATCACTAATTTGTGCATGTCTAAATTCTAGTGTCTTTCAAGTGATTTGATTCTTGTCATGCCCACTACAAATAAGAACAATCTTAACTAGTGAGGTTGTTTAAGCATATAGAGATTAAATACACTCTTTTAGAATGAAATTTATCTTAACAAAAGATCAAAGATATAAGTAGGACATATAAAATAAGGTGAATAAGAGTAGTACATATAAAATAATCATTAGAACATGTCAAACATCTGGCATAATTGTACATTTCATTCATGTCATTGATATTCTTCTTCATCCATCTCATCATCAAAATCATCGTCATCAACGACATCATCACCACCACCACTATCATCACCGTTGTCATCATTAGCATCAGCATCATCATCATCATCATCATCATCATCATCAGTAGAAGCATCATCATCATCAGTAGCAGCATCATCATCATCAATAGCAACATCATCTTCATCAGTAGCAGCATCATCATCGTCTTCTTCTTCATATTCTTCTTCGACTAGCTCTTGATCGTGATCACCATCTACATCATCTTCCTCAGTATCTTCTTCCATCACATTATACTTTATCAGCCTTCCTCTTGGATCATGTCTAACAAAAAATGACCTACCCAGTTTATGTGGAACCTCTGAGTAAAATACCTGCTCACATTGGCTTGGAAGAACATAAGGCTCTTCTCCAACTAGCTCAAACAACCTTTTATTAATAATTGGAAATCCATTTTCATATTCAATAACAGTTCTATCAAAATCATTTTTATTGAGTTGTAGTCTGTACCATTTCACAATGAAGAGAACTAATTTGAAGGAATTAAAGTCATAGTCAAGTATATCAACCAAAATATCATAGTATTAATTTTGTGATATTTAGGATGTAAGTCTTTTCTAGATGAAATATTAGTCACCTGGAACACTGCACTTATCCCAGAATCATAAGTTCTCTTCGTGTCATCCAACTTTTTGATGCAAAATTTATAAATATTGCATAACATAGCCTTGTGGTGTTTCACCTGCAATAATGTCAAACATGTATAAATTATTGCATCACGAGTTGAAAAACATACGGTTGATTAATTAACAAATTTATAAGTACTTGGTGATCTCTTAAACCATATGCTAAATCTATTTCCTTTTGTGTAACATTGAAATCTCCATTACGATGAGCTTGTATAACCAATGAAGACACAAATTCTCATGTTATTCTATGACCATCATGTTGACATTGTTCAATCCATACCATCATCCAATCTTGATTGTTTGCAATAAACAAATGTATTGCATCTCACTCTTTAGCAATTGTACAAAATTAAATAAATGACTTACAATAGATTTATTTTGAAGATTAAGAATTAATTAACTAAAATAACATCTCATAATTTATTACCTTACAGTTTCCTAAACCTACCATTGCCCACCAAGTACTCCCATTTGAATTTTTTAATGGAGTCAAGATCCCAAATGCAATCTATATGGGTCTTTGCTACAAGATTAGGAAGATATTAAGTAACGTACACCATCATCTAGTATACCATATATCCCTCAACCATAGAACCCTTAAGACGTTCTCTTTGTCATACCAAACCCTTTAAGAATTTCAAGTGTCTCTCAACCATCCACATTGACCTAGTATGTATAGGTCCACACAATTCAATCTCCTCAACTTGTTGTATGAGGTAGTGTTCTTGTGCATTGAAACAAGCTAGAGGTAAACACTTTTTCATTTCACACATCAGTCAAAAAAAATTTTTCTTCAAATATTTTATATCTTCTTTATGGATTTATTTAGATGACAACCACCTACAAGAGATTCAGGACACATAAATATATAATACAAGACTTTACGATATATTACTCATTTGATATTATTGTTTGATATATTGAACAAATACCACTGCTTACCTCATGTATTTTCCAAGATCATATATCACTTGTTTGATATTATTGTCGAAGTTCTTTGGGAGAGATAGGGGTGGCAAATAATGCAACAATGGTCAACCGATCATTTAATATAATGAAAATTGAATGCAGTTACACAAATATATTGTAAATACAAAAGACTATGACTTACCTTGATGAAGGTATGCCAATCATGTGTTTTCATCCTTGACCCAAAATCATTTTTCTTTGATATGAGATTTCTTATATCTGTAGCAAATCCTGTAGGAAATCAAAATTTTTAGATGACTTCTTTTATGGCATTACTTTATTGCTCTGTTAATAACCAAGGAAGAGAACTTGCATTAATTCATCTCCATTTCTATTTGATTCAATGATATTTTTCATTGCATGATTGGAATCATGAATGTCACTACAAATTTTGCCAAGTTTTTTTTGTCATGCCTTCCATCCAATATTTTCCACAGTGTCTCTATTACATTCTTTCCAATATGCATAGTATCAAACAAATGCATAATTTGTAGCTGCTCATAGTAGGGCAGCCTACTAAATTCTTTGGGATAACATTTTAGTCCCTTTGGAAGCTAGTCGGTGATGCCTTCATGACTTTCAAGATCATCAACTACATAATTAGCCAACAAAACACAATTAAAAGATATAATTTTCAAACATCGACCATTAGGTGGAATGATATTACCTCAAATTCTATTATATTCCAACTACCATAGGTGAGGTGTCATTCTTCGAAGATTTTATGTAGTTTTTTCTTTCCCATTGAAAATATGTCTTTCTACACTTCGATACTTATGATTTCTGGGGAGGAACTGCTTATACTCATTAAACACCTACTTTCTTAAACTTTTGGAATGATGAGATTTCATCTTTGGACCACACATTGGATATGAAAATTTTTCCTTTATTTGAAAACCTACAAGATAATGATACAATTGGATTAAATATGTATATTTTTAGAATTTGAATTATCTTGTACAACTAGAATTCACCATAACATACCACACAAATGTGTCAACCCTGGAGCATCATGAATTATCTATACAAGCATTGCATGGAATTGAAATTGTCTTTGTCCAATTGGTCTAGAGATGTCATACATAGTGAAACCATTTCATAACACCAACAACTCGTCGATAAGAGGTGGAATATATACATTCATATCTTTCACTTGGTACTTACCTAGTTGAATTAATAACAACATCAGATAATTATTGTGGTCATTTCACTCCAAGACTTATAATTACATGTAGATAACTATAAAATAATAAGATACCTGGAACAATCATTGTCAACATAATGTGCTCCCTCTTTATTGACATCCATGGAAGAAGGTTATTGTTTATAACAAAAATAGGCCACATTGAGTAAATGGATCTCATCTCTCCATGTGGATTAACATCATTTGCTACCAGAGAAAGCCTGATATTTTGAGATTCTTCTTTAAAGTGTGGCCACTTTTCCTCTATGTCCATAAATGATAAACCATCTGCAGGCATTCGAATAATGTCATATTGACTCCTTTCACATGCATGATAATCCATAAATTATGCCAAGCTATTGCACCTGAATAATCATTTTAGATGTGGAATAATGAGGATGTGATGAAGAACCTTGTGAGGCACCTTTTTTGTCATTTGATCATCTCGATACCTTCTCATATGGCATTCAGCGCATTCTGTTGCATTTTTGTGTTCCTTACAATAAATAATATGATCTTCGAGACAAGCATCTACTATTTGATACTCCATTCCAATATGTTTCATAGTGGCACATAATTCTCAATACGATCGAGGGAGAACATTTGATGGTGGTAACATAAATTCACCTATCGATCTGCAACAAATAATATAAGTTGTTACTATAAACAATCTTAATGGTACTTGTTTCACCTTTTATAGACTATAATGACATATATGACAAACTTTAGCATACGTGACACTGCTATGTTAGATAAACCATTCATAACCTTCAAATTCACTAACAATAATAAAGAAGAGAGAAGAGTAGATTGGGAGCCTTTGTAAAGGGCCATGTCTGCCTTCTCAAGTAGAGGTATATCATAGATGACATCAATGTCATCCTTATCATAATCATCATCATCATCAACACCACCACCACCAACAACACTAGTACCAAATGTGTCAATGATCAATGCATTCATACCATCATCTTCAAATGTGTTTTCTGGCACATGATTGTCATCTTCCATGGGATCATGATCTTCAACTTCAATACTCACACCTCCATGTTCCTCTATATTCACACTGCAGAGATCGACCTATATAAAAATAATTATAATCAAACCCCCCTTCAATGTGATAATCAAACCTCCTTCCATGGTTCATAAGTATATTAATTGTGAAAACAAATATAACAAACAACTTACCATTGGATGATAATCAAACCCCCCTTCAATGTGACCATTCTCTCTATAATGTCTCTTTATTGTTTTAATTTTGATTCTTGTTGTCTTTAAGCCATTACAACTCTTGCATGGACAATAACATTTGTCATCGCCTTCTTTTTGAAAGTTAGACAACAATCTAGTGATTGTCTCCCTATTTTGATCAAATTCGCTTGTATTATCTGACATGATCCTTAATGTGTATATCTGCAAAACAAATTGGAGATGCCTCATTTCATTAGCTTCATGTCACCTTCTCATAGCTTTTCATAGCTTCCTATGTGTTTCATCCTTCATTTATACACTTACTTTGACCAAAATTTTAATTTTGGTCTATCTTTATTTGTTTTATTGTTGATATTCACTATATGGTACTCCACATTTATGATCATTTCATGAGGAAATGTCTTGAAGGATCACGGGCTGTAAGTTAGGGCATCATGCATTATTTATGAGCTCATTGTTTGAGCACCGACCAATCAAATAGGGACATGAGGTGCTCAAATAGTCAGCTCATAAACAATGCATGATGCCCTAGCTTGCAGCCCATGAGCCATCAAGACATTTTCTCTTGAAATGATCATAAACATGGAGTACCACATAGTGAATATCAACAACAAAACTAATAAAGAGAGATCAAACACTTCATACAATATATATTGTTTTATAAGATTAAATTGGTGAGTTTGTATACTTTCTCCATTTTAAACTAACCTATGACTTCAAAGGAAGAATTATGAAATATAGTTGTAGGTAGTTATCCCTTCTATACTAATGGAAGAGTGGAAGGTAATGATCAATGAGGTTGTTGCTATTAGATCATACATTAATACACTTACTATTTTGAATTTGAGCTTGAGCATCATGCAATGTTATTGTTGTCATTGCATGCTTGCTACTATTGTGCACCATATATTGTTTTATACACTATTTATTTCATTGAGACTGTGAGCTTGACATTTGTAATGTATTTTCTATTATTGGATCAATGCTACCATGTTGTTGACGCTGTAGATGCATTAAATCACCACTGTCATTCTATTTTGATAGCAGCAATATAACAAATAAAGCAGTGACCAATCAAATAGGGACAATAGTAAGACATTTAATGCATTATTACTTCATCATGATGATAAAAATTTTATTGGCTCAAAGCACATAGAATGTGGGTAGAGATGTCATATATAGTGAAACCATGACTTGAGGTAGGCATTTGAAGTAGGATATCTTAATCTTTATGAGCTCAAATTCAAAATAGTACATGTATTATTTTATTACTGATGTCCCTATTTTATTACTGATCTCCCTATTTGATCTAATAGCATCACTATAACAAATAGAGCACCAACCAATAAAATAGGGATATGAAGTGCTCAAACAGTGAGCTCATAAAATAATATATTTAGTATTAATAAAATCTTATAAAATAACATATATTGTGTGAAGTGTTTGATCTCTCTTTATTTGTTTTGGTGTTGATATTTACTATGTGGTACTCCTTGTTTATGATCATTTCATGAGGAAATATCTTGATGGCTCATATGCTGCAAGCTAGGGCATCATACATTGTTCATGAGCTCACTATTTAATACTGACATTGTTTACATCTTTTCATTCGGAATGCTTGATGACCCGCGAGCTTTGAGAGCTAGGGAATCATTTCTATTACCCTCAAGACATTGTGTAAGGTGTTTGATCTCTCTTTATTTATTTTTTTGTTGATATTCACTATGTGGTACTCCCCATTTATGATCATTTCATGAGGAAATATCTTGATGGCTTGCAGGCTGCAAGTTAGGGCATAATGCATTATTTATGAGCTCAATGTTTGAGCATCGACCAATCAAATAGGGACATGAGGTGCTCAAACAATGAGCTCATAAATAATGCATGATGCCCTAGCTTGAAGTTTGTGAGCCATCAAGACATTTCCTCATGAAATGATCAGAAACGGGGGTACCACATAGTGAATATCAACAACAAAACAAATAAAGAGAGATCAAACACTTCACACAATATATGTTATTTTATAAGATTAAATTAGCGAGTTTGTATACTTTCTCCATTTTAAACTAACCTATGACTTCAAAAGAGGAATTATGAAATATAGTTGTAGGTAGTTATCTCTTCTATAATGATGGAGGAGTGAAAGGTAATGATCAATGAGGTT
This sequence comes from Chamaecyparis obtusa, assembly GCA_027943335.1. Lineage (NCBI taxonomy): Eukaryota > Viridiplantae > Streptophyta > Pinopsida > Cupressales > Cupressaceae > Chamaecyparis > Chamaecyparis obtusa. Next base: position 282,408 of record BSBK01008986.1, on the reverse strand, counting down.
GCTGCTATTAGATCATACATTAATACACTTATTGTTTTGAATTTGAGCTCGGTCATCATGCAATGTTATTGATTTCATTGTATGCTTGTTGTTGTTGTGCACCATATATTGTTTTATACACTATTTATTTCATTGAGACTATGAGATTGACATTTGTAATGTATTTTATGTTATTGGATCAATGCTAACATGTTGTTGAGGCTATAGATGCATTGAATCACCATTGCCACTCTATTTTGATAGCAACAATATAACAAACAGAGCACTAAAAAATTAAATAGGGACATCAGTAAGACATTTAATGCATCATTACTTCATCATGATGATAAAAATTTCATTGGCTCAAAGCACAAAGAATGTGGGTAGAGATGTCATACATAGTGAAACCATGACTTGAGGTAGGCATTTGAGGTAAGATATCTTAATCTTTATGAAGTCAAATTCAAAATAGTAAGTGTATTATTTTATTAATGATGTCCCTATTTGATCTAAGAGCATCAATATAACAAACAAATCACCGACCAATCAAATAGGGACATGAGGTGCTCAAACAATGAGCTCATAAATTAATATATTTAGTCTTAATAAAATCTTATAAAACAACATATATTGTGTGAACTGTTTGATCTCTCTTTATTTGTTTTGGTGTTGATATTCACTATGTGGTACTCCTCGTTTATGATCATTTCATGATAAAATATCTTGATGGCTCATGGGCTGCAAGCTAGGGCATCATACATTGTTCATGAGCTCACTGTTTAACACTGACATTGTTTACATCTTTTCATTTGGAATGCTTGATGACTCGTGAGCTTTGGGAGCTATGGCATCATTGCTATTACCTTCAAGGCATTGTGTGAAGTGTTTGATCTCTCTTTATTTATTTTTTTGTTGATATTCACTATGTGGTACTCCCCATTTATGATCATTTCATGAGAAAATGTCTTAATGGCTTGTGGGCTGCAAGCTAGGGCATCATGCATTATTTATGAGCTCATTGTTTGAGCACCGACCAATCAAATAGGGACATGAGGTGCTAAAAAAGTGAGCTCATAAACAATGCATGATGCCATAGATTGCAGCCTGTGAGCCATCAAGAAATTTTCTCATGAAATGATCATAAATGAGGAGTACCACATAGTGAAAATCAAAAACAAAACAAATAAAGAGAGATCAAACACTTCACATAATATATGTTGTTTTGTAAGATTAAATTGGTGAGTTTGTGTACTTTCTCCATTTTAAACTAACCTATAACTTCAAATGAGGAATTATGAAATATAGTTGTAGGTAGTTATCTCTTTTATAATGATGGATGAGTGAAAGGTAATGATCAATGAGGTTTCTGCTATTAGATCATATATTAATACACTTACTATTTTGAATTTGAGCTCAGGCATCATGCAATGTTATTTTTGTCATTGCATGCTTGCTGTTGTTGTGCACCATATATTATTTATTTCATTGAGACTGTGAGCTTGACATTTGTAATGTATTTTCTATTATTGGATCAATGCTATCATGTTGTTGAGGTTGTAGATGCATTGAATCGCCATTGCCATTCTATTTTGATAGTAGTAATATAACAAATAGAGCACTAACCAATCAAATAGGGACATCAGTAAGACATTTAATGCATTATTACTTCATCATGATGATAAAAATTTCATTGGCTCAAAGCACATAGAATGTGGGTAGATGCATTGAATCACCACTTCCATTGTATTTTGATGAAGAAGAATTATGTTATAAAATTTCAAGGCATGAAATTTTATAACTATACATATATTTTATGAGTATAACTATACAACAGAAGAGCACCCACATGCCTTGGTTTTTTATTGGTCTATGAAAGGTTTTGGTTTGCCTTTCCCAATTGAGATGTCATCCTAAGATTCAAAAGGACCAAGGTAATAATAAGTCTTGAACATAAATGCATGATTGTGGATCCTCAAGTAGGAGTTGTGATGCAAAGGAAGAACACTTATATGGGTTTACCCACATAAGGACAATGGTTTCATTCATCTTTCTTTCAAGTGCTCTTGGGTACTTTCCTTGGCCTCTAGGCTTGGACATCCTATAGGGGTTGAACTACAATTATGAAGGAAATAAGGACACATAGAACAATAGGTTTGGGGACTTAGACTTATGTTCAATTCTTAATAATGGTTTGGGGAACTAATTACTAGATGAGTGACTACAATACCCTAGTTTGCATTATTAGATGATCTTGTTTAATTTATGTTCATTTCATGCAAAGATACATGTAAAGGAAAAGAAATTTTTGCATCTAAAGATTACGTATATATATGAAAAATAACTTGTATATACTATACACGGAAAATAAATTTTGGAAGAAAATGCAAGAGTACATGCATACATAAAAGGATGAACATAAATAATAAGGGTGCCAGACATTGTCTGAAGTGATGAATTTTTGACCCAAGTATGAATCTAGTGTGCCCCTGTGTGATCCAAAACCTGCAAAGAAAAGAGAGATGGGGGTTAGATAAAAATATCTAAGTAATGAATGACATCCTATTATTGATCCTCATCTACAATTATGCATGTGCATAGTCAAGCCATACACTTCTGAAAGAAAAACTATGCTACAAGACATGTGCACTCAGAAGAATGTTACAAAAAGTAAATGGTTGCATTTATGTTTGCATGAACACCCGGTGAGTCACTATTGTGACTACATCATTCAAACAGTGCAATAACAACACCAAATATTGTTGTTTCATTTGGTGTTGCTACAACATCATTTCCAAATGATGCACCCACAACAGTCACACACCATGCCCATCGGCACAAGACAGACATGAGCAAGCATGAGTAAGAAATGGAAGGGGCATATATAATCATCAAATCAGAGGAGAAAAGCACCAAATCTGCATATTAAGGGAGGAGTACATCATGGATTTCAAGTAAAGATCATAACATCACAACATGGTTGGCAGCCCCAAGGAGGCCCCATTGCATGTAGTGAGTAAGTTACATCAAAACAAAGAGGTACACAAATTTGCATCATCTATACATTAATGCTATGGCATGGAGTATATTTGAATCTGCATTTTAAAGGATAATTATGAAAGTTGCATGATTTTAGTGAAATTAACAAAGGTACAGATCTAATGAAGTAATGAAGCTACCCACATTCTATGTGCTTTGAGCCAATAAAATTTTTATCATCATGATGAAGTAATACTGCATTAAATGTCTTACTGATGTCCCTATTTGATTGGATGGTGCTCTATTTGTTATATTGTTGCTATCAAAATAGAATGGCAGTGGTGATTCAATGTATTTACAGCCTCAACAACATGGCGACATCAATCCAATAACAGAAAATACATTGCAAATGTCAAGCTCACGCTCTCAATGAAATAAAAAGTATATAAAACAATATATGGTGCACAATAGCAGCAAGCATGCAATGACAACAATAACATTACATGATGCCCAAGCTCAAATTCAAAATAGTAAGTGTATTAATGTATGATCTAATAGTAGTAAACTCATTGATCATTACCTTTCACTCCTCCATCATTATAGAAGAGACAACTACCTATTTAATCCCTATTTACATCTTTTCATGAAATGACCCAAAAACATAAAAAATGGTCCTATATGGTCGTTAATAGCCAACTTTTAGAAGAATATGAATGAATGAAAACATACATAAGTGGATGAACATAAATAATGAAGGTACCAAACATTGCCTAAAGTAATGAAGTGTTGACCCAGGGTTCAATCCAGTATGCTCTTGTATGATCCAAAACCTACAAGGAAGGAGAATATGGGGTTAGATCCAAAGGATCTAATCAATGCCTGACACCCTATTACTGATCCTTATCTACAATTATGCATGTGCATAGTCAAGCCATACACTTCTAAAATGAATTATGCTACAGAACATGTGCACTCAGGAAACATATGCATGTAGTGAGTAAATCAAGACCAAAATAGAGAAAAAAGTATGATGTCAAATGTGTTATCAAGCAACACCTCATGGGCTGTGAGTCAACATGGTATATATGTTGTTTATAGAAGATCAATAAAATGGAATCTACAACCTTAATGACATGGCAATATTAATCCAATAACAGGAAATACATTACAAATGTCAAGCTCATGGTCTCAATGAAATAGACACTGTATAAAATAATATATAATGCTCGAGCTCAAATTCAATATAGTAAGTGTATTAATGTATGATCTAATAGCAGCAACCTCATTGATCATTAACTTTGACTCCATCATTATAGAAGAGATAACTACCTACAACTATATTTCATAATTCCTTCTTTGAAGTCATAGGTTAGTTTAAAATGGAGAAAGTATACAAACTCACCAATTTAATCCCAAAATTTCATAACATTGCATTCTTGTTGCTGTTATGGTGCACAATAGTAGCAAACATGCAATGACAACAATAACATTGCATGATGCCTGAGCTCAAATTCAAAATAGTAAGTGTATTATTTTATTACTGATATCCGTATTTGATGTCCCTATTTTATTTCTGATGTCCCTATTTTATCTAATACCATCAATATAACAAACATAGCACTGGCCAATCAAATCGGGACATTAGGTACTCAAACAATGAGCTCATAAACAATGCATGATGCCCTAGCTTGTAGCTCGCGAGCCATCAAGACATTTCCTCATGAAATGATCATAAACCGGAGTACCACATAGTGAATATCAACAACAAAACAAATAAAGAGAGATCAAACACTTCACATAATGTATATTTTTTTATAAGATTTTATTACTTGACTATATATATATATATATATATATATATATATATATATATATATATATATATATATATATATATATATATATATATATATATATATATATATATATATATATATATATATATATATATATATATATATATATATAAAAGACAAGCTTTTCAAAAGTGTATCATAATTAAAGGCATGTGAATTCATATTGTACTTAATCTGAATGCCACTATGTAATGTTTTTACTTACGATATTTTGAGACCCCTCTTATGGGAAATTACAAAACCAATGATATAGTATATGAATTCTTCCTCCTAAAAGAGTTTATGGATACTCAAGTGAGTCTAGAAATTTGGGAAGGTGAATTCCAAAGCTGAACTCACATATCTCTAAAATCTTACCCCTCAAAACCAAGAAAACTAAAAACAATCACTTGAATGAAACAAGGTTCAGAAGATGTACTCAATGGGTAATAATAAAGTTACCAGATTTACATGGAGAATAAATTAAGTAATCCACAAAGACTATTACTCTTCACTCATGATGCCACTAAGTCTGGTGTCTCAACCTCAACAGTCAAAACAATTGTATGGACTTTATCCAACCAATTGTCAAGCTTGTCCCATAATGATTTGATTTTTGGGATTCCTAGCACTCTAGGCTGCACCCAAGATACATGCGCAGTCCCTTCAACTTGATCAATTACCCCTTTAATCAAAGACTTTTCACTATTGCATGGGCTAATAATTATCCAAAATTGTATATATTATCTCCAAGCAAAGAAGCAAGAGATAAGTCAAATGCTAGATCTAGTTTAAATGGTTCTAAAAGAGACTCTACAGTCATATAAGCCAAATAGAGAAGGAAACTTTTGTAAAACTCAGCAAACTCTTGTCTTGATTTATGATATTGCGATGAGACCCAATGGTAGCTTGCATAAACAGTAGGATCAATATGTGTCATACTATCTAGAGTTCTTTTTCCATCATCTAGCAACCTTTTGCACTCTTTTTGTTCACCTTGCTCAAGTTTGAATGTAGCTATTTGCATTTTAACATATATGATAGGTTCATCAATCCTCATCTACCATATGGCACGAAGCTTCTCAATTACTCCCTCCAAAAAGCTAATAGTAGCCTCCTTTTTTGTGTACTAATGTGAAACTATAATACCAAAGTGTGAAAACTTAAGAAGATTTATCTTTGTTTCAAATTCTGTAATAAAATTATGATATAGTTGAATAAGTGTATCACCGCCCTGCAGAACCGTAAGGAGAAAGAACTGATCTAGTTTGAGGGTGAGTTGATGCCATAGCTTGTGCTCATAGAGATCCGCCATGGCAGCATAACATTTTGCAAGCTCTGGCTGCAATGTCATCTGCTACTCCAAATACTTCACACTGCCCTCCATTCCTTTCACCTCAAACCCTCTCTGGTTATCTCTCACCCTCTTCACCTTACCCACTCTTCCCTCTACAACAAAAAATAGATTTACAGCCTAGGACTTGACTAAATATATTGTGTTATTAGGATTTTATTAAGACAAAGTATTTTGGGTTAGTCTTATGTTGTTTTATAAGATTTTATTATGCCTAAATATATGATGTAAAATCATAATTATACTTGATATATATAATATAATGGTATGGAGTATAATCTATACATTTGTGTGATGTGATTAATTCCAGTTATATGATGTTTTGGAATTAAATTGGTGAGTTTGTATAGTTTCTCCATTTTAAACTAACCTATGACTTCAAATGAGGAATTATAAAATATAGTTGTAGGTAGTTATCTCTTCTATAATGATGGAGGAGTCAAAGGTAATGATCAATGAGGTTATTGTTATTAGATCATACATTAATACATTTACTATTTTGACAACCATAACATTGCATGATGCTAGAGCTCAAATTCAAAATAGTAAGTGTATTATTTTATTATTGATGTCCCTATTTGATCTAATAGCATCAATATAAAAAATAGATCATCGGCCAATCAAATAGGGACATGAGGTGCTCAAATAGTGAGCTCATAAACAATGCATGATGCCCTAACTTGCAGCCCATGAGCCATCAAGACATTTCCTCTTGAAATGATCATAAACGGGGAGTACCACATAGTGAATATCAACATCAAAACAAATAAAGAGATCAAACACTTCACACAATGCCTTGAAGGTAATAGAAATGATGCACTAGCTCTCAAAGCTCACAGGTCATCAAGCATTTGAAATGAAAAGATGTAAACAATGCTAGAATTAAACAATGATCTCATGAACAATGTATGATGCCCTAGCTTATAGCCTGCGAGCCATCAAGAAATTTCCTCATGAAATGATCATAAAGAGGGAGTACCACATAGTGAATATCAACAGTAAAACAAATAAAGAGAGATCAAACACTTCACACAATGCCTTGAAGGTAATTGAAATGATGCCCTAGCTCTCAAAGCTCGCAAGTCATCAAGCATTCCAAATGAAAAGATGTAAATAATGCCAATATTAAACAGTGAGCTCATGAACAATGTATGATGCCCTAGCTTGCATCCTACGAGCCATCAAGACATTTCCTCATGAAATGATCATAAACAGGGAGTACTACATAGTGAATATCAATAACAAAACAAATAAAGAGAGATCGAACACTTCACACAATGTCTTGAAGGTAATAGCAACGATGCCCTAGCTCTCAAATCTCATGGGTCATCAAGCATTCCAAATGAAAAGATGTAAACAATACCAGTATTCAATAGTGAGCTCATAAATAATGTATGATGCCCTAGCTTGCAGCCCATGAGCCATCAAGACATTTCCTCATGAAATGATCATAAACGGGGAGTACCACATAGTGAATATCAACAAAAAAACAAGTAAAGAGAGATCAAACACTTCACATAATGCCTTGAAGGTAATAGCAATGATGCCCTAGCTCTCAAAGCTCATGGGTCATCGAGCATTCCAAATGCTAAGATGTAAACAATGCCACTATTAACATTCATATTGTGCCATTAAATCAACAAATGCCATCAAAATGAAATTGAGTTAATGAGAAGAAAAAGCTCAAATTCATACCTCAAGTGCTAGTGCCCTCTTCCCACATAGTGCCAGCCTCTTTGTGCATCCCAAAATTGAATGCCCTCATCTTGCCATGCAAAAGTGCAGTGTCATCTTCATGGCAGCTCTTCGAATTCACAAAAATTACAAATGACACTTTCTTTTTCTTTCTTTTTTATTTATAACCAAGCGGGTGTTGCAATTACGACATCAACATTGCTATTATGACACTATGGGGGGAACTTGCAAAAAAAAAACATAAGAAACAAACACAAATGGTAGTGGCATTGCAAATTGGCATCAAAATTTGACCCCAAATGTTGTAGTGTTATTTTCAAATGGAATACACCAAGGAGTACCATCAGAAATATTGACCGTTTACAATCATGAACAATAAACCTAAATTAGATAGCTCATGTTTTTATTGGCATGTGTAGTCTCGTAATATCAACAAATGTGTATTCTTATAACTATCCATTTCTCTATGTATATGAAAAATGAATGAAATATCAAGTTGATTGGGACAATGGAATTTACAAAGTAAGGAAAGGTGAAAGGATCAATCAAATAGTCACAAAAAGAAACACGCTTTGTCAACACTGTTCAAAATCTTGTCACCAAGAAAAGACATAGGAAATAAAAAAGGGACAAAAGATAAGAAATAAGAAAAATCATTAGGACTATAGAAAAATCATTAAGACAATACAAAATCAAGTTCTAGAAATGGACGGTTCTAATGCGTTTCCATTACAAAAATTGAGCAATCATCATTTGGTACTTCTTGGTGTATTCCATTCAAGTATTATGGAAGCCATTGTATGGGAGAACATGAGGATCTACAAGCACTTTATGGACTATGGATGAATAAGAAAACATTATATATGTCTTTTGGATGTCTCTTTGCATGGTTTTTACATTGTTTTTTATTTGAAAAAGTTCCAAATGTGTTGAAGAAGGTTTGAACATCAATTTCTAAACATTCTTCAATGCAATTAAAACATAATAAAAATTATTAAGAGAATGTTGAGTAATAATAAGAAAGAATGGGATTCAAAATTAAATTTATCTCTCTAGACTGATAGAGAGACAATAAAAAAGTCAACAGGGTTTGCTCCTTATGAACTAGTCTATGGAGAAAAGACAAGATTGTCATTGAATAGTTACTTCAAGTTTTTCATGTTCAGATATAATGTGGGATGTTGATGGAATTGTCTATGGGTAGAATTTAAGGGTCATCAATATGAAGAATTGGCACAATGTAAATCTAATGAAAAAATGGTCAAAAAACCAAAAATTGCTTACATTGGCATAAGTTATCCCGATCAGGATAGGTCACAAGAGCAATAGTCTAATAGCAGAGAAAGAAGTGGTCATATTCTTAGGATAACAATTGATAACCTAAAACTAATTGAATATCTTGATGAAATGAATGGACACGTGAAAAAAAGTGATTAGAAATCAAGGCTACTAAAGTGATATGTAAGGCAATTAAATTAGTCAATGTATTGTCATTGATGTCAACTAGTTTTGATTGTACTTATCACAATAGTTACAAATATCTAAAGAAGAAAAATGGTAAAGGAATGAGATATCTACATGAAGATGAGATGGATATGGAAGATATGACTAAGGTATACATTGGATAACTTATTGACGAGTCTATAGCATCATGTTGTTGACTTGATTATATTACATGAATTTGTTATGTATTGAAGATCATAATTGAACAAGTTTATGTGGTCGGTAATTGAATATTTTTTTATACACCAAGCTATTGTAGTTTATACCAAGTAATAGTAATAACCGAGTTAGTTATCACCGACACATTTTGTATTGACGGAGTGAAAGAAAGAAATAAAGTTTATAACAACTGACTAAATTGATGAGTTGGACAGTTGCTTATGATTCCAAGGTAAAAGATAAAGTTTGTGATGATGATCTAACAACTAAAAAAATTCAAGATTGATCAAATGGAGAAGGATGAAACATCTTATAGACACATCTATCGAGGAAGCTTGAAGCAGCAAAAGGAATGATGGAGATTAAGAGGAAAAATCTAACAGATGATAAGAAAATAGTTTATGAAGTCTATTTAAAGAGACATGAGATTCATTATTAAGTCTGGGGATTATTGACACTATAGGAGAATTCACATGAAAGGATTATTTTCATGCACCACTGATCAAACTAGTTACAGATAGAACTGATCTGAACTATAGGCATTACTAAGTGTCAGGGTATTATTCACCGAGTTGAACAAGCTGGAGGATATGAAGGATTGAATTGAATATTGATCAGAGGAGATATTTTGAGCTTAACATAGATATCAAAATATGCAAATTTTAGTTTTATTTGAATCAGATCATTATTGTATCAGTTTAACCATTGTTAGAGCAAAATCTTTTAACTAAGTGGACTTAACAGTCTTTTTGTATTTCAATATGACATTCAATGAATGTTATTGGTTTTCTTGTTGACCCCATAGTGAATGTTGGTCAAGGGAGAACTGTTAGTGATAAATCCTCTAACCAGGTCACACCTTACAGTGTGTTTTGTAACCTTTGACAGGGTTGACTCCTAACTAAGCTCACTTCAGAAGAGTGAATTATTTTGGGCTACTGGTCCTGGGTGGTTTTTCCCTAATAGGGTTTCCATGTTAAAAATCTATGTGTTATGTGTATTTGATGTGATTGGATTGTTATTTTACTTTACACATTTCATAACTAGTTAGATCGGTAAAAATAATATTGAATTGAGTGTCAATCGGTAGATGAAGAGAAAGTTATTGTTGATAGCTTACTAAGTTGATAATTTAATTAAAAAGTTTGAATATATACATTTGGGAGATTTGGGACTGTAGGATAACTAGAACTAACTGATTCACCCCCCTCTTAGTTATCTAACAATTGGTATCAGAGCATATTGGTTGCTTGGAAGGAAATTTTAAAGGACTTAAGATAAATATCACAAGTTGTATAAGAGAGAGGTGCCAAAGCTGAACAAAGACAAGTTCTCGACATGGAAAAGTAGAATGAAGCTGCACATATCTAGAATTGGAGAATCTATAGTATTTTACCTAGACAATCCTTACATTCAACTGACTGGGCCTTTGACTATTGATTAATTGAGAGATAGACATGAACACAATATGGCAATGATAGAGATTGTTGCTGCCTTATATGATGCATAATTTGAAGATATCAAGACATGCACTAATGCTAAAGAAATGTGGGACAAACTTATACTAGTTCACAGAGTATATGTGAATGTGATGAGAGTAAGAGCTGAAAGTCTTAGAGGAAAGTTTGATGATATACAAATGAAACAAGGTGAGAACATTTCTTAGTATAGTAACCAAATCAAGGAGACTGTCAATGCTATCCAAGGAGCAGGAGTGCTATTGATGAAGACACTTTTGTGGGTAAAATTCTTAGAACCTTGCTGTCAATCTATGCTATTAGAATCTTTGCAATTCATGAAATGAGATCTGCCCTAGGTAACATTCTTACTCTTGATAGCTTGATTGGAAAATTGACTACTTTTGAGTTGAATAACTATGATAACAGTATTGTACCGAATGTTGAGTCTATATTTTTGTCATCTTTGAAAATTTGAAAATCAAGTAGTAAACACATGATCTAAGAAATGAGAGTGACAATGACAGTGATGAAGATGAACATGATGAACTTGATGAACTTGAAGAACTAATGACTAGAAGATTTCAAAAAGGTAAAGGAAGATACAAAGGCAAATTACCTTTGGTATGTTTTAACTATAAAGAGATTGGTCACATTGTAGCTAGGTGTCCTAACTGAAAAGATGATGACAAAGACAATGAACCATCCGGTGATAGAAAGTATGATAGAAGAGATAATTGAGATCGCATAGGCAATCAACAGTATGGTAAAGGAAGTAACCAAGACTACAAAGACAAAGGAAAGAAAACATGTTACCTTGTTGAAGATGATGATGACACCAATATCAACATGGATGAAGATATTGAGGTGGTATTCATAGCTTTGAAAGAAGATTTAGAAGAAGAAGAAAGGTATGTTGAAACAACACTTATTTCTAAAGTTAGCAATAATGATACATGGATTATTGATAGTGGTTGTACTCATCATATGATTGGTGATGAAGACAAATTTGAATACCTTGAACATTATAATGGAGGATCTATTAAAATGGGGAATGATACACCTTGTCTAGTAAAAGGAAAAGGATCTATCTTGTTGAACAATAAGATTAGATGTGAGAATTCATATTAGGTAAAGAGACTTAACTATAATTTTTTGAGTGTAGCAAAATTGAATAACTCAGGTCACCGAGTTGCATTTGAAAGTAGAAAGGTGAAAATCTATGACGAGACTAGAAAGTTGGTCAGTACTGGTGAACAATCAAAAGGTAATTTGTTCTATCTTGACAATGTTGAAACTTCTTGTTTAATGGATAGAACTGAAGATGTGTGGTTTTGGAATAAAAGGTTATGTCATGTGAATTTTGACAACATGGTTAAGATCAGTAAGAAAAGAAAAGTTAGAGGCTTACCAAGGTTATCTAAACCTGACCATGTCATGTACAAATAATATAAAATGGGAAAAATGTCAAAATATAGTTTCAATAGCAAGACCTATTCATCTAAAGCTATTTTGTAGTTGGTTCACACCAACTTATGTGGTCCTATGAGAACTCAGAGTTATTATGGTGACAAATATTTTATTTTATTTGTTGATGACTACTCTAGGATGATGGCAGTTATGTTTTTGAAAGAGAAATATGAAGCCTTCAAGATGTTTAAATGGTATAAAGGTAAGTTGGAAAAGGAAATTGGAAAAGAGTTAAAATGATTAAGAGTTGATAGAGGTGGTGATTTTATTTCTAATGAGTTCACTAACTTTTGTAATGAGCATGGAATTAAGAGACATGTTTCTGCACCAAGAACACCACAACAGAATGGGATTGTTGAAAGGAGTAATAGATCCATAGTTTATTATGCTAGAACACTGATGGTTGAGAAAGATGTTGCACAAATGTACTTGAGGGAAGCTGTTAGCACTCTTGTATACACATTGAACTAAGTACAACTGAAGAAATATTCAAACAAGACACCTTATAAGTTATCGTATGGTTACACACCGAATGTGAGTTATTTCAAAATATTTGGAAGTAGATGTTACATTATGAAATATGATAGAAATGGAAAATTTGATTCTAAAGGTGATGAAGGATTATTCTTAGGATATTCTACTAAAATTAAAGCTTACAAATGTTTGAATAAGGTTTCTAACAAAATAATTTAAAGTGAAAATGTGAGAGTTGATGAGTTTGTTGAGAAAAATGATGAAGAAAGAAAAAAGGAACCAAAAGACTATGGTAGATATACATTCATTGAGAAACCTGACATTCTACTCAAGACATAGGTTAAAGCTACTAAGGAAAAGGATAAAGATACCGAGCATCAACCTATAGATACCGAGAATTGGGAGTAGATACCGAGGAAGAAATTGATCCTACACCGACTGATGAACAAAGAAGAGAACAAGTGTTTGCAAAATTTTTGAGAAGACACCATCCATAGAACCATATTATTGGTGACAAGAAAGATGGCATGATGACACGAAGTAAGTTGAGAAACACTATATGTTTAGTTTGTGAATTTGAACCTAAAAAATGTTAGAGATGCACTTGAGAATGATGAATGGATTAAAGCAATGAATGAGTTAATTGAGAAAATACTGAAGAACAAAACATGGACATTGGTACCGAGACTGAATGATAAAAATGTAATTGGAACAAAATGGATATTCAAAAACAAGTTGAATAAAAATGGTGAAGTCACTAGGAACAAAAAAAGACTTTTATGTAAAGGGTATGCACACGAAGGTATTGATTATGGTGAGACTTTTGCACCATTTGCTAGACTTGAAGGAGTTAGAATATTACTTTCATATGCTACCTACAAAGGATTCAAAGTATATCAAATGGATGTTAAATCTACATTTTTGAATGGGATACTTGAGGAAGAGGTTTACATTGAACAACCTGAAGGTTTTGTTAATCTGAACCATAAAAACATGGTATGTAAGTTTCACAAAGCATTGTCTGGAGTAAAAAAAACATTGAGAGCATGGTATGAAAGAATGCATTCATATCTTATAAGTATTGGATTTGTAGGAACATGTGACAATAGCAATTTATATTTGAAAGGAGAAACTGATGACAAGATTCTTTTTTCTAAAATGTTTGTTGATGATATCATATTTGGAGGACATGATAATCTATGCAAAGCATTTGCTGATGAAATGAGAAAGGAATTTGAAATGTCATTTTTTGGAGAGATTAAATTCTTTCTAGGTTTGCAAATTCTACAACAAAGTGAAGGGATATTCATAACACAATCAAAGTACATCAAAGAAGTGTTGAAGACCTTTGGAATGAAAGATTCAAAATTGGTAGGTACACCGATGGTCATAGGATGAAAATTGACAAAGGATGATCAGAAAACTAACATAAATCAACCACTATACAGATCAATGATTGGAAAAATGATGTATGTTGTGCATAGTAGACCAGATATTGCACATGTTGTTGGGATTGTAGAAATATTTTCTGCTAATCCTAAGGAGTCACATATGACTTTTGTTAAGAGAATTTTGAGATACTTGAAAAATATAGAGAATTATGGTTTATGGTACAAGGAGGGAAATTTTGAACTACGAGTGTACATCGATGCAGATTGGGTTGGAAATATTGATGACTGGAAGAGCACTACCTATGGAGCATTCTTTTTGGGTGAAAGATTAGTTACCTAGATAAGAAAGAAACATGCATGTATTTCTCAGTCTACTATCAAAGTAGAATATGTTGTTGCTTCTGCTAATTGTTCAAACATTACATGGAAAAAAAAGCTTTTAGAAGGGATGAATGAGGAGGCCACTAATCCAGTGATTTTATATTGTGACAACACAAGTGCTATAAACATTTCTAAAAATCTAGTGATGCATGTAGAGACAAACCACATATCTATTAAGTATCACTACTTGAGGGAACAAGTACAAGAAAAGAAAGTGAAACTGGAGTTTATGAAATCAAAAGAACAACTTGTAGACATATTTAAAAAACCCTTACCAAAGGATACATTTGAGTACTTGAGGACTAAACTAGGGGTCCATCCCCTATCTATCAGTCACTAAGGTGATCAAGAGGTTGCATCAACCTATACTTTATTAGAAAATTAAATGATGTTGATGCATATTGTTCACACTTCATGTTTCCTAAAGATTGTGAATGTTGGAACAAAGAACACTATATATTGGTACATGAAGGTAATTGACTGAAATGAACACTAGAGATAATATTTTTGGCTACTATAGAGCTGATTATTCTTTTTGGCATTGTTGTCAAAGGGAGAGAAAGAATAAATGAAATATTCATCTACAAGGGAGAGAAGGAATTAGAAAAATAGAGAAGAATTAGAGAAGAAAAAGATCAAATCTGTAGGGAGATTATGAATGAAATACTGTGTAGTGATTAAACATATCAAATGTACAAGCTAGGGAGAGATTACCAAGCTACAACATTTACCTATAGAGTTTTAGTACAAATATTTGGTATTCTATGGCATATTTCATATTTGTGTTTCCATCAATGCCAAAGGCAAAGATTGATAACCTACAATTAATTGAATATCTTGATGGAATGAATGGACAAGTGAAAGACAATGATTAGAGATTACTAAGTGAGTAAAGTGATATGTAAGGAAATTAAATCAGTCAATGTATTTTTATTGATGTCAACTAGTTTTGACTATACTTATCATGATAGTTACAAATATTTGAAGAAGAAAAAAGGTAAAGGAATGAGATATCTACATGAAGATTATGCGGATATGGAAGATATGGCTAAGGTATACATTGGGTAACTTATTGATGAGTCTATGACATCATGTTGTTGACTTGATTGTATTACATGAATTTGTTATGTATTGCAGATCAGAACTGAACAAGTTTATGTGGTTGGTAATTGAAGATTTTTGTATACACCAAGCTAGTGTAGTGTATACCGAGTAATAGTAATAATCAAGTTAGTTATCACTGACACATTCTATATTGACTGAGTGAAAGAAACTTTAAAGTTTATAACAACTGACTGAATTGACGAGCTGGACAATTGTTTATGATTTTGAGGTAAAAGATAAAGTTTGTTATGATGATCTAATGACTAACAAAATTCAATATTGATCGAATGGAGAAGGATGAATGTGTTATAGACACACCTTCCAAGGAAGCTTGAAGAAGAAAAAGGAATGATGAAGATTAAGAGGCAAAATCTAATGAATGATAAGAAAATTATTTATGAAGTCTATTTAAAGAGACATGAGATTCATTATTGATTATGGAGCTTATTGACACTATAGGAGAATTCATGTGAAAGGATCATTTTCATGCACCATTGATCAAACTGGTTACAAACAGAACTGAGCTAAACTGTAGGCATTACTGAGCATCAAGGTATTATTCACTGAGTTGAACAAGTTGGAGGATATGAAGGATTGAACTAAATATTGATCATAGGAGGTATTTTGAGCTTAGCATAGATCTAAAAATCTGCAAATCTTAGTTGTATTTGAATCAAATCATTACTATATCAGTTTAACCATTTTTTATAGTAAAATCTCTTAACTGAGTGGACTTAACAGTCTTTTTGTATTTCAATATGACATTTAGTGAATGTTGTTGGTTTTCTTGTTGACCCCATAGTGAATGCTGGTCAAGGGAGAAGTGTTAGTGATAAATCCTCTAACCAGGTCACACCTTATAGTCTGTTTTATAACCTTTGATAGGGTTGGCTCCTAATCGAGCTCACTTTAGAAGAGTGAATTATTTTGGGTTACCGTTCCTAGGTGGTTTTTCCCAAACAGGGTTTCCATGTTAAAAATCTATATGTTATGTGTATTTGATTTGATTGGATTGTTATTTTACTTTACACATTTCATAACTAGTCAAATCAGTAAACACAGTATTGAATTGACTGTCAATCGATAACTGAAGAGAAAGTTATCGTTGATAGCTTACCGAGTTGATAATTTGATTGACAATTTTGAATATATACATCTAGGAGATTTGGGATTGTAGGATAACTGGAAATAATTGATTCACCCCCCCTCTTAGTTATCTAACAAACAATTACTTATGGTCTTAGGAATTTTGGGTAGAGGCATAACTCATACCCAAAGTTCTATCAGGCATACAAAAGCATCGGCCAAAGAAAACATCAAGCACTCTAATCCTGAATTGAAACTTTTGGATATCTTTGGGCGATGAACCTATCAAAGGAAAAGGGAGATCAACATGGAAAAATTTTGAGCATCCCGATTATTGATGAAGTTATCAGAGAGGCTTATAGAGATAGTTTCATCAGGAGAATTTATAGTTTGGCAAAAGAAGAATGTGCCTATCCTGATGGCCGATAGAATCATTGGTGAAATTTATGCCGATTGACAATGTTTATAATAGATCAGTAACACATATGGTGACATTTTCATCGGGAAGGAATCAATATCACTTGAACTTGTAATCAAGATTCTTGATCACCAATGAGGTGATTGGGAAAAGATGTGGTGATATAATGAACAAGTTAATCAGAGAATGTATAACTTGATGGCAGAAGAAATACTATTATACCAGAATAACCTATGGCGATAAGCAACTGTTAATTCACGGGTTTGAATTCTTGAGAAAATTGGACACCATTAATGAACTTTGGAGAGTTAATAGAGTTGTTACATGAGGAAAATAATTTTAATATTAAGAGGATCCGAACAATTCCAAGTAAAAAATTGCATCAACAAGCTATTGTAGAGAGGTTATATGAAAAATTTGGGAAGCCATGGAACCTTTAGGATCATCCAACAAGAGGAAGGCACTAGTAGGCTCGAAACCTACAATGATAAAGTAGAAATCATTTGAAGAATCTCCCCCAAGAAAATTGAACCAAGATCTTATTGATCAAATGCATGGCCTTGGGCCTAAATTGTGAAGAAGCAAGCATATGATGCCAGAGAGGGACAAATTGGAGGATAAATTCAAGAATGTTGGGGATTTTTGGACTCAAATTTGTGGATATGAGTTATTTATTTTACACTACCTCATGAGGAATAAAGAAATCCCTCTAAGAAATTCATGGCATTTGAATTTAGGTAGGTTAATTGTGCCTAATGTATTCCCAAATGTTGAATTCCTTAAAATTCTAGTTGATAATTATGATTTTGAGGAAAGGTGTATCAAAGACAAAGATGGAAATATTTTGTTTCAAGTTTCTAAAGAAATGATAGAGGAAGTTTTTGGTTTAGAACTGGGATTCACTTTGAAGCTTTCTTTCACTAAGTTATAGGATGAGTTCATAATAGAAGACACAACCTATAAGACTTGGAAATTGGCAGTTCTTAAAAGAGATTCGAGTGCCCTAACTGATGAGAATGACCCTTCATACAATGTTAATTTGTTTAGAAGATATCTTGATTTTACATATATGTCATTTGGAAACTTGGGAGGAGTAGAAGTTCCTGACTTGATGATTGAGGGACCCATGGTCTTAGCCATAGATATAAAGATATATGAGGCGTGACTCTTTTACTATGTGTCTTACTTCAAAGAATGTTTGCATGATGGATTCTTCTTCTTCAAGGAAAACACACAACCTACTTTCAAACATTATTCTTTTCTTATGCACATTGTCTTGTTTTATCACTAATACATTTGGGGGCATTTTACGACGGCTATGTGTTGCAATTGCGATGGCTATCTATCGCAATAGCCACACCCATAGACGTCGCTATTTTTTAGTCACAAATTGTGACGTCTATGGGTAGCCGTCACAATTGTGACTCCCTCCCGTCGCAATCTCACTAAGATTTGTTAGCGGCATGGGCGCCGCCCCCCCGTCGCATGGCTTCAGAGGGTCGTCGCAATTGCGACGGGCCTCCCAAGCAATTGTGATGGGTGCCTGCATCGCATTACAACGGGCGCCATCGCAATTGCGACGCCCGTGGGTGGATAAAAAAAATAAATTATTTAATACATTGCCAATGAACCACATTAATGCTTTTTTCTTTCAACAAATGAGGACAGCCACTATAAAGACAACATGATAATGTACACTCACTGTAAGGACAGTCACAAATGATGACATCTCACAGTGACTGTCCCTTGTGTAATTGCCACTTGAATGTATTGCTATTTAGCCACATTAATGCTTTTATTCTTCAACAAATGAGGATAGTCACTCTAAAGACAACATGATAATGTACACTCACAGTGAGTGTACATTATCATGTTGTCTTTACAGTGACTATCCTCATTTGTTGAAGAAGAAAAGCATTAATGTGGCTGAATAGCAATACATTCAAGTGGCAATTACACTAGGGACAGTCACTGTGAGATGTCCTCATTTGTGACTATCCTTACAGTGAGTGTACATTATCATGTTGTCTTTACAGTGAGTGTACATTATCATGTTGTCTATACAGTGACTTTAGAGAAAATAATGAAACTAATACAATTGCAATACGGTGGTATTTAGAACAAACAGAGCTTCACAACCATCAAAGAAGAAAAAAGCACATGCATATATCGAGTACTCCTCAATCAGAGAGATAGAGAAGAATTCAAAACATACCCAGACTGAACATGGCCATACCAAGACCAGCATCAGACAATATTCTTATTGACTGCTCTAGGATAGCTGGCATTTCAACTTTCCATCTGTAAAATAGATTATAAAAACATGAAAATATATCAGAGATGTTTGATATTGATACAAAACAACACAGATTCATTTCTTCGTACACCTGTATATCATAAAAATCCTTGCACACTTCAAAAAATTGTATTGCCTTTTACTTACTCAAAAGTAATTTACATAAAGCAGTCATTTGATTAACATGGATCCTAATATTCACAAGTACATGGTCATGTGCTCCATCATAGCATCTTATAGATTTAGATCTGTTCTCTGAAATAATTCAATGTTTTGTTTACAATCCACAAAAGAAATATTTTCCCTCGTCTACTTAATCCTAAACAAAAGGCCATATAGCAATATAGATAGAACTATATAATAGAAACCATAAACAATGGTAACCTTAGCAGCAGCAAGAAATTGTTGCAAAAACTTTACCTTATCATACCCAGATTGTTGCTTTGCCTGGCGGAGGGAAATTTGATCAGTAAAATTGACACAGAGTCTGCTGTCTCCATTGTCATGCTGGATAACAAAACACCAACTTTAATGGGCATGTACTGTCCCTTGTGTAATTACCACTTGAATGCATTGCTATTGAACCACATTAATGCTTTTTTCCTTCAACAAATGAGGACAGTCACTGTAAAGACAACATGATAATGTACACTCACTGTAAGGATAGTCACAAATGAGGAAATCTCAGAGTGATTATCCCTTGTGTAATTACCGCTTGAATACATTGCTATTGAACCACATTAATGCTTTTTTCCTTCAACAAATGAGGGCAGTCACTGTAAAGACAACATGATAATGTACACTCACTATAAGGATAGTCACAAATGAGGAAATCTCAGAGTGACTATCCCTTGTGTAATTGCCACTTGAATACATTGCTAATGAACCACATTAATGCTTTTTTCCTTCAACAAATGAGGACAGTCACTATAAAGACAACATGATAATGTACACTCAGTGTAAGGATAGTCACAAATGAGGACATCTCACACTGACTGTCCCTTGTGTAATTGCCACTTGAATGTATTGCTATTCAGCCACATTAATGCTTTTCTTCTTCAACAAATGAGGATAGTCACTCTAAAGAAAACATGATAATGTACACGGGCTGTAAGTGTACATTATCATGTTGTCTTTACAGTGACTGTCCTCCTTCAAGTGGCAATTACACAAGGGACAGTCACTGTAAAGGAAACATGATAATGTAGAGAAACGTTGTCATTTGTATTTTCAACAGTGCCGAGAGAGATTCCCTCCGTGAAATCACAGCTACAATTTCTGAGTACGTTGGGTTTATTTTTCTTTTGTCATTATTATGTAATCTGGTATTCAGCTGTTACAGAGCTAAAATACCTAGAAATGAGGACATATTTGTGTTGAATTTATTGTTAGCGGCTTTGGTTATTTAGAAGTTTAATTTTATTTGTTCATCTTTCAAGCACAAATGTTTTGTGGACCGTAACATCTTCATTGTTTTGGGTATGTAATGAAACAGCCCTAACTTGCAACTACCTTCACGGTACTTGTGTACATTATCATGTTGTCTTTACAGTGACTGTCCTCATTCAAGTGGCAATTACACAAGGGACAGTCACTGTGAGATGTCCTCATTTGTGACAAGGACAGTCACACATGAGGACATCTCACAGTGACTGTCCCTTGTGTAATTTCCACTTGAATGTATTGCTATTCAACCACATTTATGGGCCCGTTTGGACCACAGCACATAGTAGCATCTACAGAGAAGAATATCCCAGGTGTAACAAGTTGTAAGAATATACCAACAGTTCTAAGAAGTTCACTAGCACATAGTAGCATCTACAGAGAAGAATATACAACATGAGGGCAGCCACTGTAAAGACAACATGATAATGTACACTCATTGTATGTGTACATTATCATGTTGTCTTTACAGTGACTGTCCTCATTCAAGTGGAAATTACACAAGGGAAAGTCACTGTGATATGTCCTCATTTGTGACAAGGACAGTCACACATGAGGACATCTCACAGTGACTGTCCCTTGTGTAATTGCCACTTGAATGTATTGCTATTCAACCACATTTATGGGCCCGTTTGGACCGCGGCACATAGTAGCATCTACAGAGAAGAATATCCCAGGTGTAACAAGTTGTAAGAATATACCAACAGTTCTAAGAAGTTCCCTAGCACATAGTAGCATCTACAGAGAAGAATATGGGTCAACGAGGTTGACTTCAAAGCCATAAGTACACACCTCTAGCATAATAATTATATTTTACCACCCATAAAATGAAAAAAAGATTTTCACAAGAGAAATTGAAGCTAGATTATAAAAATGAACCATCTTATTGGAAACTGGAACTGTTATCATACCCAAAAGGACTACAAAATTTCACCTTATCATACCCAGATTGTTGCTTTGCCTGGCAGAGGGAAATTTGATCAGTAAAATTGACACAGAGTATGTTGTCTCCATTGTCATGCTGGATAACAAAACACCAACTTTAATGGGCATGTACTGTCCCTTGTGTAATTGCCACTTGAATGCATTGCTATTTGATGCAGGGGCATCCCTAATGCAAGCCAAAGACACCATGATTGAAGGAAGTTGCCATGAAGCCAAGGATTCAAATCCTATCAATTGGAACATAAGATTTTCACCTTGGAGCTTTGAAGGATTGACTGGTGAAAGGTCCTTTTGATTGACAAATCAGAGTCTTTTTGAATGACAAATCAGAGTCTTTTTGAATGACAATAAATTAGAATAGGAGTTTTAGACGTTTTCTTGGTTTGTAATAAATATTAAGGATTGATTTTATCTCCTTATAAACATCCACTTGTTGGACACAAGACCCCTTGGTGACTTATAAACCTTGGGCATCTTTTGAGTCCTTGGATGAAATGAGCATAGTAAGTGTTTATTAGGTGTCTTTTAGATGTTGTTAAGAAGTTTGAAGGTCCAAAATAACTTTAATAAGGTTCCTAAAGTTTCACAACACATTTTTAACCTTCTCGGCAAAGTTGTTTGCAAAGTTGTATTGTAATCATTTTAGGCTTCAAATGGTCAAAGACAGACAGAGAACCAGTATTGTAATCATTTTGCTTTCATAAAAAATAAAAATAACCCTATTTTAGTGCATTTCTGGTGAAAAATGAACTCTGTACGGCTATACGGATGGTGGTTGGATGATAAAATTTTCCTGGAAGTTGTAATAGTGACATCTGATGCTTTGGAAGTTGGTTTGATTGATTCTCTTTGTTTTATATCTAAGTTATTTCAAATTTTCTGTGCATTGTTTACAAACCCTCATTTTCAGGGTTTGACTGATGTAAAGACCTTAACTCACATTTCAACCATTGGAATACCTTCTTCCTTGGTGGAATGAGAGTTAAGGATGTATATTTGTATATTCTAAAAGCCCTGAGGCAGGGGGTTGCATCTGCATTTGTTGAGAGCGAGCCCTAGATCAAAAACTACCATGTTTTTGGCTGGGAAGATGGTAATCAGAATAAAATAAAAAGCTTTCATCATATTGAGGACTTGAAAACTTGTGCATTCTTGTTTATCTAGATCAGGAGAACACTCCAAAACTCTGATCTTGGTTTCATACACCCATTTTCAATGCTTTGTTTTGGAACCCACACCTAAAAGCATGCATTAGGTCTGCGGACTCAATGAAGACATTGATATGCTGGAGTGGAGTCAGGGTCTGGGAGTTGGTGGTCTATTAGAAATCCAAAAAGGGTACTCAGAAAACATATAACTTCTTAGAGTCCTTTGGCAAGTTGTAGAGTTATGGCTGCAGAGCAGGTTTGGGAGACCTACTAGGGTCACTAGGTCAATTTGTTATTTTGATGTCTTGGGTTGTTTAGATCACAACCAATGCATGATTCTTGTTATTTAGATGATATCTAAGGGTTTCTAAGTTTTTCTGCAGGAAGTAAGATCTAGAACCTTAAAAGTCTCTTTTGATAGAAAATCAGGGAACTTGTCCCTAAAAGGAAATTTGTTATTGAATGGGATTGAGTCCATAAGTTGTTGTGTGATCCTTGAAACCTTCAAATTCATTACTTTGCAGAGTTTAAACATTAACCTATAGAAATCAGAGCCTAATTGATTGGTTGAGTCATTTTGGTGTCTTGAAGTGGGTTGGGACATAGATCCAAGTTTCTTGCTGACTACTCTCCATCACTATTGAACCACATTGATGCTTTTTTCCTTCAACAAATGAGGACAGTCACTGTAAAGACAACATGATAATGTACACTCACTATAAGGATAGTCATAAATGAGGAAATCTCAGAGTGATTATCCCTTGTGTAATTGCTACTTGAATACATTGTTATTGAACCACATTAATGCTTTTTTCCTTCAAGTGGAAATTACACAAGGGACAGTCACTGTGAGATGTCCTCATTTGTGACAAGGATAGTCACACATGAGGACATCTCACAGTGACTGTCCCTTGTGTAATTGCCACTTGAATGTATTGCTATTCAACCACATTTATGGGCCTATTTGGACCACGGCACACAATAGCATCTACAGAGAAGAATATCCCAAGTGTAACAAGTTGTAAGAATATACCAACAATTCTAAGAAGTTCCCTAGCACATAGTAGCATCTACAGAGAAGAATATACAACATTAGGGCAGCCACTGTAAAGACAACATGATAATGTACACTCATTGTATGTGTACATTATCATGTTGTCTTTACAGTGACTGTCCTCATTCAAGTGTCAATTACAAAAGGGACAGTCATTGTGAGATGTCCTCATTTGTGACAAGGATAGTCACACATGAGGACATCTCACAGTGATCGATTGTCCCTTGTGTAATTGCCACTTGAATGTATTGCTATTGAACCACATTAATGCTTTTCTTCTTCAACAAATGAGGACAGTCACTCTAAAGACAACATGATAATGTACACTCACTGTAAGGACAGTCACAAATGAGGACATCTCACAGTGACTGTCCCTTGTGTGATTGCCACTTGAATGTATTGCTATTCAGCCACATTAATGCTTTTCTTCTTCAACAAATGAGGATAGTCACTCTAAAGACAACATGATAATGTACACTCACTATAAGTGTACATTATCATGTTGTCTTTACAGTGACTGTCCTCCTTCAAGTGGCAATTACACAAGGGATTTGTGTTTTCATTTGTGTTTTCAACAGTGCTGTAACCCTCCACAAAATCACATCGGGATATAAGGGCAAAACAAACAAGAACGTTGTCATTTGTATTTTCAACAGCGCTGAGAGAGATAAACAAACTTAAAACTCAGACTTAAGAAAGATGAAGGCAATGCTTCAAAAGGCCGATGCCCTAAACATGAGAAAACACAATACCACCATTAAACGATGTCCTAGTCACCGTATCAATGCTGCCAGCTCCGTACCAGTATGCTAACTGCTCACTTTCATCTTGTGATAAAGGTAACTTCATTAATCATACTTGAAATGGCAGCATATGAACTAAAGCTGATGAACATTTATAAACTAAAAGTTTAAAACTACAGATTACAAATGTAGTAGTTTCATACGAAAAGAACTTGATGTCTAAAATTTACCATTAGAAGTATCCAAAGGAATACCATAGTACTGTTGAACTTGGAGAATCAGAGATGATCTACACAGCAAGGTTCAATAGCTGTAAGGACTGTTACACCATCTTTAGCATTTGAATACATTTTCTCCTTGGCTTCTGGTGGATCCTCAAAGACCCCCAATGACGTTTTCCCTACAATTATGAATTGTCTGTTAGTATGAGATAATAATAAATAGGCATTAATCACAATATTAGGCAAACAATGTTCTTGATGTCTGAATCTAAATCACAGAAAGCTCTAATAAAGTAGTTCTCAGTTTCACATTAAACCAAGTTTCAATTTCAAATGGTTTTAATAATTTTTGCAAGTTATAAGTAGTTGGTTACAGTATATGACATAAAAAGAAAAAAATCATTTCTATTCTTTTCTTCTTTTTCTCTTTCAACAAAGCTTTTGCACCACACAAATGCATACCAAGAATTTCTCAGGAGGTTTCAAGACCATTGCATACCAAAATTCTTCTCTGTAGATGCTACTGTGTGTTGTGCTCCAAACGGGCCCATAAATGTGGTTGAATAACAATACATTCAAGTGGAAATTACACAAGGGACAGTCACTGTGAGATGTCCTCATGTGTGACTATCCTTGTCACAAATGAGGACATCTCACAGTGACTGTCCCTTGTGTAATTGCCACTTGAATGAGGATAGTCACTATAAAGACAACATGATAATGTACACAAGTACCGTGAAGGTAGTCGCAAGTTAGGGCTATTTCATTGCATACCCGAAACAATGAAGACGTTACGGTCCACAAAATGTTTGTGCTTGAAAGATGAACAAATAAAATTAAACTTCTAAATAACCAAAGCCGCTAACAATAAATTCAACACAGATATGTCCTCATTTCTGGGTATTTTAGCTCTGTAACAGCTGAATACCAGATTACATAATAATGACAAAAGAAAAATAAACCCAACGTACTCAGAAATTGTAGCTGTGATTTCGCGGATGGAATCTCTCTCGGCACTGTTGAAAATACAAATGACAACATTTCTCTACATTATCATGTTGTCTTTACAGTGACTATCCCTTGTGTAATTGCCACTTGAAGGAGGACAGTCACTGTAAAGACAACATGATAATGTACACTTACAGTGAGTGTACATTATCATGTTGTCTTTAGAGTGACTATCCTCATTTGTTGAAGAAGAAAAGCATTAATGTGGCTGAATAGCAATACATTCAAGTGGCAATTACACAAGGGACAGTCACTATGAGATGTCCTCATTTGTGACTGTCCTTACAGTGAGTGTACATTATCATGTTGTCTTTAGAGTGACTGTCCTCATTTGTTGAAGAAGAAAAGCATTAATGTGGTTCAATAGCAATACATTCAAGTGGCAATTACACAAGGGAAAATCACTGTGAGATGTCCTCATGTGTGACTGTCCTTGTCACAAATGAGGACATCTCACAATGACTGTCCCTTGTGTAATTCAAGCAGCAATTACACAAGGGACAGTCACTGTGAGATGTCCTCATTTGTGACTGTCCTTATAGTGAGTGTACATTATCATGTTGTCTTTAGAGTGACTGTCCTCATTTGTTGAAGAAGAAAAGCATTAATGTGGTTCAATAGCAATACATTCAAGTGGCAATTACACAAGGGACAATGTCATGAGCCATGACATATTGAACTTAGTATAATAATAAAATGATTAGATGATATATAATAATCTATTATTAACGGTATATAACAATAATACATAATTATTATCAACAGATAATAATAATATATAGTTAGCATAATAAGTAATATGTTAATTAAATAATATTAAAATATTAATAAGTAATATAATTATGATTATAATTATAATATAAATTAATAATAAATAATTATTAATAAATTATATATATTATATTATAATAATATATTAAGTAATAATATGAAATCAATTATTGATATAATAATTTTAATATATAAATAATATTAATAAACCTCTCAATATAAAACAATATGTTATCACTATAATAATATTTATTATAATATTATTAATATTACTAACATCATTAATTATAATATTTAATAATAACAATAACATTAATAATAATAATAATAATAACGTTTAAAGCAATATCGAATATCTGTAATCGATATACATCTACGTTAAACATCTGCATTATCTATCACAATGAGGAATGAAGAAGTGATACAACAATCACTAGTCATTACACATCGATACCATGAGAGGATGATTAATGAACCGAATACTATGAAGTCAAGATCAACATGATATGAATAAGGGATAGGTCGCTATGTGTTTCAGAAGATGTATTGATAAGTAAGAAGGATAACCATTCATATATTATAAATAATCATTAATTGCACAAGTTTAGACAATGACATATCCGATAAAGCAATATCAAACATGAAGACCCGCTAGCAAATATGCACCATCACTTCCTATGTTATCATGACAATAACAGAAACTAGATTGAATTCTACTATCTATATCAATCGACACCACATAGGAGGATATCGACTAAAGGATTGAAAGATTATTGATTGTCTGAGATAAACCACATCTTGTAGGAACACAAAAGCATCAGTGATTATATCACAAGCTATCGATGAATGAGGCATCAGTCGTGGATAATAAGTACAATGTATCCTTAAGTATTAACAGGAATGGAAGTCAATTTGAAGATCAAACTCCACTACCAGCAATCAACCAATAAATGGACAATTATCAGAAAATGATATCGACTTATATCAAAGTAGAAAGATTGGATATAATCATAACAATATGGGATAAGGCAAGAGTTAATATCGATTGACTAAATACTAATGATAGTTAGACCAAACTAATACAAACACAGTGGATGTTAACTACTAGTTGCACTACCAATTAGGGAAGATTACCTTCATAAAAAGATTTGATATTGAGTCAATCTGCGAGTTATCTATGATCAGAAAATAATGAAATAATATTATGCGAACTGTTGGATTATGGAAAGGTGTGATTAACAAAGGGACATGGAGGAAGAAACAAGACACATCTCATTCATAGCATCTCTTCATTTGTTAAAGACAATATAAGAATGCATTCTCGTCAGTCACTCAAGGCATCATTGGAACTTTATTTACTTATCCATATTTGGATATACTCAATAGAGCATCTGCCTTTGGCAGTTTGGTTTCAAGTTTATCATTGTAGATCAGAGACAACACCATGATTGCACAGATAGAAAGGATAGTCAGAAACAGCATCAATATTTGAAGTTGCAAGCATATAATTCAGAATCTGAAATAGCAACATATCACTCATAGTGATATTACACATTTGCATAATTACATCATCATATCAGACACAGCAAATACATTGCTGCAAGCAATACTTATTGATTGTATATCGATATTGTTTGTATTAGACATAGCATCATTATACTATCACTATAAGTGATAGGAAACATCATATTCATAGCATATTTCATATCATTATATCTGACAGTGCTATTAAACATATTGGTATCAATATCATCTTGCACACATATTGTGATTGAATCTGAAATAGCGGTTGATATCTTAAGTAACCTCCATTACTTAGTTTAATTGTAAGTATCTGATAGAGTAAGTCTGAGAAGTGGAGTAATTGTTCCTATTTTCCAAGTTAGCCAAAAAGGGGACATTACAGACAATCACTGTGAGATGTCCTCATGTGTGACTATCCTTGTCACAAATGAGGACATCTCACAATGACTGTCCCTTGTGTAATTCAAGCGGCAATTACACAAGGGACAGTCACTGTGAGATGTCCTCATTTGTGACTATCCTTACAGTGAGTGTACTTTATCATGTTGTCTTTAGAGTGACTATCCTCATTTGTTGAAGAAGAAAAGCATTAATGTGGTTCAATAGCAATACATTCAAGTGGCAATTACACAAGGGACAATCACTGTGAGATGTCCTCATGTGTGACTATCCTTGTCACAAATGAGGACATCTCACAATGACTGTCCCTTGTGTAATTCAAGCGGCAATTACACAAGGGACAGTCACTATGAGATGTCCTCATTTGTGACTGTCCTTACAGTGAGTGTACATTATCATGTTGTCTTTAGAGTGACTGTCCTCATTTGTTGAAGAAGAAAAGCATTAATGTGGTTCAATAGCAATACATTCAAGTGGAAATCACACAAGGGACAATCACTGTGAGATGTCCTCATGTGTGACTGTCCTTGTCACAAATGAGGACATCTCACAATGACTGTCCCTTGTGTAATTCAAGTGGCAATTATAGTGAGTGTACATTTGTGAATGTCCTTACAGTGAGTGTACATTATCATGTTGTCTTTAGAGTGACTGTCCTCATTTGTTGAAGAAGAAAAGCATTAATGTGGTTCAATAGCAATACATTCAAGTGACAATTACATAAGGGACAGTCACTGTGAGATGTCCTCATTTGTGACTGTCCTTACAGTGAGTGTACATTATCATGTTGTCTTTAGAGTGACTGTCCTCATTTGTTGAAGAAGAAAAGCATTAATGTGGTTCAATAGCAATACATTCAAGTGGCAATTACACAAGGGACAATCGATCACTGTGAGATGTCCTCATGTGTGACCTTTGTGAAGGCAAGTGCCAATTTGTACCCAAGTTACCAATATTGTGGCAAAAGTGGGAATGAAGCATTTAGGGGTCAAATTGGGAAAAGAAGTGTAGAAGTGGCCTATGTGAGGTCTAAATAGCATAACTAAGTCATGGTTAGGGTCTTATGGTGTTTGAACAATAAGTTTTGAACCAAAATCCCAAAGGTTGTAACAAGTTGTTAATGTTGTCATTCACAACATTGACAACATTTGTGCAAGGGAGCATTTTCGAGTAAGATGGTTATGTAACTATATGAAACCATTGAATTAGGCATCAAATCAACTATAAGAGGCCTCCATCGATCTGTGCAAAAGGTTGGGGGGAAAAACATTTGGAATTAAGAAGATTTGTAGAGTAACACGGTTTTAGTGAATTCTTGAGTTTTTTTGTTTCTTTGTTGTCAGTTGATTAATGGATTAGATAGCTCATAGTGTCTATTGGAAAAGTTAGTACAAGTGTTTTTGTTATTCTGTGTTGTGTTTTTTTTGAGTTTTGAAGCATTCCAACTAGTTTGTTAATTCTTTTGTTAAGTACCCTATCATTGGTTTGAACCAGGCAGGTTGAACAAATGGAGTCTTAGCTCATCATTCCATTATCAATTTTGTACAGGCTCTTGGAATGGGTGAGGAGACTCCATGTACTATATGTTTGGAAGGAGGGGCCCTGGGAAGCTCATTTTCTATGTTTGCAATGATGTCCTAGGTGAGTCAGTTGAGCACAGTTAGGGATGACAAATCATTACAAGAAGATTACAACAAGTTGAATGCATTGGTTGCTTCAACTAAAATCTGATGGAGAGGTAGACACACATCTAAAGAAGCCCCAAGTCAAATTAGAAGATTGGGTGAGTTTCTTTGGTTGCTAAGAAAACAAACTCTTAGTCAGACTGTCCAAGTTGTGTCAAAATACTTGTTTTCAGGCATGGCTGTAGGAGTTGGTGTACAAAAAATCTAGGAGGAGAAGACCTTAGATATCTTGGAGTTCTCAATAAAGGGCATCTGAATCCTAAGCCCTTTAGGTGGCTTAATATAAACAAAAAGGCTTGACAAAGGCCTAATTGCTAGCAGCCTATTTTTGGGTGCAATTGGCATGGTTTGATGAACTGGATTGAAGTACTGATGAAAAGTATAGGTGAAGGAGTAATATTGAAACCAATAGAGGTCCTAGTGGCCAGCCTCTCCATGGAGTAAAGTTCTAGTTGAATGTGTTTCAATTTGTGAAGACAAGACTAGGAGTGTCCTAGTAGCTGGATTGGTATTGAGCAGAGTTCGTTGTATTTCTTGTTGGTGTGCACTAGTTGAAGGAGTGGGATCTTGGGTAGAGATACCTAAAGAGTGTAGGGATAGCTAAGTACCCTATCAAGTCAAAACATTGGCCTAAAGAGACCCTAGTGAAGGATAGGGAGTGAGCAAGACAAAGTGTTACATCAATTAACAAGATCATTTTTTGGTAATTGTGTACATTATCATGTTGTCTTTAGAGTGACTGTCCTCATTTGTTGAAGAAGAAAAGCATTAATGTGGTTCAATAGCAATACATTCAAGTGGCAATTACACAAGGGAATATCACTGTGAGATGTCCTAAGTGTGACTGTCCTTGTCACAAATGAGGACATCTCACAGTGACTGTCCCTTGTGTAATTGCCACTTGAATGAGGACAGCCACTGTAAAGACAACATGATAATGTACACAAGTACTGTGAAGGTAGTCACAAGTTAAGGCTATTTCATTGCATACCCAAAACAATGAAGACGTTACGGTCCACAAAATGTTTGTGCTTGAAAGATGAACAAATAAAATTAAACTTCTAAATAACCAAAGCTGCTAACAATAAATTCAACACAGATATGTCCTCATTTCTGGGTATTTTAGCTCTCTAACAACTGAATACCAGATTACATAATAATGACAAAAGAAAAATAAACCCAATGTACTCAAAAATTGTAGCTGTGATTTCACGAAGGGAATCTCTCTCGGTGCTGTTGAAAACACAAATGACAACATTCTTGTTTTTTTTTCCCTTATATCCCGATGTGATTTCACGGAGGGTTACGACGCTATTGAAAACACAAATGAGAACGTTCTTGTTTTTTTTTCCCTTATATCCCGATGTGATTTCGTGGAGGGTTACAACACTGTTGAAAACATAAATGACAATGTTCCTTTTTTTTTTTGCCCTTATATCCTGACAACGTCGCAATGGCGATGTTTCCAAATGTATTGTCGTCGCAATTGCGACGGTTTCGAGCTATATTTGAAAAAAAAAAAAGCCAAAACCGCATGACATTTGCCTGCCGTCGCAAATTACCGTCGGAATTTCACCCCAAATGTATTAGTGTATGGTCATAGACTTGGGGGTTGGCTAGAGCAATTAAGGTTGAACTCAAAAAGCCAGGATGGGAAAGATCAACTAGTTCAACTATGGACCTCAATTTGGGATTCCTGGTATGATTTTTTAGATTATGTATCCTTGAAGAATTTTTTATCAGACCATCATCCAGGATGTTTGGGGTTGTTATCAATCACTCTATTTTTTAAGAAATAAAATGGTTCCTGAGACATAAGGATTCCAGTTTACAAAATATTCTTGATCACAATTGGGGAAATTACTATGTATATGATTTTTTCACTTGTATTAGAGTGCATGGATGCGAGGATCCACCACTTAGATTAACCAAATATGTCCCCGATAGAATTTCCTATTTGGAAATTGTGAGACAAATGGGTTTCTCAAGCAATAAGAATTTTGGAGGATCACTGCATAAACAAACTTTTTTGCCTGAAACCCTAATATTTAGGGATTTTACCATTGTCTCTTCAAAATCATATGAAATTTTTGACAAGAGATTGAAGGATGAATATCATATGTTACATCATATGCCTAGGAAGAACTATTATCCTGAGGTATATATTCACTCTTGTAGGAAGAGTCAGAATTTGGGAGATTATCCACATCAAGCATGTGTTAATGAAGATATGTTTAATAATATGGAAGATGAAGAGGCACAAGAAATGGTTGAGAAGTATAACATGGATTTGGCTCACAAGAAAGAAGAGTTGGATTTTATGATGAATGAGGCTCATGATTTTGAAGGAGAAAATGATCCTGAAGTTATGTCCAAATATTTTGAGAATGAACCAAGAGAGTAGCTATATCAAGATGAACTGATATTTTCTACATTAGGAGTGCACCAAGATGATAGGTTAGATGAGTTCCATACATTTGTGTCTAATGATAATTTTATGAAGTTGAATGAATTCATGGTTTTCTTATATAATTTCAAGGGAAATAAATTAAGAGATTCTATTCCATCATTGACTCTGGGAATTGAAGCATAATTAATTAAGAAATTGAAAAGGGAAATCCAAGAGGAACTAAAAATAATGACACTAGAAAAGGGGAAGCAATACCTTATAGAGGCTAGTGTCATATTATTTCTTGGTTGGGATCTAAGTTCTTTTATTTTTGACAACATGATGAAAGTTGACAAGAAAGATTACAAATTGGATGTATAGGGTGTGAAGGACATTTTTATTGGGTCCAGGTTTGTTGAGGAAGAGGAAACCATGTTATTATGGGTGTTGTAGCCACCCCTCAAAATACCCAAGATCATCGATGTGGATAAAGCATTCGACCACATGATGACTCTTAAAGTTGGGGAAACATATCCTATTTCTACTACAGACATTACCATTGGTATTTCAAAATTAAATAAAATAAAAATTGGAAGACTCATTAAGGAAAGAGATTAGTGGAAGAACTTGTATGAATAAAAATGCAAGACAAGTGGTATGGATGTTCCTACGATTACAAGCCCTGATAGTTCTAAATGGAAGAATAAATATGATGAACTAGTTGAAGAGAACAAGAAAATCACAAAGATGTTTCAAACCATAAGAAATGATGCTTCTGTGTTTATACTAAAGGAAAGATTTAAAGGTTTAATCAAACTATTGGAAACCTTTTGAGAAAGTTATAGGATGAACTACAATTTCTCTTTATCTCATGACCACATAAAGTATAGGTTGCAAATGAGGATAAAGGATGACCCTAATCAAAATTTGGTTTCAAAGATTGAAAAAATGATTAGAGAACATGATGAATATGGAGAAGATATTAGCAGTGAATTTTAAGGTTCCAGAGGACCGATAAAAAAAGGGGTTCCACCATTGATGGGTAGAAACAAAGAAATCAGGGACAAAGGTGCTTGGATTATAGATTTCCAAAAGATATTGGATGATGCCCTGAGTGCTTCCCAAGAAGACTCCTTTGAAATGAAATCCACAGTAGAGATGATCAATCAGTTTATCAACTTGGAGATCTTGATAAAAAATGTAACTGATGATGTTGACACTCATACCTTGATGGGATACCTTCAGCACATTGAGGAATGTGGAAAACTTTTGGGAGATTAAGTTGTTTAAACATTGTACTTTTCTGAGCAGTTGTGAACCATTAGTTATAGTTAGGTTTTAGTTAGCCAATAGTTGTTTTGAAGGGAGACATCCTTTCATTTTGTTACTAACTGGTCTACTATAAATGAGAGTTAGATAGAATAGTTAGATATCATATCATAGGAAAAATAGTTTCTAGATTCACAACTGCAAATTTTGAACTCTGATGTACCTTTTTCAACATCAATAAAAAGTTAAGTGTTTTTTCTCATATTGGTGGAAAAGTTTGAATTCTTCTTCAATTAGTCCTTTAGATAAATCTAACCATTTTCAATTGCTTCATTGTGTTAAATTCTCATGCTATTATAATTCAAAATAAGTATAGTTTTATTATCAGTTGAAAGGTGTGGTTATCAAACTTTCCTCTATTCTATTGGTCTCTTAGATTAGAGTTGGAAGATCTAAATAAGATGGTTAATCCAAGTCAGGGGTCTTAGGTGATTATTAATTATAATAAGGAAATAGAGATATGGAGACTAATATTTTGTAGATCCAAAGAAGTAGGGTCAAGGCTGCCCCAAGCACTAATGACCTACACATTAGAACTTAAATAGTATTAGAACTTTTTTATTGTGATTTTTATATACTCATCAACTAGAGAACAACATATCCTTCATGAAGAAGCCTCCATTTTATTATTAGAACAAGCATTTCATATTTGTTGACTGTCATAGATCATACTTGTTAAAACATGATATAATAGATACAAATAATCATAGTTTCATCACCTATTCATCTAAAAAAGGTCACAATACATCCCATCTACCTTATTATCCCATTAAAAACTGAAGAACCCTAGCTCGACGCTTAGTCATTGGATCAACATGGCCATTGGTAACTTTTCCTTCAAACTATTTTTTCGTATACCTCTAGACTGATCAAAAGAAGTTTTGAATCTTTTAGAATTAGGAGAAGCATGACGATGATTCCACTGGCATGTTGGGATAAATAATTCACTCTCCATTGTAATGTGGAGGAGTGAGATGCCCTTTTTATGTTAGAAATAGGGTAAGATTTGTTTCTTATTTCAGTTTTACAAAATGGGTCAGACCTAGCTAAGATCTCTATTTTTTGTTATCAACTAAATAAACATAAATAATTTATTCTTTAATGAATTCCTTCAACTACCATGGCTGATATTTTTTTTGAACTCCTTCAACTACCTTTAATGATCTAAGGTCAATTTTTTGTTTAAACAAAGAAGATTCAGAGTGAATTTTTTTAGAAAATCCATGTACCTCTCAAATGTTGTGGAAAAATATAGAAAGACCTTCAATAATTTTGCACTAATCGACAGGGGCACAATGCAGATGCAAAGGGGGCTTGGCGGGCACGAGACATTGACTCTTCTCTGCTCTCACCGTGGAAAGAATGAAAAAGTGATGTTCTTTTTTTTTAAAGTTATGTCTATGTTCCTCAAACTTTCGACTAACATAGGAATGGTCGCAATTTCTATGAACATCGGCTTGGATTAAAAAAAATCAAAGTTTTCCTTCTACAATATGACCAAGAAAAACCATTTTTCTACTTGGTCAAAAATTAGGGTCAATTGTACTAGTGTTATAACCTGTTTGAAGTGTTGTTGTAGCTTCTCATTTGTAAGATAAAAATAGAATTGTTCAAAACTACAATGCAGAAGAAAAGAAGGTTTCCTTAGGTAGCTCGAGATTTCCATATAATACATTTCATTATATGAAATCTTTCATCCTACTACATTTGGGGTCAAATTTTGACAAAAGCTTCCGACGGGTAATTCTTTATTACAAATTTGGTGTTTTTTTTGTAATAGGCCCTGATGGTGTCGGTATTTCGATGGGTGTTTAATTGACCATCAGAATTTTGACAAATTTGGGGTATAGATGAAAAAAAAAAAGTGAAACGACCTCATCATTTTTATTTCGATTGGATAGAGAAGGAGCGAAAGCTATGCACAGGAGAAGATATGTGATTTCTTCATCTTTCGAGACTCTGACATCATAATTGAATGCATTGCATTTTATTTGATCATGAATTCTCTCTGAAATGACCATATTCTACTAGTGTCATGCCCTAGCCAGTGCTTTATCTCTATTATTTGATGTTAGTGGTGCTTGTGCTCAAGGATATCAACTCACTATTTTCAAATGTTTGGCTTCACGTTTGTTGATATTACTGGCATGTTTAATGATGCCATTGTATATTTTTGTCACTGAAATGACTGCATTCTACTGGTGTCCTATTGTAGCTCATGCTTTAACTCCATTATTTGATGTTATTGGTGCTTGCGCTCAAGGATATCTATTTTTTTGAAATGTTGACTGTGGTTATCAAATGGACAGCCCGTGAGCTTCTAGCTAGGCACCATTTGTATATTTGATAGCTTAGGGCATCAAATGTATTGTATCATTGATAGTTGAGACTTTGTTAAAAGGAAATAGGACAAAGAATGATTTTGATTTAGTTTCTCTATTTTGATCCCTAAATGGCTTACAACCCTAGAGAAGTATATGCAGATTTATGGATGCAGTTGCAAGATACATAGCAACCGATAATTCACAAGAAATCCATGCATCCAATTTAAATAAAATTTAATATAAATAAATAGGGTCCTCCAATGGCCCAATCATCTGGACCTTGACTGTCCCCTCAACCAGTGACCCTTCAAAACTGGGTTATCATGCAATCAATGCGTGATCCTTCATTCTCCTAGTTTGCCCTACATCCAAACATATTGGAAATACACAATACAATGATAACAAGTCTTTCACAATCCCCCTTCCCTCAAGGAACACTATCAACTACCCCTTCCACATAGCATTTCATTTTTTTATGAGTGGATTGTGTAGGAACAGTTAACATTAAACAAGGAGCAAACTCCTCAACACATCTTGGAAACCATTGAATTCAATAGTAAATGAAACCTAACACCAACACTATTCCTTCCATAGTTGTAGGATACATAGTAGTCGATAATTCACAAGAAATCCATGCATCAAAATTTTATAAGGATATCCTACTAATCAATAGGAATTTTCTTGAGATGACCAATGATTATGCATTTTGATGGCAGTGTGCTAGTTCAAAAGGATAATATAAATATGAAACATTTTTTTTAAATTTTCTCAAACTATAAATGTGGTTAAAGGGAAAATATTATGTGGAAAATCCACAAACCAAGCTAGCAAATGATTTTACATCAAATTATTCCTATATTCATTAAAGTATTGCTATGCTTCAGCTACCTAACCTTTGAGCTTCATCTAGAGGAATGTATAGCTTTAAGATAAAGTTACTTCTTAGGCCTTACAATAGGGTGGAATATGATCAAGATTTGTTTAGGCTGTATCTTTTTTAGTCCCATTGTTAGGTTCTTATGGTTCATGGTTTGAATCATGGTTGTGTAAGGGATTTGTAGATTCTTTTTCTAACATAATTATTGGACACCATGATTGGAACAACTGGTTGTTGGCTACTGTACACATGAATCATAACTATCAATGGTTCTTTGTGTTCAAGAACTCATTGATCAATCTTTGAGATTTATTGTCCTAGCTTTAAAAGAGTCATAAAAGATATAGTGAGTGCTATCTTTTCCAAGTGTTTTGTGGGTGCCATTATCTTCTAGGAGTAATTGTTGGAAAAAAAATATGTTCTTTGCCTCTAACAAATATTGCAAACAGAATCATCTTCTTGGTGAAGGGTTGCTTCCATCCCCATGAGGCACTATTGCATGGTTTCCATTCCCTTGTAGTATAGTGAACCTAATTTAATACAAGCATGCACTATTTTGGGATCCATAATTTATGGCCCCTAGACTATGGTTTTTAGCCTAAGACATGCCTACCTTTGCATATAATAAGAGGCCAACATGAAACAAACATCCAGAAGTTAGGGGGTTATTCCTTGTCCATAATTTATTATTTAAGTGCTAAGTGATGATGGGTATATCGTGTAATTCATACCTAGTGTGTCTCTTTCTTTCTCTCCACATTTCACATTAGGAGTATATGCTATAAAATACTAATGAAATCAACTATTGTTCATATCTAATCAAAATTGCAATATAAAGATTAAAATAGATCTTGAAGAAATATGGGAACCATTTTTTATAGATATTGTACAAATGAAGAGAATACTCCCAAGATGAAATGCTTCAATGTGGAACAATTTAAGGATAATATTTTACTTTTATATGCACATCTGCAATGTTTTTGATATATTTCTGAGATAACAAAACCATAGAAAGAATAGCATATAGAAGAAAGTAAAGAATAATGATCATACTTTGAGATATTATGGAAACTTAAAGGAAAGAATTCTTGGTGGGGTTATCATGCAATCAATGAGTGATCCTTCATTCTCTTGGTCTGCCCTACATACAAACATATTGGAAATACACAATACAATCATAACAAGTCTTTCAAAATCCCCCTTCCCTCAAGGAACACTATCAACCATCCCTTCCACATAGAATTTCACTGTTGTATGAGTGGATTGTGCATGAACAGTTAACATTAAACAAGGAGCAAACTCCTCAACACATCTTGGAAACCACTAAATTCAATAATAAATGAAACCTAACACCAACACTATTCCTTCCATTTAATTCTACCAAGAATAAAGCATTTAATCCATTCAACATTACATATAATCATTAGACAGTTACATTTCTTGACTGTGTAGAGGAACAGTCACGACCAAAATGATCAAAACTACTTTCACCCTTGCACAAGCTATTCCAAACTTCAAGTAAAATGAGCAATATGCTATATCAAATCATTCATATTCATAGTAACCATTCAAAGGATCATTTTTTCAATGAACCCTCTTACTGTACCCCTGCAACAAAGAAAGGA
This sequence comes from Chamaecyparis obtusa, assembly GCA_027943335.1. Classification (NCBI taxonomy): domain Eukaryota; kingdom Viridiplantae; phylum Streptophyta; class Pinopsida; order Cupressales; family Cupressaceae; genus Chamaecyparis; species Chamaecyparis obtusa. The sequence goes on along the minus strand of BSBK01008986.1, from coordinate 243,345 downwards.
AACCTCAAAATAGAGAAAGGAAACTTAGTAAAACTAGTCTATGCCACTGTTTGTGAGGGAATCTTAGTCACGACATCAAGTATCATCTCATCATGGTCTATTCACCATGTTTCAACACCCCATTCACTCTGATCTATTCAACTTACACCATTCTTCTTCTCCAGGACTCAAAGGATTGAAACAGTATATGTGGTAAAAATTCATGAAATACTAAAGAAGACCTGCTATTTGTCAGACAAATCTTATTTGTAATAACTACTCTACCCTTAATTTGTTTAACAATGTACCATATTAGGTAAAGTAGGTTCTACCACACATGGCATGAACTCTCTTCAAACTCACAATACGTTGCATGTGTAGTACAAAACTCATGAGATTCTAAAGAAGGCCTCACTCTTAATGAGTTATAAACATGCCATTGTTCCAGTTTTGCTTGCGAGTTATGATAATTTTTGTAAAAATGCCATTGGTTCAGTTTAGTGTATTCATTTTTGTTAGACAAATCTTCATTATCTTCTGATTGTCTTCTTTATATACTAGCATGTATTAATTGGCTAACAAATAAATAAGCATTTAGACAATCAGAAGACAATGAAGATAATTTTAAATGCATCTAACACAAATTTTTTTTACAAAACTGAACCAATGGCATGTTTACAATAAAGAAATAGAGTGATAATAATATGTTGAAAATTGTATTCTGTTTAATACATGCCAAAGGACCAGTCCCAACAATTCTCAAACATATTTTATCTGATATGATGAATTCTTAAACAATTAAGGTTGGAGTAGACATAGTTATCACATAATTTTTTTGTGTGGTACAAGGAAGATTTGGCTGATTAAGAGTGAGGCCTTCTTTAGAATCTCATATAAATTTGGCTGATTAAGATGAGAAGAAAAACATAATTCATTAGTTAAATTTTTCAATTTCAGGTATTTTTTCTCCTATTTATTAGGTGCATGAGTTGAAGGTTGAATGTAAGAGTCTTATAATATTGTGTTACCTTTGGATCATGAGTTTTTGATACTCCTATGATGATCTTTCTCAACAACTATTTTATTTTATTATTTTTTTTGAATAACATATTGGGGAAATACAAAACTATGTACTTCTACAGGACAGTGAACACAAAATTGAAGCATCAAACAAGACTTAATCAAGTTGTAGGTGGAACATGCACTCAAATAGTAAGTAATGTAGAATAACAAAATAAGTAATCTATTGTGTCTACATTTTGTTATTTTCTGAGATTACATCCATATTCTATATTCACATAATGGTTCAAAATTGAAATTTACAATTTGATAAAAGTACTGACGGGTGTTGTTCCCTACACCCTCAATCAACAACTTGCCTCCATTTGTGGTCTCAAGTTTCCTCCATTTGTTGTTCCTTGCACCCTCAAAAAGTGTTAGATAGGCATATTTTTCATTTTAAGATCAAAGATAAAGGCCCCCTTTTTTATGTGTGCAAACACACACACAACATATACAACATATACAACCTTCACCATGCAGATTTTCCTAAGCACTAGTGGGACCTTATACCCTGCAACAAATGTATTATTGTGAAAATCATCACAACTCCATTTGTTGTCAGGTCTAGCTCCCAATAGTGCTTGGTCAAATTTGATGCATTGTAGGGATAATATTTTGTGTATAACATATATGATATTTTATTTTGATTTAAAAACTACTATATTATTTGAATATCTTTCTTTCTTGCCACAATAGGAAAGAGTTTGAGGTGGAAGACTACAATAACAAAAGTGTTTCAATTTGGTATACTATACTACAACATCATTTCATAACTAAGTTTTCAATTTCTATATACAATTAGGTTATAGATAATCTAAGTGAAGAAGGATCATGTCAGACAATCCAAGTGAAGAAGGTAATGGGGATACAATCAATAGATTGTGGTCGAACTTGAAAAGAAAAGGAGATGGAAAATGTTATTGTTCTTGCAATATTTGTAAGGGCTTAAACACTAGAAGATTGCTAATCAAAATAGCTAAGAGACATTGCAGGGATAATGGTCACATTGAAGGATGGCTTGATTATCATGAATTGGTAAGTTTTTCATTATATTTATTTAATAATTAATATATATGAAATACACTTGATGATGAGATCATTATCATGGTTTATTTGTGTTCATCATTTTTATATAGGTTGACCTCCCTAGGGGAGTACGTGATATGGACCATGGAGGTGTGAATATGGAGAATATGTCTTTGGAAGTGGAGGATCATGGAGGTGTGAATATTGAAGCTAAAGATTATGATCCCATGGAAGATGACAATGATGTGCCAGATGATGGTACTAATACATTGATCCATGACACATTTGGTATTGGTGCAATTGATGATGATGATCAGGATGATGTTGATGTCATCCATGATATACCTCTACTTGAGAAGGTAGCCACACCCCCTTACAAAGGCTCACAAATAACTCTTCTCTCTGTTGTATTGTTGTTGTTGAACTTGAAGGTTATGAATGGTTTATTCAACACAACAATGTCAGGTATGCTAAGGTATGTCATATAAGTCATTATAGTAATTAAATGGTGAAATATGTACCATAAATATTGTTAATATTAAAAACTTATATTTTTTTCTATAGATTGATAGGTGAGTTTTTGTTACCACCATCGAATATTCTCCCTTGCTCATACCGATAATTATGTGCCACTATGAAAGATATTGAAATAGAGTATCAAGTAATAGATGCTTGTCCCAATGATCATATTATTTATCATAAAGAACATGAATTTGCAACAGAATGCCATGAATGTCATATGAGTAGATATCAAACAGATCAAATAACAAAAATGGTGGCTCACAAGGTTCTTCGTTACATCCTCATTATACCACGTTTGCAAAGATTATTCAGGTGTATTAGCTTGGCACAATTTATGGATTACCATGCATGTAAAAGGAGTTGAGATGACATTATTCGAATGCCTATGGATGGTTCTATATTTAAGGACATAGAGGAAAAGTGGCCGCACTTTATCAAAAAACCTCAAAATCTCAAGGTTTCGGTGGCAACGAACGGTGTCAATCCATTTGGAGAGCTAAGATCTGTTTACTCTGTTTGGCCTATTTTTGTCATCAACAATAACATTCCTCCATGGATGTCAATAAAGAGGGAGCACATTATGTTGGAAATGATTTTTCCAGGTATTCGATCATTTAATAGTTATCTGCATGTAATTATAAATCTTGTAGTAAAATGGTCACAATAATTATGTAATGTTGTTGTTCATTCAACTAGGTAAATACCAAGTTAAAGATATGAATGTATATATTGAGCCTCTTATTGATGAGTTGGTGGAGTTATGGAAAGGTGTCACTATGTATGACATTTCTAGACCAATCACTAGTGCATTTTGGCAAATATGTGACTACATGACTAAAACTTTTAGTCACGTGACTAAAATTGATCAAGTTGTACTATTCTTTTGTAATTCACAACTATAAATGACTAATTTGGTCATTGAGTAAAATCACAAGGTCATCCAAATAAAAATGACTAAATAAAGGACCATATAAATGATTAAATAATTAGTCACTAAATAAGAACATCTATTATTTAGATTTTAGATTAAGTTTGTACTTTTGGGTGGGGTTGAAAGTTTCCCTAACCCACTTCTTAATGTTTTATTACTACATTTCATTCCTATATGATTTAAAATTCTAAATATTTCATAATTTAACATTTAATTAATATTTTACGATATAGCATATGAAAAAATAAAGTAAAAATATCTCCTAGTAATCCCTATAAGACATGAAAGAAACAAAAACCTCTCCTCTTCAAAGTCAACTCCTCAAGACCAAATTACATGTAAACTAAAATCTCACTAAACTCCAAGATTCAAAAGTTTACTCACCCTCTAATTAGATGCAATCCATTTGAATTCCACTTAAGTCCAATTAAACTTAAAAGACCCATTTCTCTATTTTTAACATTTTTTTACCTTTGCTTATTAGATTCTTTATTTAGAACACCCAATAAATATCAATTACATTTAATCCTCAATGCAAAAATAAAATAATAAACACATCTTTTTTATATTAACATATATCAATAAAATAATACATTGCTCAATAAATATATTAAATCTTCATTTAAAAATTGAATTGTTATATTCCTACAATTCATAAGAATTAAATTAATTTTGCATCATTTAAAATTTATCAAGCAATATAATTATTTAAACATAACAAATTATATTATCAAAAGAAAGGTGTTTATTTTTCATTTAAAACACACGAATTCCTTCCAAAAAAATTTTAAAATCCCAAACTTTATAAACTCATTGACTCTGGCTAGGCCTAGGGTATTTTCCCCCGCAATCAACCATTATCAATTGATAATCTCAACGCAGTTTCCTGCAAATTCATTTCCGATCTCTCGTAACTTTTGGCAAGGGTTTGGAGACTAGGTTGGACAAGAGGCCTGCAACTATAAAATTACCTTCCTATGCAGATTTCGGTGAGTCTTTTTGACTAGGATACATGTTTATTGTTCATTTTTTTCATATTTAGACATATTTATTGATCTATCTAGAATGCTAATTCTGAGCATAATTTTTCATTTTTCCTCTTCTTGCTTGACTGATATCGTTTGTCTATAAATCTATGACTTTCTACTTATGTTTGAAGGACTTTTGAATAGTTTTGGTGGAGTTTTGATAAAATCTTTTTGTCATGGCTTCATTCTCTCATTGTTTCTTGGTATGCCTCTATATTTTCTCCATGTTCGAGCTCTCTATTAGGGCTTTCCAATCTGCATCTTTCTGTATATTTGTTGTATGTTCCATAATATTGACTTCAATAATGTCATGCCTCATTACAAAATTTCTTCCAAATCCTTGTAAGAATGAGCTTGAAAACCCTACGACACTACAATTAGAACATGAAATCAAATCTTAATAGCCCTTCTATATTCCTGTCAAAGGATTCTCTCCAGAAAATAACCCCATTGGATTGAAAAGTACTCATCCCTCACCTATTTCATGTAATGAATTTTTAGTATAAAAACTACTCCACATGCTCTTAAAGAACTCCAATGAATGTAGAAACAGAGCATAGAGACTTAACAAACAAAATTGTTATTAACTATGCCCTCATAATATTTTTTTGAAATACTTAGTTAAAGGTATTTAATGTTTTGAGTGCATAGTTACCTATAGCTACAAACATGGCAGTGTTAACTGAGCTTTCCTACTCACGCCTTGACTCATTCATGAAACCATTTCCAACATAACCCTTTTTATTAAAATTGCTAAGATCTAAACACTTTCAAAATCTAATTCAAAACATATCATCAAAAATGAAAATTAGAACAAAAGAAAGCACCCAAGATAGTAATTACCCTAGGAAAACCTCCATTGTGGAGGTGAAAATAGAGCAATGAAGGATATTATATTAGTCTTAGTAAGAATACAACTCACAGTTCAGAAATTGACCAGCACCCTAGTCACCAATGATGGTACAATGTAGATGGCATGATAGTGGCACAATATACACATGTATATCCAAGCTAATGACAATGCCTGGATCTTTATAAGTCCTCCAAATATCTAAGATGTGGATGAATATATACCTGAGAAAAGTGTAGGTAGATTGATGATAAATCCATCCCAACTGTATGCATAGGTTACTGAATATCCAAATTGAGGAGTGAGTATAATTGGTGACCAGAGGGAGTTATATTGTGAACTTCAACCACTTCTGGATTATCAAAACATGCAGATCATAGGAGTAGAAGCAATCTCATTTATGTATTCATTATAGGTAGAATGTTTAGTTTATAGGGAAGAGATATATATTATCTTTGCTAATCACATGCTTTTAGTTAGGAAAAATGTAGCTTGTTACATAAATCATAACTATCAAGGATTAGATCACTGCTATATCCTCCTTCAATGTTAATTCGCATGTATCAGTTGTATCACTGAGCAGAGATTTTATTTAGAAGAGATTGATTGCATTTCCCTGTAAGTATATATTCAATAAAAATATATTTTAGAAGATCACAAAATTGTATATGATTGAGAGTATGTTCGTTGAGTGTATATATCACCTAGTTGCAGGGAGTATGTATTTCGTAATGTATGATGATCACATAACTAAAGACTTTCATAATAGAAGAGTCTGTTGCACATCACCAATAGAGGATATCATTGTTTCTAGCAGATGTATTTTCACCCAATTTTGAGAGTGTTCTATCACTAGTGAAACTTAGAACCTTCCAGAATATTTTGCCAACTTTGGAGTAGAGGATAATTTGCATGAGATTGTCCTATATTTTTTTATAGATAAATCCAATTTGAGATTTATTAAATACTCAACGAAATGATTTTACTTTAGTTAAAGTCATCCCACTTTTTGTCTTGGCACCAAACCCCTTTGGAATAATTTGGGCCCTTAGAGAGAGCAAATTAGGGCCAACTTGGATCCTTTTATTTTCCTTAAGGGAAACGTCTACACTAGACGTGTCAAGGAGTGGCACATGATTATAATAAGAATTAAATTAAAGATATAATAATTAATTATCTAGAATTGACTAGCTATAAATTAACACTTTTCACATGAACAATTGTAAGAACCATTCAATTTCAAGCATACACCTCCATTGGATGGTTCTACACAATAATTCCAAGTTCTATTAGCATGACATTCATTAATGTTAGCAAAACCATAAACAAATAATCATACTCCTCCACAAATGAATTAAAGCTTCTTTTTCTGCATTCATCAAAGTTCAAGCATTACAATCTGGGAAAATGGAACATAGATAAATATGGGATATACATTAGTTAAGATATTCTACTCTCATGCCATTATTATAGGTATTGAGAATCTCCTCAAATTGCTTTTATGATGTAGGAGGAAGCCAAAATCTTTTTCACATGATAAAAATATTACAACATTCATATTATTATCTCCTTGATATACAATTACTTGAAGTTTTTGGTTTTATATAAGGCTTCTGCACATGTTATAAGCATAACTTGTGACTTTGAACATTTCTCAGATATATCTCTTGTGCTCAGTACCTACATTAAAATTTTCTATCTATTTGCAGGGTTAGATCATAACAAGTCTTGAAGTAATATATTCTCTAAAGTTAAGGATAACGTTATGACTAGTCCTAGCCACCACTTGTGTATGCTTATATTTTTTTCACAAACTTTAGTCTCTTTTAAGAATACAAGTTTAAATAGAGACTTAATGATGGAAATAGGTGTTGACAACAAAAATGGGCTTGCTGCTATCACCTAAGCAGTCAAATCAATGTTCAGTGTGCTAGTTAAGCCCAGCTAATCTTTACAGTAGAGCCAAAGATGGAAGAGAAGGCTAGAGAATTGCAGTTTTTATCTGTGCAAAAACTGAATAAAAATCTAAAAAAATTTAAGCCAAAGATATTTTCAACATTAAACATACTAATTGTGCATTAAAAAGAATTTTCTAAATTTCAATGAGGTATTTTCAAATTAAAATTCATCATAAATCTGAAATGAATATAGGTCCACTAATTAAAATTTTAAAAAAAGAACATTCATACTATTTCTGCATTTATTGATACTATTTTTGCATTTTTGCTAACTCATAAAAGAAATGTTCCACCAAAGCATTCTAAATTTGAGTTTTCTCTTCCAATTGCATGATAAACCATTTTTTAATCCTTTTAGGTATAAACGGATCATCTAGAAATAAATTTGTTTACAACTATGTATCACTGTAAAACATCTATATGCATAAATAGAATTCCATCATGAATTCAAAAAATAATATTTGAATCACTTCGAAAAAAAATAATGTAAAAATAGTATAACTATGCCTATGAGGTTAGCTTCAAAGGGCCTCATCCTGAAAAAGTTTGTGGAAGGCATTGCCAAAGTCGCTCTCTTAAATTATATGCAACTATGTTCAGACCTTTCACATCATCCATAATGCTAAAGCACAAATAATCCCCCGCACAAACACACTCATCCAACTAGCTACTTCCATGGATTATGTCAAAAAGATACAGAGGGATGGAAGCAAGTGGAATCCTTACAATTAATATCCATTTCTAAAACAATGGATCTTCCTCATCCTGAAAAAGCTCCAAGATAACTACATTAAGGTCCTTAGTTAATACTACTACCATTAAAACCAAGGAGTCATATAGAACCATATATGCTCAATACTATTTATTTTGAATAATGTTGTCAAATGGGAATTCACCTATTCTCACATGAACAAGTCTATCATCTTGGATTCTGCAACCAAAAACATCAATAGCCAACATGCTCCAAAATAGAAAGCCATTGTACCTGACCATTTGATAATAAGATATACTATTTCTCAATTCTATTGGTGACTGAAACTTTATCATCAATGAATCTTGAAAATAATGGTAGATTTGTATGAAAAAATTACAGCTCAAATTCATGAGATTTCTCTTTAAAGCTACCAAATAAGGATCTTTGTTTCATCCTTGTATAATTCTCATGAATCTGAAAGGCATATCTAACTCAAGCTAAATTTTCCTTAGGGGATTGCGAATGTATAAATGTGAGCAGCATAGTAGAATCAATCTCTTGGTGAAGTGAATAATACATATTAAGGGGGATCATCACTTATGAAAGAGAAAGATAGAGTAGTACATTTTTGCATGGAAAAAGAGTAGGCAATGCAAAAATCTTCATCACAAAGAAGCATCCATGGATTGGACAACGATGAAAGAAAGCTTTGTGATGAAAAATTTGCATTCCATTCCCTACAAACTGAGCGAGAGAAGAAGGTTGAATGCAATGGAAGCTTTGCAAATATGTCTTGCTGTAAATGCGGAGGAAGATCAGATATTTGAAGAGCATGCTGCTCTAGCCCATCTCTTTCAATTACTAAAATCATTTCCCTCTCAATTCGGTCCAATTTCAAAGCCTTTCTTAAATTCATGTTAAAAGTTAAATTATTTTATAACTTAAAAGTTCATATATGTTTATAATGTGTCATTTCATGTTATACTAGCACTTGCTCCCAGAACGGAGCAAAGTTTCACCGATAATTAGGAAATATATATTATAGAAGTTTGCAAAACACTATTTTTTCATAGCATATTTAAAAAGGCTAACTTATAAGCATAACGATCTTTCAATAATCTAACATTTGTGGTAGTAAGTTTTTGCAAGAAATTTAGGCAGTAAAGAAATGTTTTATATATCCTCCCAACCTTGACTATGAAACATCTTGGTTAGCTAGCTGGATTGTAGAATCAAGCAAGACTGTGAGATACATAGAATCTAATCATTTCTCTCTTCTGCAAGGCAAGAGGGTCATACAGTTGCTTTCAGGTACAACACACATACATTTCAACTATATGTAAATCTATTTTAGCTACTTGTGGACAGTGATAACAACCATAAAAATAGCCACTGGAAAAACATATAGTCTCATATTTGTGTTAGGAGATGCAAGGGATAAATGCCATGAAGTCCTTGCAGTGATGGTATTCTGTAATATTCAGCAATTAAGTTTTGATACAGAACTGCCTGAATTAAAATTGTTTATCAAAGAAATTTCTGGTATAAACTCTTAGAAAGCTGTGATCCAAAGAAATATACACATTTGCATTTCTGTTACCCACTTATACATGCTTCTGAATGCTATGTAGTAACTCATTTTTAAAAAGTACTAAATCACAATTTTCTTGAATAACAATATGCTAATGTCTAATGACGGTGGAATATGTTTGATCCAATATCAATAATTCAATTTGTTTGATGCAGTGCAAAAGGAGGAAAGAATTTCATCCAATGTCAGCAATTAAAAGCCCAAACTAGGCAAAATGACAAAGGACATAAATAAAAATTACTAGGCTGCCTGGCCACCTTCAATAAACCCAAGCAAGTGTGAGAACCTATAAAAGATCTCCGTGAAGGAAACTACCCAATTTCCTGTTGTTGACTTGCTATATGATAACATATATACAGTGTTGCAGTTGATCTAGAGACCATACCTCAAATGAAAGACAATTTCTAGTCTAGGTCAGTGGTCTACAGGTGTGCCAAAAATTATATGAAATTGCAATTAATTTATCACCATGTCTATAGGAAATCATATGTTAGTACATTCTGTAATAATGAAATGAAAAAACATGTATATGAGTGGAGACCCTAGGGTTCTTGACACTTTTGTGATATCAAAAAGACAAACATTAGAGGCCAGCAAACATTAGTAATAGAGAAAACCATAAAATCTAAGTTAAGAATCATTTCCCCCTATTTATAAGAATCAATTTATCTATTATGTGCTAAATTTAGGTACTGATTCAAAGTCCACACCCAAAATCAACCTGAGAGGTTACTGTTCTAGAGAGGTTACTGTACTAATCATCCTTTGTGAAGATTATGTATTAATGTCTACTTCATGTTGGTTAATTTTTGTCCATAAGATTTTTGACATTTGAAATAATCAACTTTTTAACTTATGTCTCTAGTTACAAGAAGCCCGAGATGACACTGTAAGACATAGAAGAAGGCAATCTTAATGTTAACAGTTAGACCAATACAAATAAGAGGGATAAGTGATTCAGGACTATCATAGTTGTGTAGAGATGCAAATTGCAACAGGAGAGATGGACCATTCTTCATCTGCCCTTCACAATTAATTGCTTTCAAAAGCATTGCTCCTTTAGGAGACATTGCAATAACTTTGATCAATGGGCAATTTCTTGCATCTTTCCATCTATTAAATACAATGGGCACCCATGAATCCTTGATGGGTTTCAAGAAGTTCTCTACATGTTTCACCTCTCTGTTCTATAAGGAAGTATGCACCTTCTCATAACTTGAGAACTCAAACCCCTTTAGAGCCTAATTAATTGATCTCACCATTTTTTGCCAATAAGATGAGAAAGCAACATTACCTACCAATCCCTTAGCATAGATACATACAGCTATGTCATTCTCAAAAATATCTCTACCCTCATTGCAAAATGTCATTTTTGATAGATCTTTTGCTCTATTGAATGCCACAAGTTGTTCTCTATGTAAAGACAAGAATGGATTGCTCTGTGTAGGTTCAAGATTGAAAGGTGATGCAGAGGCCTACAATCCTTTAGAAAAATGATGACCACCTATAGCTACTTCCCCTACTACTTGGTCTACAAATATTTTCTTGTCAATGCTCGTTCTTCTGCGAAAAGGCCTTTACCTTTTGTCTTGCTTGGAAAAAAACCGATGCCTTGTTGAGGGATCAAGCACAAATGTGCTTTTTCTAAACTATATGAACTCTTATATTATGCTTTGCAATGAGGAAAAATCCAAGCCTCCTCCACTTATAAGTTGTTCTGCCATTTCCACATATTTCCAACAGGGAGTGGGTCTATATAAAAGTGGAATTGAGTCCCAGAGCTAGAAGCACTTGCTGTTTTAATAACTAACACCAAGTAATTTTGTAAATAGCATGGATAGGCAATAAATCTAAAAAAATATTGTTAAAAGCATTGCATGTAATTGTGCAGGTTTTAGTAGACATGTAACAAATTATTGTTGAAGGAGAATCTATGATTTATGCATAAAGAAGTTCCCTCTGAACCTTGTATTGCAAATTACTAATCTCTAGTTAGAGGAGACTCAAATTGATACTAAAATCAAATGCATGTATGTCCACCTTGTGCAATCAAATCTGATCTATGGTTGAGTTGATACTTGTGTAAAGAAAGTTACATTATCTAATTTGAGTTGTTGCAATTTGTGTATGGGTTAGGTATTATATCTAAGAAGTTGAAATCTTGTAGGTATAATTATTTGGGTATTTTCTAGAAAGACGAGGATGATGTTTGTTTGGTTTCTTATCCTTGATTGCACCAATGATGAACTTGATTTTAATAGGTACAAGTTGACTAGCAAGGAAAAGTCATTATACTTGAGCAGACATGCATATGTTGTTTACACTGCATGCAAGGGATAAATGGCTTATAGATTTACTTTTTGCATATGATCTTAATAGTTTTTAACAACAATTTTCTATGGATTATAGATTTACTTGAGATTCTTGTTAAATGTGAAACTTTTTGCAGTCACTTTCCTGTACTAATATTCTTAACTTTAAATTTTGATATGAAGGTCTGCATCTTTGTGAAAATTTGTCAATTTAATTTTAAGTTATTTCTCTCTTGTTTTTCTTGAATAGAAATTTTAGGAATCTTGAACTGCAAAGCCATATTCAAATGAGCAGTTGCAAGAGGAAGATAGTTGCTACAATGAAGTTATTGGAATTGTTGAATGGACGATGAAAAAATATGCAGACGATTTGTTGAAAGTTCTCGATGGTATGAGTAGCATGTTATCACAATTAGAATTGGTCAATGAAAGGCTTGAACAGTCAATAGGACAAATACAAGCTGATATGGAACATGATCCATATTGAAACTGGTGAACGTTTCAGGATATTGGAGAATCATCTTTGAGAAGTAAGTCTTATCTGGTTCCTATTTCATTTGAATAATATAAGTTTAGCATTTGAAAATAAGAATTGTAAATATATTAGTAGAATCAACATTTGATTGTTTTTTTATGTAAATTGTTTCAACATTATTAAATTATTTTATTTGTCATGATTTTAAACATTTGTTTAGTTTTACTATGCTTCTTGAGATTCAGAGGCCTATAGGTAGCTCAACTTTAAATGCCAAGATTGTATTCTAATTACTCAGACCTACTTAGCAGAATCCTTTTCGCTGAATTTGTTTTAAGTGATCTTAATCTATATCCCAAAGTCACTGTTGAATATTGTATTGAATCAATGCACCATTTGAAGAAGATGACTATGATATCATTACGGACTAAATAAACATACCCCTTATTTCAATTTGTAGTTTCTTCCCTTAACTGGTCGGTAGTAAATTCAAAACAAGGTCCTATGATTATACTCAAATGAGTTGCTTAATGGAGATAGCTTGGAAAGATAAATGATTCTAGTTGGCTCAAAGCACCATCTTTTACCTATTTCATTTTTGAATGGGAAAAATGGCTAGAGTCAGTTTTGAAGGTCTATAAATTTGTTGTGCATCCCAGGGGAAGGGTGCCAAAAAGGGCTAGAACATTGTGACTGTATGTGCACGTTTCTTCTTATGTCTCTAACTAGAATAATTTTATTAGCATCGTAGAATGGCGTATGGAGTTGTCCTTAAGTTGTGAATGAGCTTGTGTGATTCTGTGAGATTATAGTTGATTCATGTCAACTATAATTTGCACATTTCAGGATGAGGACTCAACAAGCACATTAGATTGGTATTGGCACATTGAGATGGCCTAATTTCAATGGTTTTCTAAATTTTTTGCTTAACAATAAAATTGAAAATACTAGAAAAAATTGTTTCAGGCCGTCTTAAGCATACCATTCATTTTTCAATGTCATTTAGTAGGGTATAAGAGCTCTAACTGTGAATATAACTTAAAATTTATCTCCTTCCCTAGAGCCTTGACTAAGCTCCATAAGTAACAAACCTCTTTCTATGAAAAATCTTTACAAATGTGCAACCAAGAGAAAAAGATAACACTGACACCATGAACCCATAGCACTTGCCACTATACCATACTCCACAACTCCTTTCCTCCATGCAGGACTTGTATAATTTCCACAACTTCCTCCACCCAAGGAGTGCCATCATTTCCAACTTGACTCCATCAACTATCAGCTAGCATGGGAAAACATACACCACAATAGATTTCTTGTTGACACTAATATATGTGTAAAGAGGAACCACAAAAAAGGATAGTGTAACCAGTACTCAACCTCTGAGTGACCATGGAAGTGATGGACATGTAGCTTGAATAACACTTTGGCACATTGCCGCATTAGGCTTGCAAAACTTAAATTTCTTTGTGTAAATTTACAAACACATTTAGCATAGCTCCCTGTAGTAGGGGATGATGCCAAGCCAACTGCCTGAGTCTTGACCAACTACAGCTCCTACCCAAGCCCTTGATTAATATCTGGAATCATCATCCCCATGAATTGATTGAAAGGGAAAATTTTGAGAAGCAAGAGTTGACGTTCAACATTGGGGAGACAGAGTGCTAAGTTTGCAATGAAATCTTTGCTATCCAACTCGTCCAAGACAGATTTGAAAAACCCTATCATAGAAAATTCCCTACATGAAAAAATTCATTGAATTTTATGGTTTGAGATGTTTTAACATTATAAAACCACCCCATCTTGACATGTCAATCACAGATCTTCCAAGCTTCTACAAGATACCAAACTAGACTAGCTATCTATATACTAGACTAAATCCCTACAAACATCACCCTTCACATTTTCAAATAACACCTCAACAACTTAAGAATTTTGAGCTTGGGTGGCACCTTATTTCCAGACATAAAAGGACTACACAAAGATCAATCATAAATGAACTTTCTGAGCATCACTACTGAACTCAACCCTTTGCATGCTTTACAAGTGACCACCTTCTACTAACGATGAAAATTGGTAGGTATACTCTATATTAATTGAGGAAAGTCAGCTTCTAGGTTACTTCAAAAGCATAAACCAATAAAACTATTCCAAATGATTGTTAAAAATGATGCACTGTATGTGCCATTACATTCAACCATCACCCTTCACCACCCATTCTATTAAAAAAATCTAACTATATTTGCCCAACCACCTTCATAGCCCTTAGCATACTCGATACTACCGCATAACTAGCTATATAAATACTCTCCAAAAGCTACACACTTAGTTCTTCTGTACACACAAAAGATAGTTTTGAATCTGCTCCAGACCATTCATTCAAGCTATGACTATAAATTGTCAATGTGTTTTCTGTACTCCTCCATCCACTAAATAGTCAGTCACAATGTTGAGTTTCCTTTCACAATGAATAAATTGACTGTGTCAAAGGATTTCCTTAGAAATAACACTCTCCAAAAGCTACACTAGCGTTTCTCCTATACACACAACCCCTCCTTTACCCTTGAAAGATAGTTTTGAATCTGTGGTTCAAAATTTTTTGTTAAGCTGTGACTATAAATTGACATTATTGGTGTTTTCAATAATGAGTCACAGTGTTGAGATTCCTTTCACAATGAATAAAATTGACTGTGTCAAAGTATTTCCTTAGAAATAAGGCCTCCTCAACATATCAATTTAGCTTCCAGCTCAGCCTCTTTTACTTTAGCCTTGCATTATCACAATCAAGGACGCAGAAATCATAGATTAATCGTTGATTTGTGAAAAAATCTTGATTTTTTTAGCACGGTGATCTAATCACCAAAAAAATTGCAAGTTTAAAATGACAATCTTTTCATGAAAAATCATTGATTAAATACCAAAAAATTGGTGATAAAAAATCGTTTGTGTCCACTCAGTAGCTATTTTCTTATTTCAGAGGCAAAGGATTTATACAGATTACAAATTTAACATTTATTATATTTGTTTAAATACAAGTTTGGGCCACTTTAGGATGTTTGGAATAGTTTTCAACTTCATAGGAGTTAAGGTGCAGATTCTAGATTTTGGGGTTTTTTCCAAAATTTCAATACTTAGCCAAATTTCAGAATTCAATGTGCTTCACAAATTTTAGGATTCAACGCACTTCAACAAAGCTATCTCCCACAACCTATCTTGACATTCAATGACTAAATTGAAGCTGGAAAAAGGATTTCCTAAAGGTTTGAACTTGTTTCATGACAAATTCCTCAGTTTCAAAATCATATTCTTGAAAAACTTAGCTCATTTCTTGCCAAAATAAATCATCCACTCATTTTGTCATAATCAAATTTCTCATTTGATTGCACAAATGTTAATCTCCAACTCAAAGGATCTTGAAAAAAGAAGACTTTCTAGTAGAGCTGGGAAGAAAAAGATGTAAATTTGTAATTACAGTATGCTTGAACTTCTAGTTTTATACAAACTATTTACTATTTTGCTTGCAGTTCTAGGCTTTTATGACAGTATAAGAATGCTTTTTTTGGTATTTTCTACTCATTTTACATTTATATATATCTAAACTCGGCTTATTTCTTTTGTGTTCTCAATACTTAACTCATTGGATGTATCGAATATCTCCTTTTGAATTGCAGTTTTTACTCTCTGAATACACTCAGAAAGATTGAGTTAGATTTGCATGAAATCCCATTATCTTGTACAATAGTACGTACAAGCATTATTGGTATAGGATGTCTTTAGTTTGATAAAAAATTTCTTCTTCGGCTGAAGAATGCTTCGGCATTTTTCTTCAAACTTTGTTGGGATCATCCTATAGTCTCTGCTCTTCTCTGCAGCTCTGTCCTCTTTGCTGTCCAGCAGGACAATTGCTGCAACTGACACTGGAATAGAGAAACAAATCTACTAATTTAGGCACTATTTCTAGTAAAAGGAGTTGACTCAAATAGAGGTATAGACTACCACAGTGGGTTTATTAAAGATATAGGCAAGGCTGATGAATACTTAATGGTCCAACATGATCATATGAGTGTGAGATCTGATTGGATCTGCTTAACATTAGTGCTAGTTGTCCTGCATTCTTTTACTCAGCAACATGGTCTTTTGATTCTCTTTATGAAAGCACTGCAATGCCCTCTATAGTTATACTATATCAACTATAAAGTCTATCATCCAATTTCAATGGATCAACATAGTTGCCTGTGACAGTGACAGTTATGATCATTCTTGAGAGGGCAATGATCTTTAGTAAGTTATAATCTCCATCCTATGATTATTTTGATTCAAGGAATCCATCTATGCCTTCTTGTACACCATTCAGACTTAGAACATCAAATTCAAGTATTGAAATTAATCTAAAGGTAGCAAACATTCATTGTTTTCCAGGCACCAACAGTCTGCAACACAAAAGATCAGTGCTAGGACTTCAACAAAACCTCTTTAAACCTTTATACAAAACCAAAAACCCATGGATTATGAAATTATACATTACTATAGAGAGTTACACCAATTTATAGTAATTTGGACCGTGGGAAATGAGAGATATGAATTTTGTAAGGTCACTGTTTACTTGGAGAGGGTTTTGGATCCGTTCCTAGGAGAATTGCAATAACATTCTCAAATCTTGATAAAATTTCATCAGACTTCATTCATATGAAACTAGATTCGTTGAGGCACTTAATGCTATCATGCTGATATAAAAACAATCCATTATTGGAAGCAATAAACATCTGAAACTGAGAAAAAGCAGGAAATTGACAGAATATCACATGTTTTTATTACTTTCTTCATTTCAAAACGTTCAAACCTCCACTTCTTCTCACCTCCTCACCAAAAAATGCTTATTACATTCTTGTAAACTTGGGTGGGTGGTTGAAATAGACCCCAACTATCCACAACCATCATTTGATAGATTTTGCATTATTTGGCAACCTTTTGACAATTTTGAACAATATGAAGCGATTCCTGATAAAGCTGCCTGTAGATGGGCGGATTGGAATGGCTCAGAAATTTCCCTTCACAACTCTCAAGTTTTGGTCTATGGATTAAATCATTAATAGATCTATTGAAAACTGTATTAGAAATCTACAATGCAAGCCAATTGGCAATCACTACTCTAGCTGGACATCCTCTATAACTCTTGTTTAAGGGCTTGTTACCATTTTGAATGGCTTTCTTGCATTCACACGTATCCAAGTAAAGGACAATTTTCAGCCCAGTTCTTCTACTATCAATATATCCATCCCACGTAGATCTCCAATTTCAGTCATGTTTGGTCTGCACACACTCTTAAACTCTTATCAATAACTGCTAATCACCTGAGATGGTCTTTCATATCTAGAGATTATATCCCAAGAGGGAGTTTTCATTCCCAGTTGGAGAGATGTGCAAATTTCTCTACAAAATCAGCATTTCTTTCTAAGTTGTAGCTTCACCAATTGATTTCTGATTACTACTAAGTGGCTGCCCTCTTTTCTTTAAAAACTCATTACCCTCCAATGTGCAAAGTGCATTACCCTCCAATGTTCAATTCTAAGTTGTAGCTTTGCCAAATGATTTTTGATATTGTGATGTCAATCAGAAATGTAGTATCCAATAGATCCAAGAAGAATTTTAGTCAAGATGATCAAATTTATTATCCAATCTGAGATTGTTGTAGTATGAGTACAATATCAAATATTCTAAGCCAACAAGGATCTGAGTTGTCGTCAATTCAGACCTAGAACAGCTAAATCTTGACCAGTATGTTGTGTAATTAGAATCAGATGCTAGCAGGTCATGATTCAATGAAGAATACAAACAAATTTGATGAATGTCGATCGGATTTTCATCATTAGGTTTGGTAAATGGATAAACAATAATGATGCCTTTATTTACCTAGAAGAAAATATTGAGAGTATATCCAAAGGGTACTCGGATTGATTCTGCAAGTGTCTTGGAATCCATACAAGGAATTAAGTTCAACTCAAGGTTCACAATGAGAACTCTGACTTTAGGAAACCCTCAAACACCTTCATTTTGAACAAGTTCACTTCCATAATCCTCACAAGACTCTCCTCTCATTTCCCTTTAAATCATCCCCAAACTATTTATTACTCAGAGTGTTCATTAGAACAGTCACTCTTATTAAGGATTTCATCCTAGCCATTTGTCCTTCTCCAAATACTCAACCACCCTCTAACACACCTTAGGAATTGTTTATCCCCTTTTCACATTTATTTGTTTCCAAAATACTCCTTGCAATAATTGAACACAAAAATAGGTATCCACTATCCTAAATGGAACAGTCCATGCTCTTATACCAACCCCTTTAGGAAATAGACCATTCATAGGTCTCACAACCTTCCCAAACACCTAGGTACATCCTAGAAACTTCTAGACTCGGGCTCTGTCCATACACTCTTCATTATTTATTCTATCAACCATGATCTCTTAAACCAAAGGACATCAAAATATTGTTCACTGTCCAAAGTGACATTCAAATTCAATCTTCAATGAGACAGTTACACGTCTTCCCCAAATCTTGGCTTCTCATATAGAAAGCAGAGCATCCAACTTTTGTGAAAGTATTGGTGTGAGTTATTGTACTGTCTACTGATTCTCATGCCAGCCATCAAAAGAGTTCATTTATGTTATGAAGCATTGGATATTGAAGTTTTTCTATGAGTATTCTTGCATGTGAGAGTCTGAAGATGGGGCTGCCACCATGTTTTGCAAGGGAAGAACCAGCCTTGTTTGGAAAGTCAATCATCTCTGCAAAAGTTTCTATCTATGATCATCATTACATTGAATTGCCTTGCCTCTAGAAAGGACTGGTAGGTACTATTTTGCCTCATATTCTATTCTCTGATAGTCTTTTCATATCAGGATCAAGGGTTCAATAAGGATAGCAGCAGAAGAGGAGGAAGCAGGATAAGCTCTTTCAATGCCCCAACTAGACTATCTTTTGAGCACAATTGTTTTGAGAGTTATATTAAATCCTGAGGAAGATGGAGTGAGTCCCCCAAAAAAGAACTTATCCACAGCCATAGAAATATTTGAGAATCATGTGACAGTCTAGAATAAGAAGAAAATGAAGGTACTGGAGCCAAAGTTGTAGGCCAAGCAGATGTTCACATTGCTAGAATCAAACTATGATTCTGGGAGTGCTAGTTTTCAAAAATAGAGAGGGATTAATTACAAGAGTAGTTATGAGTAACCCATTTATGAGAAAGTACGAGCTCAAGCAAACAAATGGTAAAGTTACGTTTAATAGTGTTTTGTTACCAAATTTTTAGAATCAACCACTGATGAGGATTTGAGAAGGTTTGAAGCATAGATTAATTACAAAAGTAGTTATGAGTAATTCAGAAAGAGAGTTCAGATGTTTTGAGTTTATGCATTTGGAAAATGCAGATGATGCATCAAAAGCTATTGAATTTCTTCATGGTAAGAAAGTTAAAGACAATAAGTGGTATGTTCAAAAAGCATAGAAGAAGCCATAGATAGCCTGAAATGAAGGGAAATATGAACAAATGCTAAGATAAAGGATTGAGAAACTTCAAGGGGGTACATGCATATCGTAGGAGATACATGCATACCATAGGAGGTACATGCATATGGTACTTAATGACTATAGGTGCAATAGCTAGCAATAAGTTTCTAGAAGCTTTGATCATAATGCTTTACAGGACATTACGTTACAAATCTAGAAAATTGGATGGGGAAAAGAATATGCCTCATGATGATTGCCTTAAGAAAACACTTAAATTTCACTTCTTTGGGCCTATACTTGTTTTATCTGAGAAGGGGTATTGATAAATCCTGCATTGGGTAAGCAATCAAAAGTCAGATTGTGCTCCATGTACCAATGCGAAAGGATATTTTCTCAAAGTGAGCACTCGCATTATTCCTTGTTGAATTTATGTTTTTGCACTAGTTGAGCTAGAATTTTTGTGCCATGTTCTCATAATTGATATTCTAGGGATGAGAAATGATGCATCTGAAGTTCAAATAGGGAGGTTGTTGCAAATTTTGAGGGATTTTTCTAGAAATCCAATTCTTAGTGACTTTGTCATTGATGCTGTGTGGGAAGATATGAAGGCAATGAAAGTACGCTGTGAACTTTTTTAGTGCATTAATGTTTTTGGTAAGATTGAAGGAAATAGAAATGGAAGAAGCAGGAAATTTCTCCAGAAAATTCGCTAAATGAAATAGCAAGTGTATACTTCTGTTCAATCCAACTTTTATAGGTTTTATTGTTTGGCTTGATTCTATTTAATTGAACCGAGAAAGTGTGCAAATGTTGTTTCTTTCTACATAATTTCCCGTCTTTTTTAGTTTAAAGTTCAAATTTACACAAATTGGCTTTAATTTTGTGTGCAGCTCTGGGACTATTAATGGGAGGCCCAAATTATTCTCTTTCAATAACGGATTGCTCAGAGGAATAAAGCAAAAATGATGCGTAAATTATTTACAGGGTTAGCTTAAATTTTGTATCATTTATATTCTCTGTGACTGAACTTATATACTATCTTTAGATAGATGTATTTAATGGGATGTCTACTTGGAAGGCAAAGACATTGTTCTCCTTGGCTTGTCATTTACTAAGTTACTTAATAGCTACATGTTAATTGGTGGTATCAGACTATTTATGCATCGATACAGAGATGTAGATCCAGATATTCAGATGGCATGTATCAGAGCTAGATTGGTTCTTGGATTGTCTCTTACCCTTAACTATTCTTGCAAGATTTATACCTGAAATATCTTTGGTGGACTTTGAATGATAAGGTATAGTCTAAAGCATTTTCATCTTTTGCATGATCAAATTTTTACTATCATATCACTGGTTGGCTTTTACTCTTTTAAATTTCTTGGGCCTACAGAATCCTGCTATCCGAAAAATCTCTATCGTTGCACTGTAAATCCTATATGAGGTGGATGATAATGTACCATCACTTAGCCTTTTTACAGAGTGATTATCCAACCGAATGATTGAGCTTGCAGATGATACTGATGTGACTGTGGCCATTAATGCAAAAGGACTCTTGAAACAATTACTGAGGTCATTATAGAGATCTTTTAAAATCTCAGTCTAAATTCAACTATTCATTAGAAAATCAATATATCTTCTTTGACATTATTTTTGTGATTAGCATTATAGGCACCAACTTCTTGTAGATGATGACCTTGGCACATTGTATGACTTATTGATTGGTGAGTCTCCGTTCATTTGTCATTTTTTGTGAGAATCAATACATGATCATTTGATTTGTCAAAAATTTAGCACCTCTCAGTCTATGCCTAAAGGTACTCTTGCATTATTTCTTGTTGAGTTTATGTTTTTGCACCAGTTGAGGTAGAATTTTTTTGATGTGTTCTCATAATTGATATTCTAGGGATGAGCAATGATGCATCTGAAGTTCAAATAGGGAGGCTGTTGCAAATTTTGAGGGAATTTTCTGCAATTCTCAGTTGCTAGAAGGCAATGAAAGTATGTTGTGAATTTTTTTAGTGCATTAATGTTTTTGGTAAGATTGAAGGAAATGGAAATAAGGACTATTTCAACTAGTACAAAAACAACAAAATAGTATTGTATCACTATTTATTTTAATCTATAAGTAAACATGTCCCTCCCTACAATGATTCTTTTAATCTACAAGTGAACAAGTCTCTCCCCACATGTTTTCCAATTTTCACATGAAAATACAACTCGTCAGTTTTTTAAGAAATATTCATTAATACCTATACTATTTTGGTTATTATAACATCCATGTTGAATATAATTGATAAAGTTCATTTTTAGATTAAATTGTAAGGTTTTTATACTCCTATTGTGTAGGTTGTGATGAATATTTTTCAAAGGGTACTAGCTCAATGGAAGAGCACCTACATTACAAGTAGGAAGATGGTGTTTCGATTCCATCGTGCCTTAATATTACTATATCAATGACTAAATATAGGACTAAACAATGATTCAATGTATGGCTAAATTAAATTTCAAAAAACATAATGACTAAATATATGATTATAATGATTAAATAAATGGATATCATGACTAAATGAATGACCAATTAACAACTCAACTGACTAAATTAATGAGTAAAAATACTATCAAATTGATTAAATAAATGATTATAATGATTAAATAAATGACTATCAAGACTAAATAAATGATCAATTAATAACAATAAATGACTAAATTAATGAGTAAAAATACTACCAAACTGATCATTCAAAACCACCAACATATGACTAAAATTTGTTTAGTCACAAATTTGGTGGTGTTATAAATGACTGGCAATAAACTATTAATGGTCATGTGATCAAAACTAGTCATCTATATGCAATTTTTAGTAATTTTTTTAGTCTAATTTTGTTGTTTTTGTACTAGTGAATAGGAGATAGACAATTTCAATTCCATGCAATGCTTGTATGGACAATACATGATGCCCCAGGGCTAACACATTTTTTTGGTATATTATGGTGAATTCAAGTTGCACATGATAATTCTAAAAATAAAAATTAACATATTTAATCCAATTGTATCATTATCTTGTAGGTCTTCAAACAAAGGGAAAATTTGCATGTCCAGTTTGTGGTCCAAAGATGAAATCTCATCTTTCAAAAATTTTAGGAAAGTAGGTGTTTGATGAGCATAGACACTTTCTCCACAAAAATCATAACTATCGAATTACCAAAAAATATCTATCAATGGGAAAGAAGAGACTACATCTAAGCCATGGAGAATGACACCTCACCTATAGAAGTTGGAATATAATAGAATTAATCATCAAGGTACTATCATTCTACCTAATGGTTTATGTTTGGAATTTGTATATTTTTATTGTGTTTTTTACTAATTATGTGATTGATGATCGTGAATGTTGTCAAGGCAACACTACTGAGCACCTTTCAAAGGGACTAAAAAGTAATCTCAAATAATTTAGTAGGTTACCCTACTACGAGCAGCTACAAATTATGCATTTGTTTGATACTATGCATATTAGAAAGAATGTAATGGAGACATTGTGGAAGATATTGGATGGAAGGTGTGACAAAGAAAAAATTATCAAAATTTGTAGCGACATTCATGAATCCAATCATGCAATGAAAAATTTCATTGAATCAAATAGAAATGGAGAATAGATTAATATAAGTGCCCTTCCTTGGTTATTAACAGAACAACAAAGTGATGCCATAAAAGAAGTCATACGAAAAATTCAATTTTCCATAGGATTTGCTGCAAACATAAGTAGTACCATATCAAAGAAAAGTGAATTTGGGCCAGGGTTGAAAATGCATGATTGGCATACCTTCATCAAGATAAGTCATGTTCTTTTGTATTTACAATATATTTGTAAACTGCATGTACTTCTCATTGTATTATATGAGAAAATAATGACATGATTATTTTTATAATTGTTGTAGTACATGCTACCCCTATCTCTCCCAGAGAACTTCGACAATAACATCAAATAAGTGATATATGATCTTGGAAAATACATGAGGTAGGAAATTATATCTATTCAATTTGTTGTATATATTGTAAAGTCTCATGTTTATATATTTTTGTGTCTTGAATGTCTTGTAGGTGGTTGTCATCTAAAAAAATCCATGGAGCAGATATAAAATAATGGAAGAGAAGAATTCCTCATCTAATGTGTGAAATGCAAAAGTGTCTACCTTCAACCTTTTTCAATGCACAAGAACACTACCTCATACACCAAGTTGAGGAGATTGAAATGTGTGGACCCATACACACTCGGTCAATGTGGATGGTTGAGAGACACCTAAAATTTTTGAAGGCTTTGGTTCGGCAAAGAGCATGTCCTGAGGGTTCTATGGTGGAGGGATATATGGTATACTAGACTATGGTGTACGTTACTGAATATTTTTCTAAGCTTGCAACAAAGATCCATATAGATCACATTTGGGATCTCGACACCATTAGAAAATTTGAAGGGGGGTATTTGGTGGGGAAAGGTAGAATGAGGAAAGTGAGAGGTAATAAATTATAAGATGTTATTGTAGCTGTTAATTAATTCTTAATCTTCAAAAATTAATCAATTGTAAGTCATCTATTTTTTTTTTAACAACTGCTCGAGAGTGGGATGTAATACATTTGTATATTGCAAACAATCAAGATTGGATGATGAAATGAATTGAAAGATGTCATCATTTAGATCACACATTAACATGGAAAGTTGTGTCTTCATTGGTTAATGAAGCTCATCATAATGGAGATCCAAATGTTATGCAAAGGGAAATAGATTTAGCACATGGTTTAAGAGATTTCTAGGTATGTATAAATTTGTTAATCACTCATACGTTTATGAACTCTTAATGCATTAATTTATACATGTTTTACATATTTTTGTAGGTCAAACACCACAATGCTATGTTTTGCAATGGTCATAAATTTTGCATCAAAAAGTTGGATGACACAAAGAAAAATTTTGATTCTGGAATAAGTGCAGTCTTTCAGGTGACTAATATTTCATCTAGAAATGACTTACGTCCTCAAGAGTCTGAAAATTGATACTATGGTATTTTGGATGATATACTTGAGTGTGACTTTAATTCCTTCAGATTAGTTCTCTTCATCATCAGATGGTATAGGCTACGACTTAATCAAAATGATCCTAATAGAACTATTATTGAACATGACAATGGATTTCCAATGATTAATACAAGGTGGTTTGATCCAATTGGGGATGAACCCTATGTTCTTCCAAGCCAATGTGAGCTGGTATTTTAATTAGAGGTTCCACATAAATCAGGTTGGTCATTTGTTGTTAGACATGATCCAAGAGGAAGGTTGATGAGGTATAATGTGATGGAAGAAAAAGATTGCGAACAACTAAAAGATGATGTAGATGATGATCATGAACAAAAGTTAGTCGATGATGTTCTTGATGCAAATTTTCTTGAAGAAGAAGAAGATGATGATGACGATGATGCTACTGATGATGATGATGATGATGATGATGATGATGATGATGATGATGATGACGACAATGATAATGATGATGATGATGATGATGATGATGATGATGATGATGATGATGATGATGATGATGTTGCTACTGTTGATGATGATGATTATGATGTTGATGTCGATGATGACGACGATCATGATAATGATGATGGTGGTGATGATTTCAACATCAATGATAATCATGGTGATTAGTTGGATGAAGAAGAAGATGAATGACATGAATGAAATGTACAGTTACATGATCACAGCTTAATCTATTTAATATTTATTTCTTGATAGAAATGTGCCTATGAAATCAATGCTTAATCTAATTAATTCAGGATGTACTTACTATGGGATGCTTATGGTTTTTAATGTACTTACTATGTGGTTTTGAGTATATGTATCATGAATTTTTTAGCTAACATTAGCTAATTGAATTACATATGTAGGTACCTAGACCCCTTTCATGATCATCCCACATAGTCTCATGGATCGACAAGTATAAGTCAATACACCCTATAGAGATTAATGTATTTCACAATTTGAAAAATATCTCACATTACTTGCTATCTCTCTCATTTGATGGAGTGAAAGTAGAAGCAAATAGGTATTTGTCAGATGTGTCTTCCTCAAGTGAAGAAAGTGAGTCATTTAGTATGTCTGAATTAGGAAGATCAACTAGAGGTCAAAAGACTAGAAGAAAATTCAATAAATGCACGAAATTTTTCCTTGCTCAAGGGGGGTCATGTTCTTATGATGATGAGAGAAAAGGTGACATTGAGGTGCCCTCTAGGTACCAAAATCTATAGAAACAATGGGTCCCCAAGGAACTTCCTCCAATAAACACTGATTTTAGTGTTGAAGGCAAGATATATCGTATTGCACCATCGTCAATACATGGTTTGGGTCTATTATCCATGGATGGCATAAAGGTCTCTTATGAAAAAATTGTTGAATTGATGGAGTATGTTGGACCTTGTTACGATTACAAAAGTTGGATGTGAATTGTTCAATATAAAAAAAGTATGCATAGGAATGCACTCTCGAAAAATTATATTCAACAAAATGACAATGAGAAAAGTAAAAGAGTGACTATATACATTGACAAAAGGCCAAAAATATTGGGGAATATTGTAGGTTTTATAAATAGCACGCAACGTTTGTCAACTATTAAGCAACCTAATTGCATATTTGAGGCACGCAAGGGAAAGCATGTATTTGTATGTGCGATAAAATCAATAAGTGCAGGGGAAGAGCTGCTTATTGATTACAATTTGAATCACATAGATACAAATGATGTCACTATCATTAGGGTGCAGGTACATACTATGTACCATTAAATAATTGAGTTTCTTTTCCAACCACATTTAGAGAGTCTCCTCACCATCCACCTCATCTCCATCATCATCTTCTAATGAATTTATTTATGTAGTCCTTTCTAATTATTGGTTAACTTTAAATAATAACATAGGACCACAATATGGAGCAACCACATAGAGGGGACAATGATGATTGTGCATGCACTTCTTCCCAATAGGTAAACCTCTTTGTTATTGTACTACAAATTAGATAGAAGCAAAATGTTAAATAAAGTTTTTTATTATATTCTTTTCATCACTATTTTAGATTGATTCTAATAGTGTTATTAATATTGTTGTCACAGATAGGTGGTCAGTAGAGAAAGGGAAAGGAACCCGCAGTCTCTGAATAGGAGTCCTTTGATGAGGACCTAGTTGTTGATTTGGCTACTTGCGATGAGTCGGCCTCTACATTTAAAAAATGCCTCCACAAAATTGGAAAAAGATTAGGTGAATTCGCATCTATATTCCCTCCGACTGTTGAGTCACAAAAGAGGGCAACTAAAATGATGCATCTATCTCAAAATTACAGAGTAAGTATTAATATAATTATTAATTATAACAAAAGTTCAATAATAGTTTTTATGTTATAGTAGTCTTTTATGTCATTAAAAAATAAGTAGATGTGTTGCTTTTACAAATTTTTTTGCATAATTTTGATCCTCACGGCCATGATGAGGGTACTGCAGCTAGTTCAAGTAGATCACATGTTGGATTGTATTTTTTTTTACTCTCTAACAATATTGTCCATGCTAATCACTAGTTTTATTACACTCTAACAATCTTATTCTTCAACATGTGTCAATGATAATTTACTATTTCCACCTCATACGATGGCAGGCTCAGATGTACTACATCCTGCAATGTCGGCAACACGTAGCATGGCCACAGATGCCATGGCACCACCTACTCGTACACAGCTTTTATTTTCTCTATCATTATATATATGTTTATTTCCCTTGAAGTGTTCTTTCTTAGGGCCATTTCGTAATGGATTCAATTTATGCAATAGGGGATGCAACACTTGGTGATGATTTTCCTAGATGTACTAGTATTCCTAGTATGGGAATGGTGAAGGATTGCATATTTCTTGTGAGCAAATAAGAAGGAGTTCCCTTGAAAATAGCAAAACTTCCAAGTACTTTAAAGATTGGACCTTTCTTTTACTATAGAATCGTATGTTAATTACACCTTGTATTCAATATGAGAAGCTTACATCTATTGTATTCTTATTTTATACTATTATATCCTTCGACTAATGATCCCAAGATTATTTTGTAGGGAATGATGTTTTTATAGTAAACTTAATGATGAGTGTTTGCAGATATTCAGGCCCACCATCTGTACAAGTTGGAACATCATATCCGAACTAAAATTTGAATCCACTATTTTGATTTCATATCATTGCTAGGATAGTTATCATTACATCCATTTTTTAATCTAACACTATTTTCTTTCTTAAAAGGTGGAAAACCCAAAATCAAAAGTTAAAGGATGATCTCGTAGAGAGTATGACAAACTTTTTTGGACCTCGTGCATTTGAGAAGGGTAAGCTCTTTCAAAAAGCTAGGTTATGTTTGAGGTATATTAGGGACTAGTACAGGTGTAAATAACCAAAAACCCAAATTACCAGCGCCCCCCTTGCATTCCTGATTTAGAGTGGAAATCTCTTATTCTGGATGCGAATGAGAAAATTGAAATAAAAAAAGGAAATACACCACCAGAGAATAGAAGAAGGTATGTGATACTGTTAAGAATGTAATTGTGTACTAAATACTCTTCATATTTATATGAACTAACATATTTCAATCTCTTCATAGATTGCCTGACACATCAAAGGAAACAAAGGAAAGACTACAAAAGCATGGGCAACACAAGGTAGGCTTTGAGGGTTATTTGAAACTTGCTGCATGAGTTGTAAGTGTTAATATTGTCCGAATTGAATGAGGAAAAATACAATTTGTAGATGGCTTTTAACACTGAAAATAATTCTTTGATCTTTATAATATTTATTTATAATTTGAAATCTTTTTTTGTTTTGATGAAATAATAAAATAAAATTTGATGATACCAAGAAAAAATGTAAGGTGTGGAGTTCAATGTAAGTCTCACAGAAGAGGACAAGAGAATTGGCTTCCAACAAGGCTATAAAGCTGTGGTAGAAAGAATAAGAAGTGCACAAGGCTCTACTGATGGATCTGTCACAGTAAGTAAACTATATAGATGATATTTCAAATTTAATTATTTACCAATTAGTTAATTTGATGTTAAGTTCCAACATAAAGTGAGTAAATTTGTTTTAAGTAAGAAAATAATGATAACATGAATGCATGTGAAATTGAAATGCAGCTTGTTGATTCTTGCCGTACACAACCTATGCGTGTTGATGACAATGAGGATGTGCATCACAATAATACATGTAAACATCTTAAATTGATTGGTGTAGTAATACAAATTTAATTGCAATTGGTGTTTGGATTAATGTAACAATTTGTATTGTAGCTATAGAGAGTGTAGAGACCGTTGTTAATGAGCAGGTTGAGGTTGAGGCCGAGGCCAGACAAACTGACCTTGATGTTGATGATGTGACTAGATCAGGTAAAGAGTTATACGATTATGGCCTGTAAAGTACTGAAATACTTTAAAATGTTTTTAATATTTTTAATTATAATAAAATGTTTTTAATTTAACCCTTTTATATGTTATTGCAGATGAGCCCCCTTTGCATCAACAAAGAACTAGGTGTGCATTGAGATCTAATGAGAGGGTAGATGATCATCATGATGATATTGATACTCCTCTTAACGATTACTTCTTAAAAACTAGAAATCAAAAGAAAAAAAAAGAAATGATTGTCATCTATGCACCTTAATTGATAATGACTAATTTTTATATGCCAATGAATTTAATTATGTGGTATTGAATATTGATAAATTTTATAATCTGTTAATGAATGTTATAGTGTGATAATTAATGAATGTTATCATGTGATAATTAATGAATGTTAGATTTTATTAATGGATGAAATAATGAATGAATGTTAGATGTTAACGAGGAATTTAGAGTGATGTTGGGGGGGGGGGGGGGGAAATGAGCTTCCACCTTCAAGTGGTTGGCCTTGTTTAGTATACAATATAAAACTATTCTTGAAACAAAGTGAAACTCAATAAGATTGTTCCTTATATAGGGTCTCAAGTGTAGCCTTTATCCCACTCTCAACATTGCAATGCTTCAAGTGGTGTTCTAAGATTGGTTTCTCCATCTCCCACTGACATCTTGTCTTTCTCCTAAGAACTCTCACCGAGCTTCGATAGATGGATGAGAAGAAGATGTCCCTTACAGACTACACATATATAATATGGTAGATCTCGGAAACAAATATACTACAACATAGAATGAGTCAACTTGAATCTATATTTTCTTCATTCACAATGAAAATTCAAATTACAAGCCATATTTTAGATTTAATATTCATATTCATCTTCATCATGATCATAGCCATCATGGTTAGCATTTGGTTCAACTTCATTTGAACCACACTCCATGTCAGGTAGCATTATAAGGCATGGAGTGTGGTCATACCCATGTTACCATAATAATGAGTTAGCCTATAAAATTATAAATAAAATACCTCGTGTATCATATTTATAATACTGTAGGTTCACCCAGGATTGGCCCAAGCACCCAAGTTCCTACCAAAGGAACCCAAGTCAAACCCAAAGGAGAACAAAGTAGAATGGGAACCTAGCCTTATACAAAGAACTAGATAACTTAGCTTTTTTCTAATTCAAGTTTATTTATGAATTCTTCTCCAATTCCAACCTGATTATTCCATATTTTGTTTTCCAATTTTCCTTCTTCCTCACTCCAAATTATGTTATGTTGTTATTTCCTTTTACTAATTGTGCTATTTCAAGGATCACCACCCATGACTTGGTTAAGATGATGAATGTTTTCAATGCCTTTATTACCAAGGAATCACCGCCTGCCATTAATGAATATTAATTATCATTGTTTCCTAACGGTAATTTTTGTTTGTGTATGCTGATCACCCAAGTCTTTGGCTATGATTTTCATGCTGTGAGGTTTTTCAGAAGTGGGGGTATGACATGCTGGTTGGATTATAACATATTGGCACTTACACCATGAAGAAGACAAATGATTAAATAGAAAAAGAGGACCAACTGAACCATCTTGTGGTTAGTCTATATCACATTGAGAAATAACATCAAGACTCAAGAATCAAAACAATCAAAATTTTCTTCAAGACCATGAATGATCAACAACATTCCATCAAAAAACAAAACACTAATCTATATTATCATTAAGCCATAAAATATGTCTTTAAAGTTTAGAAGCATCACAAAAACTTTCAAGAAATATAGTACTATCCAAAATGAATACCCTCCAAATGATTATGATTATGTTGATGTTGATGTCTATAATTTATGTCTAATGATTATGATGATGTTGATGTTGATGTCTATAATTTATTTCACTTACTGATGCTTTCCTAGATTGAATTTTGAATTTCTAGGATGGAGAACACTTTCAAAGTTTAGGGTCTATTCTACATGATACTCTTAGTTACACCTCAAATGCAACTCAACATATTTTTGATGTTGGGCAACCCATTGCAAAAACTCATTCGTGGGTGAAATTTAATGCTGTGAATCTTGGCATTGTTAATGTTATTACTTTTTCTCATGTTTCATATTTGTGAAAATGTTTCTTGGCACTATCTTCTTTTTCAATTCCTATATTTTGCATCTTTTTAGATCATTAACTTAAGCATTACATGTCTTTGTTCAAATTTTATTCTAACACTATATTATATCTTATTCTTATTACAATGTTCTTTGTTGTGGGGTAGGAGGTCAATCTTCATTGACTTCATTATGGGGGACAGTGAAGATTTCTTTGACAAATATCAAGTCTTCTTTAGTATCTTATAATAACATGCTAAACTGATAAAGGTGTTATGGGAATTTAATTTTCAATTACTAATAGATTAAGCATATTATTACTATACTTAATGTTCCATTTAAATGCATTTAACACAAAAAACAAATTTACAAAATTGAACCAATGGCATGTTTACAACAAAGATGTGTTGACGAGTTTGCTCCTTATTTAATGTTAACTGTTCTTGCACAATCCACTCATACAACAATTAAATGCTATGTGGAAGGGATGGTTGAGAGTGTTCCTTGAGGGAAGGGGGATTGTGAAACACTTTTTATCATTGTATTATGTATTTCCAATATGTTTGGATGTAGGGCAGACTAGGATAATGAAGGATCACTCACTGATTGCATGATAACCCAGTTTTGAAGGGTCACTAGGGGTTGAGGGGACAGTCAAGGTCCAGATGATTGGGCCATTGGAGGACCCTATTTCTTTGTATTAATTTCTATTCAAATTGGATGCATGGATTTATTGTGAATTATCATCTACTATGTATCCTGCAACTACATCCATAAATCTACATATACTTCTCTAGGGTTGTAAGCCACTTAGAGATCAAAATAGAGAAACTAAATCAAAATAATTCTTTGTCCTATTTCCTTTTAAAAAAGTCTCAACTATCAATGATATAATACATTGCATGCCCTAAGCTATCAATATAAATGACACATAGCTAAAAGCTCACGGGATGTCCATTATATAACCACAGTCAACATTTCAAAAAAATGGATATCCTTGAGCACAAGCACCAATAACATCAAATAATGGAGTTAAAGCACGGGCTAGGGCATGACACTAGTAGAATGCGGTCATTTCAATGAGCATCTCAACAATATACAATGGCGTCATTAAACCTGCCAGTAATATCAACAAACGTGAATACAAATATTTGAAAACCAATGGCATGTTTACAACAAAGGTCTAATAGAACTCCCAACAATTCTTAAACATACTTTATCTGATATGATGAATTCTTAAATAATTAAGGTTGGAGTAGACATAGTTATCACAAATTTTTTTGTGTGGTACAAGGAAGATTTGGCTAGGTCAAGTCTTCCTTCATGCTAGTAGTCTACAAAATTAGACCTTTATTAACAATTGATCATATCAGATAACTAGTATGTTTAAGAATTGTTGGGACTGGTCCTTTGGCGTGTATTAAATAGAATATAATTTTCATCATATTATTATCATTCTATTTATTTGTTGCAAACATGCCATTGGTTCAGTTTTGTAACTTTACTGTTGTATGAGTGGATTGTGCAGGAACAATTAACATTAAACAAGGAGCAACTCCTCAACACATCTTGGAAACCATTGAATTCAATAAATAATTAAACCTAACACCAACACTATTCCTTCCATTCACTTCTACCAAGCATAAAGCATTTAATCCATTCAACATTACATATCATCATTAGACAGTTACATTTCTTGACTGTGTAGAGGAACAGTCATGACCAAAATGATCAAAACTACTTTCACCCTTCAACAAGCTATTCCAAACTTCAAGTAAAATGAGAAATATGCTATATCAAATCATTCATATTCATAGTAACCATTTGAAGGATCATTTTGTTAATGAACCCTCTGATTGTACCTCTACAACAAAGAAAGGAAACCTCAAAATAGAGAAAGGAAACTTAGTAAAACTAGTCTATGCCACTGTTTGTGAGGGTACAGTCATGATAAGTGCCTCTCAAACCTCTCCAAACATGTAAGATTTTCTTTAAATACTTTATTGATCTCTTCTAAACATTAACCAAATCAAACCTACATTTGAATCCACACGCAATAACCCCAAAATGAAGGGTTTTGTATCCTTTAATGAATCTTAGTCACTGGTAACGCATAGATAGTCAAACCAGTAGTCTCCAAAGCATTCAATAAGTGATTGGATTGTATTTAATACACACCATAGGACCAGTTGTATGAAATTGTCAATCACATAGCATTTCATTGTTGTATGAGTGGATTGTGCAAGAACAGTTAACATTAAACAAGAAGCAAACTCCTCAACACATCTTGGAAACTATTGAATTCAATAATAAATGAAACCTAACACCAACACTATTCCTTCCATTCACTTCTACCAAGAATAAAGCATTTAATCCATTCAACATTGCATATAATCATTAGACAGCTACGTTTCCTGATTGTGTACTAGAGGAACAGTCACGACCAAAATGATCCAAACATTTGAAAACAGTGAATCGATATCCTTGAGCACAAGAACCAATAACATCAAATAATGGAGATAAAGCACAAGCTAGGGCACGACACCAGTAGAATGCGGTCATTTCAGAGAGCATTCATGATCAATTAAAATGCAATGCATTTGAAATTTGCAGTTGAATATGATGCCAGATGCTCGAAAGATGAAGAAATCACATACCTTCTCTCACACTCAGCTTTCACTCCTTTTCTCCTACTCCTCTATACAATCGAAATAAAAATGATGAGGCTGTTTCACTTTTTTTTTTCAGCCAAATCTTTCTTGTACCACACGAAAAACATGTCATTGGTTCAGTTTTGTAAATTTGTTTTTTGTGTAATTAGAAATTGGAAGATTAAATGAAGATAACACCTTTATCAGTTTAATTAGCATGTTATTATCATATCAGATAAAGTATGTTTAAGAATTGTTGGGACTGGTCCTTTTGAGTGTATTAAACATAATATAATTTTCAACATATTATTATCATTCTATTTCTTTGTTCTAAACATGCCATTGGTTTAGTTTTGTAGATTTGTTTTTTGTGTTAAATGCATTTTGCGTGAGGAGGGGTCTTCTTCTGAGGAGATTGATGAAGATTGTGCACCTCAAAAACCAATTCATAAGGTACCAATCATGTTTCCTATTCACTTATATTTTTGGATTGGTAAATCTCCTTATAAGTTTCATGTCCTTTCTTTTGATTACTATGGATGAGATATATATCTTACATTTAACTTTCAACTTCTTTACATTTTAGAACATGTAGTGTGTTTTTTGAGGATTTTACCAAATCAACTTTTAACATAAACTGAAAACACCAAACTGATATCTTGCCCTTTCAACTTGAAAAAATATTTGCATTTGACCAATAACTGCAAGCAACTGAATGATAAATCCACATACATGTATCTTTGTAAAATACCTGGAACATCAAAAAGATGGCTAAGTGGCTTCGGCCATGATTTTTATCTACTGAATATGGAAAAAAAAAGCACCAAAAAGAATCGAATAGAAAACATGATTGGTCATTTCAAAGAGCATTCATGATCAAATAAAATGCAATGCCTTCTCTCACGGTCGATGAGCTTTCACTTGCTCGTTTTCTCCCACTCCTTTTCTCTACAATCGAAATAAAAATGATTTGGCCCTTTCAAAATAGTGAATCGATATCCTTGAGCACAAGCACCAATAACATCAACTATTTTGATCTGTGGGTACCCTAATGTTGGCAAGAGTTCTTTTATTAATAAGATTACTCTGCAAGCTTGAAGAAGTGATATATTTTGGCAAATGAAGAGTGGAAAGATGATGATATTCCTGAGATCATGGATGGACAAAATGTTGTAGACAAAATGGGAAGACATCTTTCTAGCTTGGCCTTGGATCCTTCGACAATTGGGGTAGGATCTAGACCCAGGCTAAAAAGATGTCTTCCTTTTTGTTGTGGAATATAGGCTCTGCTGCTGCAACAACTACAGACTATGATGTAGATATCACAATAGCTAAGAAACATAAATGTAGGCATCATGGTCATAATTTTTTGGAGACACAACATAATTGAGTGGTATTCCCAGATGATGCAAAGCAATATGTTGGAGACACAACATAATTGAGTGGTATTCCCAGATGATGCAAAGCAATGGTTGCTTTGCATCATCTGGGAATACCACTCAATTATGTTGTGTCTCCAAAAAATTGTGACCATGATGCCTACATTTATGTTTCTCAGCTATTGTGTCCCAGGACCCCTTATGACCCTTTATGACCCTTTACGATCCCTAAGAATACATCTTAGAGGTCTTAAAAAGTTGTAAAGGCTCATAAAAGGCTCCTAGGAGGGGCCAGATGAGCTTCCACTTTCACGTGGTTGGCCCTATTAAGTAGATAATGTTAAACTATTCTCAAAACAAAGAGAAGCTCAATAATTTAAGTTCTCAGTCCATGAAGATGCTGAAAAAATGACGGGAATCAATGATGGAAAGTTTTAAGATTCTGAGAAGATGTATATGGAGTGGAGACTAGATTGAGTACCAGTGTAGAGATGATGATTTATTAACCTACATCTATAAAACCTTCACAATTATCCCTTCTTTGTCCTCCAATCATTCCTCTTCTCAAAAATGGTTATATAGAAACTTTGGATACTGTTTCTCATCCATGCACGAAATGTGCTAGTGATCGTATAAAATTACTTTAGGCCTCCAGTATTGATGAGCTACACAAGTGTAAAATTTTTTTGTGAGACTGGGATCAATTATATTGGATACTATGCAGTGTACATAAATGCAAGGCGGTGATTATTCTTGATGATCAACATGTATAAGTCTTTCAGGCCTTATCCATTTGCTAGGACTAAAGATAACACAGCTCAAGAGACCATCATAGTTGGTCTCTTTCTTCGGTCTATATTATTGACAAAATATTTTACCTTTCATTAGCTCATCGAATTCAAGGATTTGAAAGAATTTAATAGGATATTTTCATGTATAACGTACATTATTTAAGTTTGATGCTAAACAAATTTATATACTTCACACACCTGTATACTACAAGGACGGCCATAAAGAAGCATCCCCTCCCATGGCTTGAGTAATGTAGGCCATTAGAGGAGATGCTTCTTTATCATCATCCTCATAGTCTACAAGTGCGTGAAGTAGATAAATTCATGCAATGTCAACTTAAATAATATACGTTGTCATGAAAATATTCTATTAAATTCTTTCAAATCCCCAGATTTGATGAGCTAATGAAAGGTAAAACATTATGTCAATAATATAGACCAAAGAAAGAGACAACCTATGATGGTCTCTTGAGTTGTGTTATTTTTAATGTGCAGATCCGTCACTTTTTCAACACTTTATAGTTTATTCTGACGATAGAGCTATACATTTGACAATGTTTCCCATTAGACAATACACCAACCCGTCACCTCTCTGAAAAATAAAATTTTAGAGAAAATTACTTTTCGACAATTATTGCGACATGAATGCTATATCTCTGACAAGGCTACCTGTCAGCAATATACTACCATACCGTCCCTCTTCCGACAGTCCCAATGTCAGAGATATGTACTTTTTGATAGACTTTAGTGACAATAATGCTATTGCACCGATGGCTTTATCTGTCATACATTGGCTGTGGATCTATCGCTATTCCAACAATTATAATGTTGGAAAGTAATTCTTTTCGACAAGTAATTGCGACAACCATGCTATATTTCTAATAGATCTTCTTGTCAAATTTTTGATAGATGGACCATAGGAAATGTCATAACAAAGTTGGTATTCATGGGCAAGTTTCTGATGGAATGGGTTGTCAAAAAATTGATAGATACCTCTTCCATCACAATTTCCAATGTAAAAATGGTGATGGACACATATGTCAAATATCAATAAATGGGCATTGCAAATCTGACAAATGGCCATCTGAATTTGACCTCAAATGTACTAGTGCATGTATAGGTCACTCAATTGGAGTGACTATAGGTACAAGGTGGTATTATTTCAATAAATGCAGAAATAATCTTGGTGGCTATAAATAAGAGATACATGCTATTCTTGAAACTTTCAAAACTGTAAATATCAAGAACACCAATTCGGGTCTTTGAGTTAGTGTCTTGGCCAATTGAATTGTTTATTTTCTTTACACATCTTCATCCAATACAAATGACATTATCTTAAGAAGATCCCATAGAAAATTATATATCCTACGAAAATTGAAAAATATGCTTCACTTTCCAAATGCATTCATCACTGAAAGCTTGCTCGATCTAATAATGCAAAATTCACAAATGGTACATCATACCAATGAAATAATTGTGAGTATACTATTTTTTCCAATGCATCTCGGTTGGTAATTGTAATAATTGAATCAAGAGATTACTAGAAGTTCAATTTAGAAAGGGATGATTCATTTTAAAATATTCACTCCATATGATAAGGGAAATCAAAATTACCTTTTGTCTTGTTCCATCTTAAAGACGTGTTGCATGACATATACAAAAATACATGGAAAGACTAAATATTATATGCAACAGAACAATATTAAAGTAGTTGATCTTAAGTCATTGATGAGAAGAAGATTTACTCACAAAGACTGAATATCTATCAAGTTCCCAATGTATGGAGAATGAGTTCTTAACAAATTCATGTTGGGAATTTACCTAGCATTCAACAAAAAATAGTTGGAGCTCTAATTATAAACATTGGTGAAGAAATAAAATGGCTTAAACAAAACCAAGTATCAGAGGGTTAATTTCTATAGACATCCCTACTTTAACTTTCTCTCTCATTATTTTCTATGTTATTTTCATCTAGACCATATTTGATTTCTTATGTGGATTGACTATAAAAATTTAGAAGAAATTTAAATACTCTAAGGTTGATATATGGTGATTCTATCACTAATCATTTGAACACTTTCAATGTTTATAATAAGTAAACTTGCATTGGTGGATGTGAAAAAGGATGAAGAAGATCAATAGAAAAAATTGTTGTGTTCATTGCCACATTCTTGGGATAATCTTGTCATTGCAATCATTTCTATCACTTTATGTTCAAGCTTGAGGTGGTGGTTACCTTGATATAAAAAAAACATAAAAGGAAACAAGAAATTTCAAGTCCAAGGAAGGATCCAAGTCTTTTGGCAAACCCAAGGTTAAGTGTTGGATTTATATAGAACTATAAAGAAACATCAAAAACAATTATTATGAAACAACTAAAAGAGCTATAAAGAAAACAAGGTTAAAAATGGATTTGATGATGACATTATTTACAAAACCTCAAATTAAGAATCTGGAGATGTGTTATTTATTGGTTTCATCCATTTAATAGCATTGTAAATAGTTTAATATTGAGCTTCTCTTTGTATAGAGAATAGTTTAATATTCTCTACTTAACAGGGCCAACCACATGAAGATGGAAGCGCATATGGCCCCTCCCCACCCCTAAAATCACTCTACATTCCCCGTTAACATCTAACATTCATTCACTCTTTCATCCATTAATAAAATATAACATTTATTCATTCATTATAACATGACATTAATTAACACATAATATGAACATTAACATTCATCAATATTCATTAACACATATCATTCATGAACATTCATTAGCACATAAATACATTCATTAACACATAAAGATTTAGTCATTATCAAATAAGGTAGATTACAATAATTTATTTTTTAGTTTTTTTTTAGGCTATGTAAAGACTAAGTGGAGCCTCATTTTCTTCATCATTTCCCCCCTCTTCAGTTGTTCTGCACTCTAGTCATGATCTTAATGTATGCCTAGTCCTATACTGAGGATGAGAACGCTGATGCAAAGGGGGGTCCTATGCAAAACCAAAGAAATGGGTTAAATTTAAAACATATTTTTATTATTGTTACAAGTATTTCATAAATTTAAAGAACATAATTATGGCGCTCTTTACTTGATGGGGACACATCATCTTCTATATCATTTTTTCTTGCATCAACCTCAGCATGTTGAACACCCTCTCGAGTTGAAATACGAAGGGTTTCATTAATGAATAAACCAATTGCAATTAAATTAATTTAAAGGAATAAGAGTGGTCCTTTTTACCTTATGGGAGAACATCACATTCCTGATATTGTGTACCTGGGTCATCCTCCACTTGGTCACCACCGACTACATGCTCTAAAATATTAACAAAAAAAGTTATATTAATTAATATAATAATTTCAATTTAAGAGGTTTAATTGTATTAATAATTACATAAAAAAAAATTAATGGCAAATGAATACTTGCACTACTAGGATGTGTTAGTGATTTTTCTTGCAAGAATCCTAATACAAGCCTTGGGTGCTTAAATGGAACTCTATGATTCCTAAACTCTTGATTCAAACAAGAAAAGACTAATTAACAAGGACCAAGTCCTTCTTTACTTTGAGCTCTTGGCTACAGGTGGGTGTACCTATCAGATCTAGTTCTTCAAAGCATTACAATATTAGTTTATATCCTTGATACAAACCTAATCTTCTGAGCTCTACAACATACATGAAAGTAAATAGTCATTGAATTTGATTTGATGATGAAAGATGCAGACACAAACAATGACCAATGACTTATTAATTGGGCAACAAAGTGAGATGAAAGTAAATCCCCAAAACTCTTATGATTTCAAAATAAATAAAACCCAAATAAAATGCCTTATAGATCATTCTCTCACTCTGCTACCTAGACATCAGATTCATACACACTGTTAAACTCTCAGAATTATGCCAAAGATTTATTCACTCCTTTAGAGAAACTAAGAACACGGATTCATAGTCACCTTGTAACCAGCTTATTACATTGCCTTACAAACTAATACACAAGAATTTAAATAAATACACATGAAGACATTCACTAATAAAAGATTGGGATTCTATTGTTTCTCATTCAAAAAATATCTCATTCATTACAATCAAGAAACCATGAAAACTTCAAAAAATAAGGGCTCAAAAGCTAGAATATTGCCTCTGTAGTGACAATTTCATCCCCTTCAAACAATGGAGAGAAAGGAAAGATAAAGGAAAATATCAAAGCCAGTCCTCATTGACAGCTGCCAATTTTCCAAAATATCTTCTTTTCCCACCAATTCTAATCCTCTTTCACTTGGTCATCTGCAACTGCCTTTGCAATCATTTCTCCCTCCAAGTGATTTGATTCTAAAAATACTAGTCCATACTACTTTTTCCTACTGCTTTGAAACTGAAAATAAACATTTCAACTGGATTCCTCATCTTCTCCCATTTCCAAAAACATATTATATGCCTATATTTGGATAGGTGATGAATACCCTATCCAAGTGATGCATCATGAAAATCAATAGGCCCTTATTTTAAATGCACTCAAACCAGGCATCTTTCAATGAATTTTAAAAGCACAATTTCAACACTTAAACAAAATTTTTTGAACATGGACTCAAAAATATTTTGGATTTTTGAGCTCCAACAGTGGCTTTGACTAGGGACACATGCCCCTTGCAGACATGTAGAAAAACCAGAATCTCTCGATACAATAGACCAACCAAAATTTTCTTTTCTGACTTTCCTCTTCTCAAAAACTAACAAGGAACCCTTTTATTGAAAGTAAACACACAACTGAAAGTAAAGAAACTGTACATGATTCACATTATTTACAAAAGTTTAAACTCTGACAGTGTGGATCAACTTTTACCTCTATCAAAGATATAGTTCTCATTTCCACGAATCCAAGGTAATCTGAAAACATTATTTTCACCAACAGGATCAATCGCACTGTTACAAATCTTTAGCATACCATAAAAGAAAAAACCAATATTTTCACTATCATTCAGCATTTGAAAGTCACTAGAATTTTGAAAATACTAATAATTATGTAACATAAAAATGTTACACTCTTCAAGGTTTCTAACCAGCTACGGAGAAAAACACTCTGTCTTAACTACTACGCTGAACACATGCTGGCTTTCTTCAAAAATTTCTTGAACATCAAAATAAAACTTTTGGAATTCAACTCTATGTATACCATATGAATGTTTAAACAAATCACCTTTAACCACAACTTGTGGCATTAAATTTGAATCACTCTGAAAAACATCAGCATGCTGGATTAGGAAGATGAAAGACTCAAATTCTGCCTAATAACGAATACATTTTTCGTGATTCTTTTCAGCCTCTTTTAAAAATAAAACATCATTATTCATTTCATCATATTCCTGAAGAAATGAACATACCTCTGGCTGAAACAAAAAATCAGTTGTAGAACTTGAGACATCTTCCAGCTCTTCATGAAACATCTCAAAATGTGGCATGAACAAATCAAAAGGCAACCCATTCCATATATCCTTATCTTGGCACATGTTTACCAAGCACAAATCACTATCATAGGGAACACTGTCAGCATTTCTAATCTTTGTTTGACAAGACATTGTATCAATTCTATTAGCAATATCATAACTATCAATGTCTACATCAAAAAGGTTGACCTCCATTTCTGGTGAAGAATTACAATCAATGTCAATCTTATAATCATAAGAAATGCCTTCATGGGAAATTTCATAGATTGTTTCATACAAATATGAAAGAAGGTCAACTTCAACATTTTTAACAAAATTGTCACTTGAACAATTTTCAGTTCCATATTCAGATTTATCCGAATCAACAGAAGAATTTGGAAATATTGACACTGATTCATTATCACAATCTAAAAGCATCTCAAACTTGACATCAACATTTTCACAAACATCAAATGCCTCTAAATTTGAATTATGAAAACCATTTGAAAGAAAAACCTCCTGCTGCGATTCGGACAAAGAAGGCATCATTCTAAGCTCTTGAGAATCAACATATTTATCAATTAAGAAATAACAAATATCACTTGCAAGACTTCTAAAGTGTTCTATATTTTCTGCAACAACATCATCACATTGCTGCCCCTGAACTACCATTGTTGAAGATTCATTTCCCCCAAATCATTTGACTGATCATTATTCTGAAATTGGGGCTGATTATGCATATTGCAAACAACATCAGGCTCAAAAATTTGAAACAAGTTTAGAGGCTTAACTTGATTTTCATTAGTTGACACTGCATCAACTGGATCATAACATTCATCGTGATTTTCACTACTCACTAGAAAAAGGGAGTTGTACCATCATTTGGGAAAGCTATGTCATGAAGTCTTGTATTTTTAGCGCCATGAAGTTTTGGTAATCCAAACTTCTTCATCCTTTCTATATCTAATGCTAGTTGAAAATCATGATATAAGTTTTGTGGTTCTTTATCTCTCAACAAGTAACCCATCTTACTATCAAATGCAGCCAAATAGATAACCAAAGATAATGCATCGTGAGGTCTACAACTCTTAGGAATTTTCTTTAGTATTTTCCCAAATATGAGATTGAAAGCATTAACTAACTCATCTTTTCCTATATGAATGCCAACAAGATCAACTACCAGACTGTACTCACAAATGAATTCTCCATATGTCTCAATAAATGCTGATTCAAAATTCTTCCAAGAATAGATAGAATGGTGGGACAAAAATGAAAACCACTCCCTAGCACTTCCTACTAGTGATTGTAAAAACAATCTCATAATTACATCTTCATGGCTGACACCAAAATCTTCAATCAGATCCATGAATGCACTTAAATGTTTTTCAGCCGATTCTTCTTTTCCCCAATTAAATTTTAGCAAGAATTTTTTAATTTTCGGGGGTATCACATTTGGGTAGCGAGGAATACCCTCAAAGTCTAGAGGTGAATAACATTTTAAAGCTCTTCGATCTCCTAGTTGGGATACCTTTTGGGACATGACTACATTAGGAGATACACAAGGCTAAGAAAATTCTGAATACATCTTTACTTTCTTTCACAAGTAACTGCAACCTTGCCTATGAAAACTCAAACATAAATCCTTATGCAGATTTTTTCCATGGTAAAACTAACATATCCCTTTCCATATAAATTACATATACCAT
The DNA here is from genome assembly GCA_027943335.1 of Chamaecyparis obtusa. NCBI lineage: Eukaryota > Viridiplantae > Streptophyta > Pinopsida > Cupressales > Cupressaceae > Chamaecyparis > Chamaecyparis obtusa. The sequence goes on along the minus strand of BSBK01008986.1, from coordinate 199,903 downwards.
CAAATATAGCAGTTGAATCTACTCAATATACTTGTATGTAAAGCACCATAATCTTTTCCCTTTCACTTAGTGATTATAATCACTGAATAGGGAAACATTTTCTACACACATGATTCTCATAAAAACTTGGATGTGAAAATTAGAATACCTGGAGATGTTGTGGTAGCTGTTCAATTCTGATTTGAAGTTTCCTTCAAATCACTTCTCAAAACATTTGTAGAGTTGCCACCTCTTTGCAGGAGACAGTCTAGATCAACTGAGAACCTTTTCTCAATTCTGAACTTCCTTTATCAGCAAACATAACATAACTTCACAGGATACAACTATCTGTTAGGATCATAAAATATATTACAAGAACATACTGATCAAAAAGAGATTCAGAGTCACCACTCACACTTGGTGAGAAAATATAACAATTTTTTGAAAATAATTGACTCTATGATCACTTAACTAGACTCTGGGATGAACCAGCCAAGCAAGGAAAAATAATCTTAAACTTGGTATCCTTTATTTTTTCCTAGTAGAGTCACTAATTTGTTAGTGATTTTTCTTGCAAGAATCCTAATACAAGCCTTGGATGCTTAAATGGAACTCTATGATTCCTAAACTCCCGATTCAAACAAGAAAATACTAATTAACAAGGACTAAGTCCTTCACTTCGAGCTCTTGGCTACAAGTGAATGTACCTATCAGATCTAGTTCTTCAAAGCATTACAATATTAGTTTATATCCTTGATACAAACCTAATCTTCTCAGCTCTACAACATACATGAAAGTAAATAGTCATTGAATTTGATTTGATGATGAAAGATGCAGACACAAGCAATGACCAGTGCCTTATTAATTGGGCAATAGAGTGAGATGAAAGTAAATCCTCAAAACTCTTATGATTTAAAAACAAATAAAACCTGAATGAAATGTCTTACAGATCATTCTCTCACTCCCCTAGCTAGACATCAGATTCATACATACTATTAAACTCTCAAAATTATGCCAAAGATTTATTCACTCCTTTAGAGAAACTAAGAACACAGATTCACAGTCACCTTGTAACCAACATATTAGATTGCCTTACAAACTAATACGTGAGAATTTAAATCAATACACATGAAGACATCACTAATAAAAGATTGAGATTCTACTTTTTCTCATTCAAAAAATCTCTGGTTCATTACAATCAAGAAACCATGAAAAATTCAAAAAATAAGGGCTCAAAAGCTAGAATATTGCCTCTGCAGTGACAATTCCATCCCCTTCAAACAATGGAGAGAAAGGAAAGATAAAGGAAAACATCAAAGTCAGTCCTCACTGACAGCTACCAATTTTCCAAAATATCTTCTTTTCCCTTCAATTCTGATCCTCTTTCACTTGGTCATTTGCAACTGCCTTTGCAATCATTTCCCCCTTCAAGTGATTTGATTCTAAAAATACCAATCCATACTGCTCTTTCTTGCTGCTTTGAAATTGAAAATAAACATTTCCACTAGATTCCTTGTCTTCTCCCACTTTTGAAAACATATTATATGCCTATATTTGGATAAAAATAAAGGCTCCAGACATTATTTTATGTGAGCAACTGCAACTCTTGAAAATTTTGAAATTCTCATATAGTTTGGACTATGCAAATCTTTTAAATCTTTTTGCAACTTTTAAATCTAGGTGGGCCCCACATATGCCATGTGGCATTAGCTAATTGGATGCTCCAATTGAACCCTTTCTTAACCACTGGGATCTGGAGACTTGGAAACTACTTAGTCTCATGATCTCTAGATGTTAGTGACTTAACCACTAGCATTTGGAGACTTGGAGACTACTTAGTCTCATGATCTCTGAATGTCAACTGTCCACTTTTTAGCAAAATTTAGTGTTTTCTAATTGCTTGCACACATCTCAATGCACTAGTTGTGCACACATTTGAGATCCTCCCTCTCTTTTTTTATTTCATTATGTGAGAGGTATATCTTTTAAACACTTGAAATGGCCATTTCTTGAGCAATGTGGAACTAATATTTTGAAGGTTTAAAATGCTTCCTTTAAAAATTTGTATGTGCAACTAGCTAGAAAGCATATAGTCTAGGCCCACAAGACCAAGAGGTAGCCTTGTCTCTTTTTACTTCACTTTACTTTTAGCTTGACTGCCTTTTCTTTTAAACACTCTTTTAGACCAAATCACAATGCATGTGGGATAAACCCATATGCAACTCCCTTTCATTTTTCTCTTCTTTCTCTGCCTATACGTGCCCATCTCTCTTTTCCTTGTTTCTTCCTTGCATGTGGCACTTGTTTTTTACTCTTTCATTTTAATAATAGTGTCATGTTTTTCTATTCTTCATTTCCCCCAAATTTCTTTGTTTATTTTGTCTACAGGCATGAATCGATTTGAAAAACACATATCTACAACTTTTCTCAAGGATTGTGCCAATAAGACTTCAAATTTGGTGTGAGATAGAAAGTCATGGCATCAAAACTTCATTCTGAGACTCCAAATTCAACTCCAGACAGTGAGAATGCTAATAAAGACTTTAAATTATAGCCGGAAGAAAATGGATAAATTTTACCACGCATGAACCAGGAAGCCTGGAGCCATGAAAATTTCCAAAAGTTTAAGATAATTCAAAATATTAACTAGGTGATTGTTAGATTTCGAGAACCCCATAAAATTTTAGTACTTCCTTTGTAAAATGGTCAACTCTGGCTTGTTCGGCAAACTCAAAATAATCACTGGGAACCACCTCTTAGAAGGATGCAATAAAATACCAAACAAAATGTTGAGGTCGAACTATTGATGGTGAAAGAATACTCATCTACAAAGATTACAATAAAATGACCCTCAACTCAAAACAAGGATCTGACATAAAGTTATGAATTTTGGAAAATGGTTACTTTGAAGATTATTCTATGCGCACTTTTCATCAGCACAAAACATTTTTTTGTCTGATCTTGCAATCCGTTCAAATGGAACCCTCATGGTTTGAAACCCTGGGTGAATGATCTATCTCATACATAGAAAACAAGGCTATAATTAGATTCAACAAATAATCAACTGGCTATCTAGAAGTAATCCTCAAAGTCAGACCTCTAGAACATCCTAAACTGAAAGACAACGAAATTGTAGAAATTGCATTTGGAGTTGGTTGAGGAAAGGGGTCAAATGGATTGGTTATGATCTAAAACTCAACATAAATCAACCTTCAAGTCATCATGATTATTGATTGGGTGCAATTTTCATGATCTCAAAGTAGGCCACTTAAAAATGACATTCCCACATTCAACAAAACTAAATAAAATGCAATCAGAAGTGCCCTGGTAAATTGATCATACAAACCTGTAGGAATCTGAAAATAGGTATGGAGACACACTCTTATGCCTATAATATGATGCAATATTCCTTTCATCATGACTATCATCTCAGTGTTAGATACAAACCTCTGAAGTAGGTCATTCAGTGAAAATCAGACAGAATACAAAGTGCAGATTCTGGGCACTGGCCTCCAAAAGACCACTTCAAAAACTTATCAGATCTAAAAACTAGGACCTCAAACCTATTACATATATCAAATGATAGGTGATGAACACCCTATCCAAGTGATGCATCATGAAAATCAGTAGGCCCTTATTTTAAATGCACTCAAACCAGGCATCTTTCAATGAATTATAAAAGCACAATTCTGACACTTAGAAATTTTTTTTGAACATGGACTCAAAAACATTCTGAATTTTTGAGCTCCAATAGGATGCACATCTAGAACTTCATCATGTGCAAGTTGTGTTCCAAGATTAATAGATTGCATTCCAATGTCATGCGCATTGTTATCATTGTTTGCTTATTTAAAATGAATATAGTCACTTTATGTTGGAACTTAATATCAAATAGACTAATTGGTAAAGTATTCAATTTAAAATAATTGTCATTTAACTTATTTACATCTGCAATGGATCCATCACTAGACCCGTGTGTAGTCAATTCTCATAGCTGCTCAGCCACGACTCTATAGCCTTTCTGGAAGCCAATTCTCTTGTCATCTTTTGTGAGTGGTCTATTGAACTCAGAGCCCTTCATTTTTTCTTGGTATCGAGAATTTTTCTTGCATTATTTCAACAAAACAAAATTGTTTTCAATTTATAGATATTTTGATACAATTTCATTTACTTATACTTACAACTCGTGCGAGAAGTTTTGAATAACCACCAGAGTTGAGATTTTTTTGCCCATGCTTTTCTAGTCTTTCTTTGGTTTCCTTTGATGTGTCAGTCTATGAAAAGTTTGAAATATATTAGATCATATAAATATAAAGAGTAATTAGTACTGTAATAACATTCTTAATAGTATCACATACTTCTTCTAGCATCTGCTGGTGTATTTCCTTTTTTCCTTCAATTATCTCCTTCGCATCCAAAATTAGATTCTGCCAGTCACCCTCAGGAATGTAGGGGGTGTTGGAGCTTTTTGTTGTAGAATGCTACATGGAAAATAATGCCTTTGAATCTCTATAACCCAACTCCCAATCTTCTAGGAAAAGACCGACTTATTGAGGATAAATATCCTCCTTTACTTTGAGCTCCATAGATTCACGCAGGTGTACCTTCTTGATTTTCCATTTCCCAGTAAACCATATAGTGGATATGTATCTTCTTAACACAGATTTCAAATATTCATCAAACAAAACTTGTAAATAAAAGATTTGAATTAATTTTGAATATTTTTCTATCTTATGACCAGTGCTAAAATCCTAGGGCACAAATTCTAGATGAATATACATCCACTAAAACATATGAATGAAAACATTTCAAAACCCATGAAATACATTCATGTCTTACATAGAACTTTGAACAGTTCATTACAAGATCATTAGATTTGTAAACCCTCCCTAAAACCCTATGAAATAATCACAAGGACTTATACCTTCCTTGAAAGAAGCTTGCAACTATTTCACAATCTACCTTATAGATTGATGAACCAGAAATGCCTTACAATCCTAGTTCATATGAAATCAAAGGAAACATACAAAGAAATTCAAATACTAAAAAGGGGCTTAATAATGTATTTTCATTAATAGATCAAGTTTCAATGCATTCAAGAAGAACTTAGCACCTTTGAAAAATAGAAAAAGGTCTCAGACTAGGGATGTATTAAGTTTTTATCTCAATTTTCCAACCGGTTTTTTCAACAACATAAAACAACCCTTTTCTAAATGATCTTGGGAATCCTTTTATAGAACAAGGATTGCAACAAGCTTGAGATCATTTAGGGAAAAATAAGTTATAAACCACCACAACAATTAGTGACAACACAAAGTTATTATAGAAGGGATGGCCGAAAATCTCAGAGATATTAGAATCCAATCTGATTTACATAGTAGGAAAAACCTTGGCAGGTGAACCGCAAGGACATGAATTGATTCATTGAATGGCTTGTTTCCCTTAGCTTCTCAATTAATGGGAGGACTATCTCACCTAAATCTCTACAACATGGACTCCTTCTAGAAGAGTTTCCCTTCAATATCAGATTTAGCGGTGAACAAATTAAATTTGATTTGATCAACCGCCATTACACTCACTCATCAATTTTCTATCTGCAATTTCATCCTTTTATCTCTACAAAATTAGATCAGATTAGATCAATATTTTGATCTGCCTGTAGGTCACTGACTCCATTAATTTGTCATCAATTTAGGTACAACCCTGCTAAAAACCTCTCATCAAAATTCAAAACTAAGACTTCAATGGGTAAAAAATAGAGCATTTCAAGGCATGAAACAAAAGTTAGAACTAAACCATCGATCCAAATCCATCTTACCACATTGTGCAGTCTACAAACAATCATCAAACAAATGACCTCCACATAACTTGACATGGCACCGAAGATGACCAATCATTAAGAAGAAATTAACTCCACATGGCGCTCAGGCCCCACTTTTTATTTCTTCATCAAACTGGACACGTGTAAGACATGCATGATCCCATGAAAGGTATATTTATTGTAGGTTTTGATCATAGGATTATGCCCACTAGAAGATCAAAATAAATCTTTCCTTACTTTAACCACCTTTCAAATCAAAGATATGTGACATCATCCTGGACACATGTCATCAAGGGGAGTTGCCTTGATCATTAATCAGTGAGAAACTCTTTTTCATAGGAATGCACCTACCGTATGATCAAAATAGATATGACTGAACTTTATCTTCGTCAATACCGGTCTCACAATCTCAAAGCGCACACTTGTCACTTAGGCATGATTGCATGAAGGTTAAAAATGTATCCAAATTTAGTTCAAGGCATCATGCCTATCATTGGATCAAATTTGATCTACCTGACATCTATCTTTTTCTTTAGCTCCGGCTAGGTCCCACTATCTACTACATGTTGCTTAGGCATGATCCCGGGAAGGGTAAACCTTACACATCTTTTGATAATGGGATCACACCCACCATTATATTGAAAAAGATATGACTGAATTTTAAAATATTTCAAAGACTTTAGACTTAGGGAAATATTAAAATACGAGTCCTCCTAGGAAACATAACTATTGTGGTTCCACAACCATGGTCCCCTTTGTAGCCACTTGTCTTCAGGGCCCCCCTCTTTCTAGCTTGTCCTAGGTTGCCTGTCGATTTGGTTGTTTATTTTTTAGTGGTTTTTGTGTTTTCGCAATTTTGGAGGCTTGAAAGTATGAAAGGTCCATAGATCCAATTAAATCATGAACACACCTCTGAGGTTTTTAGATGTTCAAAGGTTCAGACACCGAAGGGTCCAATTCTCCAGAGAGAATCGGCCTTTTGACGTCTCAGACTTTCAGACGTTTGAGACCCTGAAGGTCCAAAAGGGAGATCAACAGAGGTGGCTGGCATCACCCCCACCTATGGCCTATATAAGGAGGTAAGCCATCATTTTGACTCATTCTCTGCATATAATCATCAATTTTTCAGAGCTTTCTAGCGTGTCTTCTTCTAGTCTTTAGTTTCCTTGGCTGTTTATTTTGATTTCTGGTGGTCATCTTCTAGCTTGTCTAAGGTTGGTGCCTTCATGTCCTTCCTTTTGTTCTTTTCTTAGTTTCAATTTCATTTTTTCCAGTCGCTTTGTTAGGTTTGTTTATTTAGACACTAGGGTTTGTTCAAGTCAATCTTGCCTAGTCATCTATTTGGTTGTTTATTTTTTAGTGGTTTCTATCTTTTCACAGTTTCATAGCTTCAGAGGCCCGAAAGTGTGAATGGTCCATAGATCTGATTAAATCTTGAACACACCTCCATGGTTTTTAGATGTTTAGATGTTCAGACATTGAAGGGTCCAATTCTACGAAGAGAATCAACCTTTCGGTGTCTCAGACTTTCGAAGGTCCGAGACCCTGAAGATCCAAAAGGGAAATCGACAGAGGTGGCTGGTGTCACCCCCATTAGTGACCTATATAAGAAGGAAAGCTATCATGTTGACTCATTCTCTATGCATAATCATTAGTTTTTTAGAGCTTTCTAGCATGTCTTCTTCAAGTCTTCACTTTCCTTGGTTGTTTATCTCTTCTTTCTGGTGGTCATCTTCAAGCTTTTCTAAGGTTGGTGCCTTCATGTCCTTCCTTCTATTCTTTTCTTTATTTCAATTTCATTTTTTCCAGTTGCTTTGTTAGGTTTGTTTGTTTAGACAATAGGGTTTGTTCATGTCAGTCTTTCCTAGTCCTGCTTTGGGGATCGCAAGGTTGTCCCCTTCAACCCGCTGGCCTCAAGTTTGTGGTCAAACTCGCTCAAAGGCTCAATTTTGAGTTCTAGCCTAAACCCTCATTTTAACCTTCTAGGCATCAAAGTTTTCAAACTTTTAGAGTCTAAAACTCTCTAGACCTTCTTTCCTCAAAGTTTCATCCAAGTCCCCTCTTTGGCATTTTGGGGTTGCGCAACCCAAAAATCTTACACCTCTGATTCACCAAAATCTAAAGGATCATAGCTCTGAATCATTGAGCCTGAATTTGGCTAGAGGTCCCCCTTTTTAGCCTTTCAAAGGTCATGTACCCCAAAGGTTCAAAAGGCCGAAATTAGTTTTTCAGAACCTTTTAAGGATTAGATCTTTCAAGTTTGTTTAGATTTTTATCTCATTGGTGTGATTTGATGTTTACTGATTTATGTCTTTTTCTCTTTGTAGAAATGGTAGAGAAGGTTAACTCATCGGCTATGAGGTACCAGTTCAAAGGTTATCATGCACCCTCAAAGGTGGGAAAATTACATATTGAGATCACAGATACTGACATTGAGAACATCAGTTGGAATGACTACTTGGTCAAGTGTGCACAACCAATGGGGAGGTCCAAGGACTGCACTTCATTAGTGTACTATTCTCTGGTAAACACAACAGCACACCCAATCTCCATCCTCTACTTTCATTTAATCAACACTATGGAAAGTCAATACATACCGGATGAAAAAATGGTTAAGAACAACATGGGAAAAGTAGTTCTAGATCTCAAGCCAGACAATATTGAAGATGTCTTCAACTTTCCCAAAGGGGTCGACAAATTCTATAACTTCATTGGAAAGGGAATGGAGCTCTACAATAGAGATGTCTCATTATCCCATGACATCCTGAACAAAGAGTACCTCATACAACCTCTACCCAAAAATAAGTTGGAAAGGATAGACATGAGGAGAGGATACATGAAAGAGGACATCCAACCAACCATCACCATGATTAGTCAGGTGTATGGACTACCACAGTCTATACAACTAGAACCATGGATGACCCTGCCTATTGAAAAGATTAAAGAGAGGTAGGAAATATTTGATTAAGCCACCATCCTCAGTGACAACTTGGATTAGTATCTTATCAGAGTGAAGAGTGACCCACACTTCTACATAACATCCTATGTTGTGTAGCTATTGGATGCAAGGGCAATGTACCCAGGATTGATAAAGGTTGGTTCTATGGGAGATCAAAATGTATGACTATTCATAGTGTACCCACAGCTGGTTTGGAAGGAATACTACACACACAATAGTCCTGATTTCCACATTGTCAATGATGCCTTTGTATTTTCTATCATACGTTCCATAAAGGGAGACTATGCTAAAAGAATGTCAACAAAATTTTTTGCAAAGGTAAAGGCCCTTGGGGCATTTTATATTCAATTCAAGACTTTTACATACATTCAGGTGGCGGATGTGTACACACTAAGATGTGCACTTCTCTAAGTCTTTACTTCCAAGGGAATCCATGAATGGGAAACCTTGAGAAAGCAACCTAGAGCTCCCTAGGTATGGAGTCAAAAGGATGTTGATGGTGCTCTCAGCTAGAGCTATTGAAGCATGCAACCTTGCTAGTAAACCACACAATGGGAGATTCAAAGAGATAAGGGAAAGAATGCCAATATCTTCAAGAATCAACAATGGAAATGCAATGTAATTCAACTATGCTAAGAATGAAGATGAAAGCTAAGCTATGAAAGGAAAGATAGAAGTATTACAAATCCTTACTAATTAACCTATGTGAACTAAACTAGAGCATGAAAAGAAACTAAGCTAAGAAAGCATAAACATGAAGCTATGATGCAAGAAATGAAAGATGGATGCAAGAATGTCTTCAAAAAGCTCCAAAGTCTTCAAGAAATCCTGTAGCATAAGGTTAGTATTCAAAAGATGGATGCTAGAATGAGAAGAGAGCTCTCCTTTTATAAGAAATGAGAAAGAATGGACCATGGAGATTAAGAGGCAAAAGATTTAATCAAGGGTGGAGCTTGAAAAAGGAGCAATCCATGTGCACAACTATCCTCCAATGAGAAAATAAGAGTTAACTTTTGTGTCCATATGAGACAAAAAGTGTTTTTCCCTTTTTACAAAATAAGAATAATGCTTTATTTGTGCAACTTAGGATAAGAGGAAAAGTGGGGGCTTTTTATTTATTAAAAGGGGAGGAAATTCCTTTTAAATAAATAAAGACTTTAGGATAAAATGGTTAGCCTAAGGAAAATAATAAAAAATGATAGAACTAGGATTTGATCAAGAATAAGCAATTGATGATTTAGCAAATAATGCTAGAAAGGGGCTAATAGCCTAGATGACCATTTTTAGGTGATTACATTTGCCCCTCTTTGACTAATGTGTGATCAATCTGGGAACACATTATGTCAAAGAATAGATCAGCCAATAAGGTGAATAGATAGAGATTTGACTCCAAAGAATGAAGTGGAGAGAGATAGCAAATCATGCATGGTCAGCCAGGTAGCGATAGTACTGAACACGTAGGAAAGAGATGGATAGTATCAGGACTCGAGATGAGAACTAACATGTCAAGCGCAAAGATAGATTGATCAGAGCAAATGGAATGGTCAAGCATATGCTCTAGAGAATAGCCAATAGGATATGATGTGTCTGCCCCCTCGGGATCAAAATTGAAATTAGGTAGAGGGAAGGCAAAAGAAAGAGAAACATGATCAAATCACTAGAAATCATAATCGAAGAGATGAAGAATGATAGGATAACCATCAAGCAGTGAAGATATGCCCCATTTTGACTAGGTTTGACTGAGAATGATATGGGATTAGGAGGAAGTCAAATATCAGAGAGATGAAGATGAAGGGAAATGAATGAAAGACTAGAAGGTTGAAAGAGATGGGGATGAAGAAATGAAGATACCCCAGTGAAGATCAAAGGATCAAGCCTCAAATGGTTAGCCAACTATGCAGAAGAGAAGGGAAATTTGAAATGTGATTTGGTCACCAAGATGAACTCGAATTTTGGTTCCAATCCTAAAATAAATAGAAAATGATGTGATATGAAAGACAAGAAGTGAAAGACATGATCGGGAAGAAGTGAAAGGTGAGCGCAGTTTGACTAATAAGTCTGTGAAAGATGAAAGGAGAGCCCTCTCCATATGCAAGATGCAAAACTAACTACCATAAACTTAAGAATGCAAGATATTATGAAAAGTGGTTTACTTGCAATGTCACAAAGCTTTTAGACTCTAATAATCATCATCAAGCTTTATTGGTAGCGTCGCAAGATCATACAATACACACTAATATAACTATGTCAATCTGAATATGATCTATATTAGATAGATATGTGGGAATCCCACCTAGGCATCAAAGACATATAGGTCAAGATGACTAGTGTAGTGAGATTACCTAAGTTTAGTATAGAAAGATTATACTCGCATCAAGACACAAGGAAAGTCAAGATGACTATAAGTATGCACTTTTGAAAAATAGTCAAGGATAATACCTTGTAGATCCTTAGTGTCAAGTGGATCAAGCACGAGTGCTCATGACAGTTAGGATTAACAAAATATACCCACAAGTAGAAAAAGAAATAAAACATGTCCTCATGCCCCCAGTCTTCTAGCTTGACATCATCGAAAACTATTAGAGAGAGAACACTTAGCAAATAAATCATCATAGACAACACACAAAGAAATAAGGCCAAGCAAGTCTCACCGAGTGCATGTGTGTAGGTCATAGAGTCAAACTTTGAGTATCGCATCTGCCAATGAGAAATATCACATCATTCTAGACTGCAAGTAGGATATCTGATAAGTGTTGAGAAACACTGGACACTAGGGGAGTGTTGAAAAACACAGTTGGGTAAGTGTGACTATTTTTGGGATTTTAAATTTTTTGATTCTTTGGTATTTTTGAAATATATAATTTTTTTAGAGATATATCAAAGCGCCTATTGCTAGGTTTCCACTAAGATGATCATTTTTTCAAGACATTTTCCAATTTTTAGAATTTTTAACAATATATCATTTTTTTGGGTTTTTTTCAGGATTAATAAGTATGTACAAAGGATGCCCCCAGATAGAATGGGCATCAAACTCCCAAGAAATATCACATCGTGTAGTCCCAATGTCTAGCAAGGTGGAGAACAAGAGGGATTAGCAAGCTGGTGGAAGAGATGAAAGACAAGAGAATGAAGGAGAATGAAGGGAAGAAATCCTCAAAGGAAAACTCCTCAAGAGTACCCAAGCTAGGGAAAAATTATCATGTAAAGAACATTTGGACAAGCAATGAAAGGCCAACATAGGATAAGTCACAAAAGCATAATGTGAAAGAAGGAAAGGATGTAGTCCAAAGGAGTAGACATGTCAAGAGGCTTCATAGCATCATGTTTTACTCTTTTTTTATTAGATCAAGACCAAAGGGGAAAAGGATAGCGAAAGGCTAAAATGAATGGAGAAAAACATGAATGAAATGAAAGCAAGATCATCATAAGATAGCTCACAAGATAGCCAAATGTTCGTGTATAAGTCAACATTGTCAAGATCAAAGAGAGAAGATGAAATGGATGAAATATGTAGAAGAACTACGCATGATGCCTGATTGCCAAGTTTTCATCATAGTACTTATCCAAGGCACCACAAGGGAGTGGTTTTCACCATAGGATGAATTTATTTCTCTTTACTTTTGCTACCAAGGCACCCATTTCCAGGTTTTCACCAAGGCACATTTTCAATTTTTTTCATATTTTTTTTGTTTGTTTCTATTTTTTGAATTTTTTCTATTTTAGAAGAAGGCAAGATTTTTATATAATGCTCCTTGAAAGGATAAACCATGATATTCCAAGGATTCAAAATTATATTCTCAAAGATGTTGATAGGGAAAGGAAGATGGAAGAGAAAAATGGAGGATAAGGTTTTATGTAAAGCGAGTGAGGTTGGAAGATAGGAGGAATAGGAAAATGAGGAAAAAAGATAGAAGGTAGAAGGATAATGAATGGAAGGATTGTGAAAGGGTAGATGGAAATGAAGGTAAGATCAACATAAACACACACCTTTAAGGGTGGTGAGAGGATGGAGGAAATGTGAATGAAGGAATACGAGAAGGAATATGGTGAATGTTTAGCAGAGGTTGCGGTTCAGGCGCATGGAATGGAAGAATGTTTTTGGAAGAAGATGAAGTGGAAGCCTTTGGAAGCTTAAATGTAAACTTCACTTGTTTCTCAACATTAGACTCTTTCAAGAGAGATTTTAGAATCCATATAGTCATAGGCTTTTCATTTTTTTTTGATGATTTAGAGAGGATATCTTCAATGATGGATTTTGGAACCCATACTTGTCTTGTAGTTTTCTTCTTAGATATCTCTTTTGACTTTATGCTTCCATGTTGATTAGAAGAGACATGGTGATCTTCATTTTTTGATGGATTCTTGTATTGAACATTCAAGTTACTTCCAAAAGACTTGAGACTTGTGGAAGAAGGAGGATATGATTGGTTTAGAAGGGTGGGTGGATGAAAAGGATTCAAGGGTATGCATCTATGTTGATCTTGAGGAAAGATAGGAGATGGAGGGACATAAGGACCCAAAATGGATGATGAATTAGGAGGGGAAAGTGAAGGGACATAAGGACCCAAGATGGAAGGAAGACATGAAGCCCTTGGTATTGGTGGAGGAGGTCCAAGGATGGATGTAGAAGATACAAAAGGATAATCAATAAGTTCATCAGCATCTATATGACAACCAAGGATATCAGCATCTTTAGAGTGAGCATTCAGATTTTCAATAGGATTGTGAACATCTTGAATAGGAGCAACTTCTTCGATAGGATTGTTCAAAGATTGCAAAGACTTAGGAAGAGTAGAAAGTGGAAGCAAACATGGAGTGGTAGAACAAGAAGATGAAAGACTTTGATCTTGACAAGGAGCTTTGGATAGCATAAACGTATCATTTTTCTCTTGATTTTCAATAGGCTCAACATTGGAAGTAGTAGCTTGATCTTTCTTAGGAGAAGATTGAAGATATGGTGGAATGGATAAGAAAGGGTGTAGAGGATCAAAAGAACTACGAAATGGATGAGAGATGTCATGAAAAGGATTGGATGACATGGAGGGTTCTTGATCTTGATCTTTCTTTATGTTCTTTTCTTTATCATTTTTAAAGTCCTCTTGACATGGTGCCACTTCTAAGGACAAGGAATCATGTTGGAACTATATGGAAGACTTTGGAAGAGATAGTGAAGGACTCACTAAAGTAGGCATTATAGTGCATAAAGACTTAGGCTCTTTAGGTTTAACATTATTGAAAGTATTTGCAGCCAAGTAAAGGTTAGCTTGAGTTTCTTTAAGAGATAGCCCTTGAGGATAACTATAGGGAACCACATGAAAAGTATTAGGATTTTCATTGGATGAAAGATTTATGAAATATTTGGAAGACTCAGAAGCTTTAGGAAGTGTATGGGTATTGGAGGAAGTAGGGGATGGAAGGGAACCATCACAAGACAAAGATCCATCATTAACATAATCTTGCTTGAGAGAGAAATCTTTATCTTCACCATGAGGGTTCTTAGAGGAAGGATTCTTATAATATTGACATTTCATATCAGTGCGGTACATTTTATATTCCTCAACATAAGTGGATGCATCATCTAGGTATTGTTGACAGAAATCATCAAAGTCTTGTTCAAAATCAGAATCATATGAAGAACAATCTATCAAATGTGATGACCCATTTCTAGTAAGAACAAGCACACGACTAGGAGGGCTCTTAGGAATATAGGTATCATAAGGACTATCATATTACTCATCATGGTATGTCTTGATAAGAGAAGTAAGACTCTTGGGAGAAGAGGAATTAGATCGTGAAGAAGGGGAAAGCGAAGACCTAGTGGAGGAAGAAGACTTGGATAATGAGGGATGCGAATAATGTCTAGAAGAGTCATGGTAAGACTTGGAAGATGAGGAAGAATGAGAAGACTTAGAAGATGAAAATTTTTTGGAAGAAGGAGGTTGTGATAGGATCATGTCTATGATCCTAGCAAAGGTGTCTGATTCAAACATCTTTTCTTTTCTTCTTGTCTTAAGTTTATCATCCATGCAATATCTAGAAGGACTATTGGAAGAATAATACTCTTCAAATTGAGCAATGAGTTCGAGATCATCTATTCTCAAGAGAGGTTCCATAACAAGATAGTTGAAATTCATGGTTCTAGAAGAGGAGGAATCAAGCATGGAAGAAATGAATAGAAGAGATGAAATAGAAGAAGGTAGACTAGATAATAAGAGGAAATTAATCAAGAAGACATGAAGAATTTAGGAAGAATCATGAAGAAAGAAGAAAAAGGATCAAAATAGAAGACTAGGAAGACATGGAAGAAGCAGAAGAAAGAAGACTAAGAGTCATTTTTTTTGCAATTTGATACCATTGAAATTCATTTGGATATTGAGAAACATGTAACAGCACCTAAGATCTGAGATCTGGACTGACCAAGGAAGACTGGAAGTGACACAAATCAACTTCAGATTGCAAGCAACAATGAGACAACAAAAGGACTTTGTGTGATAGTTTCTAGGCTAACAGAGCGATATAATTTCTCTAGGAGAAATTTTGCATAAGGCAGTGCAATAGTTTCCAGGTAGCTGGTGCGACAAAATGTATAATAGGCAAGTGATACAATAGTAGTGATGAAGTATCACATGATATTTCTTAGGAGGGTGTGCGATGGTTTTCTAGTATCATATGACTCTTGACCAGTGAACATAAAAAAACTTAGTTTTGAGGGTAATTTGGCCAATGTTTTAGTTTGATGGTTCAATTTTTTGACTCCAAACACAGTACTAGCAGTAATCAGACAAGTTTGCAAATAGTAGGTGATCAAACATGTCATAAAACACTTGCATAAGGGCAAAAGAAACCTTGCCAAGATAAGCAATTGTGATATCAAAGTGACAAATCCTATGAATGCTACCATGATGTTTGATGTTTGAGAACGTTTGCAGGGGTATATCACAATGAGAACACTTCAAGAACTTACTATCCTAGAAGGAAAAAGGCTCAATACTTAACAACTTGGCCCACACTTGATGCCCCATTGACTCACACAAAGTGGTTGCCCACAATAGATATTGGATTTTTTGTGGAAGTGTCAATGACACAACCAAAGGAACACAAATGGTGAGTAATCTTGGGGTGATCTGGGTTAGTCCACTAGGATCAATCCTTGCACCAAGATGTTAAGAAACAAAATAGGGTAGCTTCTATCTATGGTTCTTAGTAAGGGTTTCCATTCATAATACCCCCTTGCTCCCCAAAGGGACTCCTTACCTTGCAGCAAGTAACAGACCTCACGACCACAAGAGTACCTTAAGCATTCTCACTCAACATTTTCCTCATGGTCACAATCACACAAGTACTCACATTAAGCAAAGACAAGTACTACATCTACCAAGGTTTTTTGTCCTTGATAGCCTTGAGTTTATAGTGGGTCGAAGTAGCTAGCAATAAGCTTGTCCCCACTTGGGTCATTCCTCTTGATTGTTCAAGAGAAGGCCCACTAAAGGATCTAATACTAAACAAAGAGTGGATTAACTTTTGAGTGTCAAGATTTCTGGTTCACCTCAAGGGTGAAGAGCATAATCTCCTAGCTCAAAAATATCTCCCAAACACACCAAGAAAAGGTTCAATTACCCTCTTGCTTTCAAAATCTAAAGATGGGTCAAGATTTTTTGGTTCACCACAAGGGTGAAGAGAATACTTCTACCACCCAAAGATTCCTACATCAATATATTAAGTGCCTATGAGATGAAACAATAAGTATATGCTGCACTCAAAAGAAAGCAATTAAACAAGCACTTGATTGGTTTTTATGCTTTGGGTAGCCCTACAAAAACTGTTAGTAGCCCTTGTGCATTTGGATCTTTGACATGCATTCTTTTAAGAAAATAATCAAGCAATAAGAGCACCTACAAGCACCACTTGTTAGCCCCACAATGGTTAGCACATCAAAAATTAGATAATCTACAAGTAAAATAGCTGATCAAATGGAAAAATTTGAAAATGAAACCAGCATGGTTGGATCAGGCTTAGAAAGAGCTTTCCAATGATATATCACACTTCAATTTTTGATACTGTATGAGAAAACCCAAAACTTGCAAGATAAAAGAGCTAAAAATAACCACTTCCAGGTCTGGGTGACATTTCAGTTTCTAGAAGAATTGTATGATACTTCTCTGTGTACTAGTGCGATATTTTCATTTTGGGTGACAGATCACACTATGTGCAGGCGATAAACCTCTATATGTCTGTATGATAGAATGTCGTATGGCCGCGCAATACTTTTACTGGAAAAGTATCGCATGGGTATGTGATAAAGTATCACACGATACTAGAGGACTATTGTACGATAATCATGTCAGAAAAAAAAAGAGAGCTGAAGCAACAAGAAAAAATTGATGAAAAAATAATGGAAATGCATGAAAAGAAGGACAAAATAGAGTTGTTCTGCCCCATGTTTCGCACCAAAAATGTACACACTAAGATGTGCACTTCTCTAAGTCTTTACTTCCAAGGGAATCCATGAATGGGAAACCTTGAGAAAGCGACCAAGAGCTCCCTAGGTATGGAGTCACAAGGATGTTGATGGTGCTCTCAACTAGAGCTATTGAAGCATGCAACCTTGCTAGTAAACCACACAATGGGAGATTCAAAGAGACAAGGGCAAGAATGCCAATATCTTCAAGAATCAACAATGGTAATGCAATGCAATTCAACTATGCTAAGAATGAAGATGCAAGCTAAGCTATGAAAGGAAAGATAGAAATACTACAAATCCTTACTAATTAACCTATGTGAACTAAACAAGAACATTAAAGGAAACTAAGCTAAGAAAACATAAACATGAAGCTATGATGCAAGAAATGAAAGATGGATGCAAGAATGTCTTCAAAAAGCTCCAAAGTCTCCGAGCAATCCTACAACATAAGGTTAGTATTCAAAAGATGGATGCTAGAATGAGAAGAGAGCTATCCTTTTATAAGAAATGAGAAAGAATGGACCATGGAGATTAAGAGGCAAAAGATTTAATCAAGGGTGGAGCTTGAAAGAGGAGCAATCCATGTGCACAACTATCCTCCAATGAGAAAATAAGAGTTGACTTTTGTGTCCATATGAGACAAAAAGTGTTTTTCCCTTTTTACAAAATAAGAATAATGCTTTATTTGTGCAACTTAGGATAAGAGGAAAAGTGGGGGATTTTTATTTATTAAAAGGGGAGGAAATTCCTTTTAAATAAATAAAGACTTTAGGATAAAATGGTTAGCCTAAGGAAAATAATAAAAAATGATAGAACTAGGATTTGATCAAGAATAAGCAATTGATGATTTTAGCAAATAATGCTAGAAAGGGGCTAATAGTCTAGATGACCATTTTTGGGTGATTATAGGATGTACCCTAGCTCCTAATAAGCTATTGAGGTATCCATTTGATAGAGTAATCCTATTGGAGATGGTTAGGAAATTGTCAGATGCCCATGAGCACATTCGGCACAAGAAAAAACATTGTTGGGATTTCCCAATTTCCATAGGCCCCCACTGTCTACAGGATATGATGATCTGTAAGTCCTTGTCCTTCTAATGGGATGAATTCCCTTTACAAAGGTACAAAATTATAAGGACCCATTTTGATTCGATTGGTGCATATAGTCACATAATGGGAAGGCATTATGTACATGAGCCCCATATTGAGGACCATTGGTTAAACTACTTAGATGACTATGAGGTCAGGATCTATAATTACTATTGGATGAGCTTGGAGCTGGCACATACCAGTCTACTATTGAAGATACCCCCAAAGGTGAAGGGAGATGACTCTGAGGATGTCCTAGATCATATTTACAATTTGGATAAAGTATATACTAGGGCCATCTTGAATGCGGAGGTTGATAGAGATGAAAATGATGATATCAATTTCAAGGCCAGGAATGTCATCAAGGTGACTAAGGCATGGATTTCCCATCCATTTCTTATGGATATAGTACCAATGAAATAACAACCAGCTCAACCCTCCAAGGAAAAGAAGAAGAAAGGGGAGAAGGTTCTTATGCCACAGTTCAAAGAGGCTACACCACAAGAGAAGGAGATGGTGTATAAACATGAGCACCCTAAGACATATGGCTTAGCCACTCACTCAAAGAATCCCAAAACTAGAATGATGGGGATCATAGAACCTCTAGATGTTCCTTCTTCTAGTGGTTCTAAACCTCCAAATGCACCAAAGAAGGCACCTAAATTCAAGGTGACTGGACCTAGGCCGATCGAGGTAATAAAAGGCCATGTATACAAAAGGAAGAAAGGCTCAACGACCACTCAGATGGACAACATCTTGAAGGAAAATGAAGATGAGATGGATCAAGTACCTCTCAACAAAAGAACCCAATTTGTAGGATCCTTGAAAAGAAGAGTACTAGAAGATGATCAAGAAGACATTGGAGGAGGAACCCAAGGATAGCCAATAAATCTAGATGCTCTGGGTGATGATAAATTTAACATCTCATATTTTGAGGGACTTCATGATTTCCAAGAATCTTAACAATAGGCTCTAGTTGTAGGAGAGTCCTTTTCTTTTAATTCTATCCCTACATAGTTCACTAGTCTTCTTGATAATGTGGGAGAGGAAGTTCCATGAAAATCTCAAGAATCAATTGAGGAAGTTGTAGCTAAAATCCAGAAGGAAACTATAGAGTCAGGGATGGATTCTTCTGTAGGTGTCACCTCTGAGGAGGATATAGCCACACAAATTACCTTGGCTTCACACCCAATCCTGTGTCCACCTCTACCTATGCATCGAAGTCCACTTCCACCTCTGGTTCAAACTACTCCATTTCCATCACAACCTATGCCTACTCATGTTCTGATGCCAACTCTGCCTCCTCTACAAATGCCTTCACCCACTCCCCCTATTGCTCCAATTCCTCCCTTGCAGAATCCTCCTATCCAATCTCCCATTCCACCATTGGTCCACATAGAAACACTGGCACAAGGGTCTTAGGAGCTACAGAAAGAAACATAGGTGATTGGTGAGATGCTATCAAAAGGACATGATAGAATGGAGAAATAGGTTGATGAGGAAGGGAAGGTAAATGAGGAAGGGAAGGTAAATGAGAAAGGGTAGGTAAATGAGGAAGAACAAACACATGAGAAGGGAGAGCTAAATGTGATGGAAGAGAAAGAAATAGAAGGGGGAGAGGGGGAGAGTCATGGGGAAATGGTGAAGGAACTACAACTACTTTGACTCTGTCTGGCCCTTATAAACCCCTTAATTATTTTTCAAATCCTAGTTCGTTCACCAAGGAGATTTAGACAAGAACAAGGGTGTATACTCAAGATGAAACATATATGGCAGCATTAGGGTGAGCATTCCATCAAGCAGGATCTAGTACGAGAGAATGACCCTTTCATATGTAACATAAGACCAAGCGGGTAGATGGAAAGCTTAGGTGGCTATCCTCGCAATGAGTATCAATATGGTTGAAGTCACCCTAGATAACTATGTGTTGGAGGAAGTATATTTGGAAGAGCCTAATAGAGAAGGGAGTAAAACTCTAGCTACTCTCAGGTTGAAACATGCTCTAGTCTTCATGGATAAGGATGAAGAGAAGATAAAAGAATTGATGGAACATAATGAGGCTATGAAGAAGTTTATTCTTAAGACAACATGTCCCATTGACCTTAGTATCCCCAAGGCCTCATTACAGGATATTTTGGAGAAGAGGGGTGATGTAAATATATCGGTAGATGTCCCACATTCTTTTGTTCAAGCTTGTGTAGTTTGGAAGGCTGATTTTGAGTAGTTTGCCAACGTGTCTCTCAAGAAGATTCTGAGGCCTTTCCAAAGTATCCTCCAAGGAATCACATCCATGGTCAAGATTATGAGTGAGGAGAATGGTTTGGAGGAGAAGATCTTGAAATGGAAAAAGGCACTGGACAACCTTATAGTAATAAGGAAGCAACTCTTCCAAGTTTTGGTTAAGGTTTTTGGAGGGTCAGAGCTGGACAATTTTGAGAGATGGAACCAACACATTACTAGTGCCTTGACCACTTTTGAAAAGAAACTGAAAAGGATGAATAAGAAGAGGGATACGGGTCTACTCTTTGTGGGGGAAATGCATAAGTTCTTCAAAGGGTTGGATCTGGATTTGTGTGAAGAATATGATGAGAAAACCATGCATCCTCTAAATGTCATTATAAATTAGTACTTGGACATCTTTAGAGGAGTTAAAAGGAAAGAGGACCTCCAATAGAGGTTTTATCAGAAGGAGGAGATCTAGAAAATGTTATCTCAGGAAGAGGAAATACAAGGGTTTGCAGTGGAATTGATCACCTTCCGAGAGAAATAGTAAGAAATCCTTAAGGGGGTCAAAATAGCTGACTGTGAAGAGGGGCAAGAGATTGTGGATAGATTTCACAAAGCTCACCCAGAGATCCTCCCAAGCCGATAGGTGTCCAGTTTTTACTTGGCTGAAATTTGTACAGAAGAAAAGTAGTTTTCCAAACTTAGCCATTTTTGAAGACCCTGATTTTTGGCATTTCGGCCATATGAGATTTTCAGCCTCTGAAAGTCCAAAAGTTGGAGGAGAAGAGGATTTTACAGTTAGAGATTTTTGTGGACTTCATTTTTTGGGGCAATCATTGGGATCTGATATTTCAGGGCACGACCATCATTTGACTTCAATCATCTCAAACTTGATTTTTAGTCACAAGGATCACGTCAAGGGGGTCATTTTTGTATGATTTGGGGGCATCTTCTAGTTGAGTCCACATGGAGAAGCCATAATAGAGGATAAAGGGAACAATCACAAAGTTTCAAGGAGAGCCTGTATGAGTTCCAGTTGCATTTTGAGTCATTTTATGCATGATCTGCTCTAGTTTTTGTAATACATGAGGCTTAATTCCTTTCTAGGGTAGTTTAAATTCTTTTTAGAGGTAGTTTCATTCATGCAATATGTAGTTTAATTTTATTTTTGAGTTTTAGATGTAGTTGAAACCCTAGTTGCAAAAATGAGAGCACAACTCTATAAATTGTATGAACTCAATGTAATTAAGGGGGATTTTGATCATAATACAATACATACAATTGGTCCTTCAATTGTGGTGTGATTTTTCTTCCACCTTTGTGAGATTTATGAATGTGTGAATTGCTCATTTTTTTATTTCAGAGAACCAATTGATTATGTGGTGGTTTAAATCTATGATTCCCTAGTTCGATGTTTGTTGGTGTTACATTGCTTTGTTGTGATGAATTATTGGGAAGATCTTTCTTTTGGTGCTTTGAAAATAAGCTTGTCTCACATGTGTGCACATTTGCGGTGGCTTCATGATCTGATGAGTTTTGGCTTATTATACATATGTGTTTACTTCCACTGATGATTGCATCTACTTGGCTGAGATTGTGATTCCATAAAATCTTTGTTTTGTGGGTTTCTTCATCTTCTTGATATTTTAATTCATGAAGTAGTGTGATATTGGTTTATGTCCATTAGTTTTCTTTCAATAAATTTCCTTCAAATTCTTGTTACCCTACCTCTTACTTTCTTTGCAAATCAATTACAGTGGAATAATTAGATTTACATTGCTTTTATTCTAAAATCTAAAAATACAAAAAGAGAAATATTGTAGTGTTTTAAAGTGGTTGATCTATCCAAGTGGTTGAGACCCAAGGTAGAAGGAACCTTGAGAGTGATTAATATCATTCTTCCAAGAGGGGATTTTCTCATGTTAATTCCTTGTTGTTGTCTCACGTAAAAATGATGCTCAACAGAAGTGGCCCTAGAAGGAGGGCCCTCAAAAGGGAGACCCAGAAATATTGGATCATTCTCTCCTGAAAGGTTTGAATGATTCCTTAGATCCTCTCCCAAAAAGGGGAATTCCTAGAACTCAGATAAGTTTGCAAACCTCGCAGTAGTAAAGCAAGACTCAAAGAGGACACTTCACATCATCCTAATCTTCCTCCATTTCCACACATCATTACCCCACCTACTACTACTCTATCACCAGCTCCAATGGCTTTTTTTGAAAATTCTCAAAGCTCTTCATTGGTTATACAAGGACAGATCCATGAGCTACCAAAGAATCCTAAGAAATTCTATCCATGTTTCATCTATGGATAATCTAGGAAAATAGAAGAACATGTTCGTGCATTCAAATTAGAATTGCGCAATTGCAAAGAGATTTCTCACCAGGACCTCATGTGCCACCTTTTCCCTTACACATTGGGAGAATTTTCATACAAATAGTATCTGAACTTTCCACGGGGATCCATCTCTACATGGGGGGAATTTGAAACAAAGTTCCTTAGTCAATTCAAGTTATATGTGGATCCAGCTAATCCTCACCACCAGTTCATCTTGGTGAGAAAAGACCAAAATGAACCAATTACCATGTTCAATCACCATTTTCATAAGATGTACCAAAATCTTGAGGCTCCTTATACTATACAAGTTGGGGCTTCTATACAAGTTTTGTTAGAAAGTAAAGTCCACCAAGATAATAGAGAGGGGGGGGGTGAATCAGTTATCAAATAATTATAACTTTTATCAACTTCAACAACATTAAACCATGTAAGCAATATAATTACCAACCATAGAAAGATATTCATACACAATAACACAATGACACAAGATATTGTGACTAGGGAACCTCTTGATCAAAGAGTAAACCCCGGTGGGAATGATGCCCACAAAAGATGTACTAATATGAATATTCCTTGTGAAAGGATGGACTCTGTTAGGAGTCTTATGAAATACATTCAATACATATGAATCCCTGTTAGGAGATTTTGAATCTCTATTAAAAGATTCTAACCCTGTTAAGAGTTATGAAAGATAGAAGGACCCACTACCCAAATAGCTTTAGGGTAAGATCACTGAATACACTGTCTAAATAATCTTTGTATTACTCAATAGAATAATATGTTACCTCTTCTCTGATTGTGCCAAACCGCACTCACTATTACACCAGATCTCAATTTCAGATCTTTATAATTCGCATGTCTTCCTTCTCAAATTCGCTTTCACATTTAGCTCTTTTCTTCACTTCATGCATACATCATTACATCCAACCATATTAAAAAAAGGGAACACATTCCTTCCTTTATACCACACTCAAATAATTACAAATGAGTCGGCATACAATTACGACATAAAAGTTTCCACACGCTACATCAAAATTACACAAAACTGTCAGCTTCCAACTACAATAATTATTCACTCGTGTGACCTCAAAGTTTGTGCTATCATCCATTCACTATCAATGTGTCTTCAACTTCCCTTTAACTATGCAAAACCAGATTCCATCCTGATTAGGAGATATCATCTGATTTCCACAAACTGCTACTCATGAACACTACCTGAATACTGCTTCCACCAAAATGCTCATAACTTCCATGAATAAATGAATTACTATCTGCACTCTTAACCATAGACATATAATATATCAAATAATATATCCTCAACATCACATAGGTCCAACTACAATAACCCATGTGCGCTAATCCAAACTCTGTCTGCTTCTCTGCAAGTCTCCGGTAAATCACTGTGTTGACATAAATGACAATCATAGTCATGAATGAAACAACAACTGCTACATAATGGCTACCAAAAATTTAGCATTCATTCCTAACAATCTCCCCCATTGGCATTGATGGCAACATAGATGAAAAAACATCCAATGTTCCAAAAATTCAATACTGCAACACTGCTGCTCTGAAAATGCTTTCAGGTCTTCTTCATCAATCAAATCTTGCTTCGTTATCCTATTCAGTTCTCTTCAATAGATGTTTCAGATGGTTTTTCATGTATACTTCTCCCCCATTGACATCAATGACATAAATTTCATCATTATGTCAACAACAACTCCAATGTCAAAAGACACTATTCAAAAAATACATTCACTAGAGTCCTCATGACTCAGCTCAGATACACATACTCCCCCATAGAGGAAGTACCAACATCCAATCCAGAAGAAAGATAAGGCTCATATACCACTGGATGGATGCAACCAACTACATCACTTCTCAAAAGTAGGCTAGGGCATAACCCCAAGCATACCTCTCAAATAATCAAATGTATCCTTAGGCAAAGGCTTTGTAAATATATCTTCTATCTGCTCCTTTGTACTTATGTACTCAAGTCTGACTTCTTTCTCAACAACTTTCTCTCTTACAATATGATACTTAATCTCTATATGCTTTGTCTTAGAATGTAATATAGGATTCTTAGACATACTAATTGTGCTGGTGTTGTCACAATGTGTGACAACAGGTTCAACAAACTTTATTCCAATATCCTTCAACATTTGCTTCATCCAAATTATCTGGTTACAATTGTTTGCTACTGCTACATATTCTGCTTCTACTATGCTCTTTGAGATACAATTCTGCTTCTTTCTTAGCCAAGAAACCAATCTTCCTCCAAGGAAAAATGCTCCTCCACTGGTGCTTTTCTTATCATCAACATTGCCTCCCCAATTAGCATCTGTATATGCACATAGGGTAAAGTCATCAAATTTTTCATACCATAATCCATAGTCCATTGTGCCTCTTAAATATCTCAGTATCCTCTTTACTACTACATAATTTGATTCTCTAGGTTCAGCTTGAAATCTTGCTACAATTCCAACTGAATGTGCTATATTAGGTCTTGTATGCATTAGATACTGTAATCCTCCAATCATAGATCTGTATTTCTTCTGTTCCACTGCAGGAGTCTCATCTATGCTAGATAACTTATGTCTAGTCACCATAGGTGTTCCAACTGGTTTATAATTCTCCATTCCAAATCTTTTCAACAAGTCATTCAGGTACTTTTTCTGACTTACAAAGATACCATCATTGTTTTGTGTTATCATGTCTCCTTCTTGAGTCAAAGGAAAATGTTCAGGTTGCTCAATGTAGACTTCTTCTTCCAACTCTCCATTCATAAATGTTGACTTCACATCCGTCTGATATACTTTGAATTTCTTGTAAGCTGCATAAGCCTAAAACATTCTCATTGCTTCAATTCTTGCAACAGGTGCAAAGGTTTCTTCATAGTCAATTCCTTCTTGTTGTGAGTATCCCTTACATACCAATCTTTCTTTGTTTCTTACTACTTCCCCTTGTTCATTCATCTTGTTTCTGAATACCCATTTAGTTCCAATAATATTCTTGTCTTTAGGTCTAGGGACCAATTCCCATGTCTTGTTCTTTTCAATCTGATCTAGTTCTTCTTTCATAACATTAGTCCAACTTTCATCTTCACAAGCTTCACTAGTAGTATTAGGTTCAATTTGAGAAATCAAACATAACTATTCTTGTACCTTATTACGAGTTAGAACTCCTCTTTTGATGCTTCCAATAATTTGTCCAATAGGATGATTTCTTGATAAACTCTTGCTAGGTGTCACTGTCTGAGATCTCACTTCAAGTGTTGGCTCTTCAATGACTTCACTATGGCTTTCATTCAAAAAATCACTATTAGTTTCATAAAATAATTCAGTAGATCTAGTATTAGGTTTAGGATGAGCTTCTTCATCTGATTCATAATCAAGCATTCTTTCTTGATTTTTGAATTTTTCATCAGCTTTAACATTTGTGCTCTCAACATTAGTCTTAGTTCTTTTATTGTAACATCTATAGGATTTTCTTTTCAAATAATATCCAAGAAATATACCTTCATCACTTCTAGGATCAAACTTTCCAATATCATCATCTCTCTTTATATAACATTTGCTTCCAAAGATTTGAAAATACTTAACTGAGGGTGCATATCCAAACCATAATTCATAAGGTGTATTGTTTTTGTCTGCTATGATTTGTACTCTGTTCATTGTATACATTGATGTGTTCACTGCTTCTTTCCAGAATATCTTCACCAAATCATTCTCAAATAACATAGCTCTTGTTGCTTCAGTCACTGATATGTTCCTTCTTTTTGTAGTACCATTTTGTTTCGGTATTCTAGGGGCTGAGAACTGTCTCTTAATGCCATTTTCTTCACAAAAGGTGTTAAAATCTCTAGAACTAAATTCTCCACCTCTATCAGATGTCAAACATTTAATCTTCATTCCAAATTCATTCTCAACTTTATTCTTAACAATCTTAAAATTATCAAATGCTTCAAACTTTTCTTTAAGAAATGCAATCCACATCATTCTTGTAAAATCATCAACAAGAATCATAAAATACCTTTCTCCATAGAATCCTCTAGTCCTGGTAGGACTGCTCAAATCTATATGAACAATCTCCATCTTTTCTGTAGATGTAAACTTCTTACTTGGAAAATAACTTCTCTTCTGTTTAGCCATCAAACATTCTTTGCAAATCATGTTAGTAGGCTTCATAATTTTAGGCAAATCTCTTACTGCAAGTGTAGTACTTACTTTTACAATGTTGTCAAAGTTTATATGACAAAACCTTCTATGCCATAACCAAATGTCATCAATCTTAGTAATCAAACATGTCATCTCAGTAGGATTCAACTGAAATACATTACCTCTAGTTCTAGATCCAATTCCAATCATATTTCCATCTTTATCCTTTATCACACAAGTTTTCTCAGTAAACCAAACTTGATATCCCTTATCAACTAACTATCCAACACTCAAAATATTATGTTTCAATCCATCCAAAAAATAAACATCATCAGTATTAGTCTTTCCATCAAGAGTAATAGATCCTATACCTTTAATCAAACAAGTTGCATTGTTTCCAACTCTAACAACTCCTCCATCATATTCGTTAAACTTTATGAACTTTTTCATGTCTCTAGTCATATGATGTGAACAACCACTATCTATAATATAATCAGCTTTCTTTTCAACTTGAGAAACTGAGGCTTTTTCTTTCTTAACATCAGTTTCAGGATTTTCTTCTTTAATTGCTACAAATCCTATGTCATCATTATTCTCAGAATCACTTTCACTTAAAGTTCTTTCTATACTAGCTTCAAGATCTTCATGATTAACATAATAACATTCCTTAGATCTTCTAGGTTTGAAATTGTTTATGTACTTTTTAACTCTCTTAGGACATTTAGATGCAAAATGACCATATTCTTGACAAGTCCAACGTTTAAATATTTTCTTACCATCTGGTTCTCTCTTCACAAGCAAGGCAATATCTTCTTCAATCTTCTTGCCTTCTTCATTTCTACATCTGCTACTACCAACATAATCTCCACTCACACTGATGCTTATTGAAAAAGTAGGGCAAACACTAAGAGCATTGAATGTTGTCTCCATTTTAGGTAAGTCTCCTGATAACCTCGGGTTCATTTCTACTACTTCCAATCTTCCAAGAAGAGTCTCTCTTGTAAAGTTTGTAGTACAAGGTATAACTTGTTCAATCATCTGTGTTGTCTACTTAAATATAGGAGTCAATGTTCTTAGAATTTTCCATATCACTTCATTCTCTGTCTTTGTTCCTCCATAAGATTTTATACCTGTAATAATTTTTGACATTCTACCAATATAGCTTCTAACAGATTCATCTTCCAACATTCTTATATCTTTAAATGCACATATCCAATTATGTAATTTAACTCTTTTTGCATGTTCATCACCTTCAAAAGTAGAGTGTAAAGCTTTCCAAATTTTATGAGATTTTTTCAAACATTTTACCTAACTGTACTCATTCTCTGAAAGGGCTGTCAAAAGTGCTTCTCTTGCAAGTATGTTACACATGAATAGATCTCTCTCATTAGCAGTACATGTTTCAAGATTGTCCTCTTCAATTATAGTCTTATCTTTCTTTAAAATCAACCAATAACCTGGTCCTAAACATAGTAGGTGTGTCTTCATATTTTCTTTCCAGCTGTCAAAATTTACTCCATCAAACTTAGGGCTTTCTTTCTTGAAATTTTCCATGGATCTCCTTAAGCTATTAAACTTCTTTTTCAAGGACCTGCCACTTTGATACCAATTGTTAGAAAGTAAAGTCCACCAAGATAACTAAGAGGGGGGGGCTGAATTAGTTATCAGATAATTATAACTTTTATCAACTTCAACAACATTAAACCATGTAAGCAATATAATTACCAACCATAGAAAGATATTCATACACAATAACACAATGACACAAGATATGTTGACTAGGGAACCTCTTGATCAAAGAGTAAACCCCAATGGGAATGATACCCACAAAAGATGTACTAATATGAATATTCCTTATGAAATGATGGACTCTGTTGGGAGTCTTATGAAATACATTCAGTACATATGAATCCCTATTAGGAGAGTTTGAATCCCTGTTAAAAGATTCTAACCCTGTTAAGAGTTATGGAAGATAGAAGGACCCACTGCCCAAATAGCTTCAGGGTAAAATCACTGAACACACTATCCAAATAATCTTTGTATTACTCAATAGAATAATATGTTACCTCTTCTCTGACTGTGCCAAACCACACTCATTGTTACACTAGATCTCAATTTCAGATCTCTATAATTCACATGTGTTCCTTCTCAAATTCGCTTTCACATTTAGCTCTTTTCTTAACTTCATGCATACATCATTACATCCAACCATATTACAACAAGGAAATGCATTCCTTACTTTATACCACACTCAAATAATTACAAATGAGTTAGCATACAATTACAACATAAAAGTTTCCACACGCTACATCAAAATTGCACAAAACTATTAGCTTCCAACTACAATAATTCTTCACTCGTGTGACCTCAAAGTTTGTGCTATCATCCACATCACTATCAATGTGTCTTCAACTTCCCTTTAACTACACAAAACCAGATTCCATCTTGATTAGGACATATCATCCTATTTCCACAAACTGCTACTCAGTAACACTGCCTGAATACTGCTTCCACCAAAATGCTCATAACTTCCATGAATAAATGAATTACTATTTGCGCTCTTAACCAAAGACATATAATATATCAAATAATATATCCTCAACATCACATAGCTCCAACTACAATAACCCATGTGTGCTAATCCAAACTCTGTTTTCTTCTCTGCAAGTCTTCGATAAATCACTGTGTTGACATCAATGACAATCATATTCACGAATGCAACAAAAACTGCTACAAAATGGCTGCCAAACATTTAGCATTCATTCCTAACAAGTATACCTACATGCCTTGGATCCATTAAAATCCATATTCTTGAAGAGGCTCCCCGCAAGAGATAGAGACACCTAGAGAAAGTATGTGATGAAGCCATCACGTTCATCCAATAGATGGATCTGCAAGAAGGTGGAAACTACGGTGTCTCACTAACATTAGGGAATAATTCCATGAATGGTCCATTTGTACCACATAATCAACTCCTAGTGCATCACACCCCAAGACTCAATCTAGTGTCCGTCCCATACACCACTGCCCCACCACTCACCATCACATACCCAGGATATGATGCGCATAAGGCAGCTCTATGTGAACAAAAGGTGGCTATCCCAAATGAGCCATATCATGCCTTAGTGAATGAGTTGGATGTCATGAAAAGGAGATTGTCCCAATTAATAGGTGAGATCACCAGGATGAAGCTTAATCTACCTCAAAACTAGGGAACTACCAAAGGCAAAATGCTGCCCCAAACACCTGCTCCCAGAATCAAAATTGTAATTATGGTAATTACAACAACAACACTAACAATAATGATGGAGGTTATGGGAATGCTTCTCAAGATAAATATTTTGGTCAACAATGAACTAACAAGATGTGGAATACACGCCCAAATAATGGTACCATACCCTTTGACAATGCTAATTCCTTTAACTCATCTGAGGTCAATTTCACTCAAGCTTCTAGCACACACCAATCGGATAATGAGTACATGGGAGAGTTTGAAAATCAATAGATCCAAGATCCTGATAACTTCCAGGCTCATTTTAGTGCCATGGTATTTGATTCTTATGACCCAGGTATAGGGGGAATTCCTACCGATAGCACAACTAAAAATTTTTTTGTCTTCCTTTTAATCAAGAAAGTCAGCTTGAGTATTCTGAGATCCATGCTTTTCAGAACAACAATAGAAACAATTATAATCTGAGGAGTAGAAGGGAACCTTTGACTGACAGTATTCCCCCAAGAATGCAGCCCACTCCACCTGACCCATGGGCTAACAATAATCCTACACCTCCTAGAGGTCCAAGTGTGACTATTGCCTTGACAACGCAACACCAGCCCACCATGCTAAAGAATCGAGCTTGGGCCACCAAAAAATATAGCGCACTAGAGGAACTAAAGAAAGTTAAAGATAATATGTCAATGTACAACATGTTACAAATTTTTCCTTCATAGAGAGAAGCTCTCCTGAAATCATTGGATCATTCCAAATCGATCCCATCCAATAGTAATGCTAGAAACTCATCCAACGTAAATGCATCTAAGGCAATGCCAACCATGTTCAAGGATAGGGTAGAAGTACCCCCATTCTTTCTTAGCCTTGAGATCTTTGGAAAGAACTTGCATAACTATTTGATTGACTCAAGGGCTTCCTGTAATGTCATGCCATTATCCATATGCCATAAGCTAGAGATGAACCATCAACCAACCAACAGGGTTGTGATCTAGCTTGATAAAACAAAGGTCAAAGTCATTGGGGTCTTGAAGGATACACAAATAAACTTAACCAGTGACCCCAAAATCCAAGATTAAATTGACATACATGTGGTGGACATCCCATAAACATGCGGCATGTTACTCAATAGGGAGTGGACCCAGTCTGTAAGGGGTTGGTTCTCCATGAATTTCACTCAACTCTAGCTACCTTGGAAGAGGCGCAATAACCAAATCAAGATTGATGTAGAACCCAAACTCAAATAGATTATAATCAAGTAAAATTCCCTAAATGAAGTCTTGTTCTCACAAGCTAACCTAGGGGTGTATCATTTTGATAAGGCTTTCACATTCCACCTCAAAGAAGAAGAAAATTCAAATGATAGCCCCATGCAAGGGTTGGTGAATACCCAAATTCCCAAGGAGATCCTCATAGATTTTGTAGGGAGTATGATGAAAAACATGAAACATCTTGTCCAAGATGTTGACCCAAACATATTGATGTTGCTAGGATATTGTTTCCTGCACCAGGAACCAAACAAATCACTTAGAGTTTGAATGCCAATATTGTCAAGGCTCGATTGTTCAAGTAATGAGCCAAATGTCTTATGCACCTAAGCTTACAAAAGGGACACCACATTCAGGTGATGAAAACCCTTCCCATTTTGAACAACCTCAAGTCCCTGTAATAGAGCTCCCAATAAAAGAGGAATGGAGCTCTTCTGATGACAGCTACTTGCCCCCATGTCATGAAGTCTGGTGTGATGTGAAAGAAAAAAAAAAGATGAAATGGGTGCCCCTCTCTGCAAGGAAAAATTTGGGCGCAAAGGATATGGAGGCCCCAATCACATAAAACTCATCACCATCAGAAACCTCTCCTAAAACCCAAGTGGGCATATATCCATTAAAGGATGCATTGGAGTCCCAAGCTAACTCTTGTTCTCATAAAGGTCATCACCTCTAAAAACTTAGGTTTGACAGCTCCAAATGTAAACAAGGAGCAGGGGTCAAGATAGAGTTGGTCAACCCCCAAGGTGTCTCATACTATTCTTCTTATAGGCTACAATTATACTACACCAATAACATCATTGAATATGAGGCATTGGTGTGAGGCCTCCTCATGGCCCATGAAAAGAAGGTAAAGGCATTGGTTATAGAGGGAGACTCATAGTTAATAGTCTGATAGATCTAGAACTAGTACTCATGCATTGATAAGCAGTTAGCATCCTACTGTAACCACATCTAGGACTTAATAAAATATTTTGAAGCATTTAATATCCATAGTGTCCCAAGAAGAAGGAATAATGTTGTTGATGCTTTAGCAGTGTCAACAAGTTCCTTACAGCCACTAGAAAAGTCTAAACTAAAGAAATTCTTTGTTGAGATGGTGGTCATCCTGACCATTCTAGATAATATCACAAAATTCCATGTGTTTTAGGATGACCAACAGATACTGGAGTTCATCACAAGTGCTAGAGTCTTTGAAAAACAAAACATTGATGAAGAAGAAGATGAAATGGAAGAATCAAATGATCTAGGGATCTTAAATTTGAAGACTAAATCCATCCTAAAAGGAATGGTAGCCTTGGAAAGGATTTTTGACAAAGATGAATATGCTTGCAAAAGAGGGAAGACACTAGTGGTAGGAGGTGATGACTATGACCTCTACAATCTAGGTACAAAACTCAAACCCAGAGAAGTTCATATTGGAAAAGTCGACACTGGTGAAGAAAAGAAGCAGATGGTGGAACTAATCATAGAGTACAATGATTTCATAGCTTGGATCTATGAAGGCTTGAAAACCTATGATCCTAGTATTATCATACATAACATCCCTTTGAATCCAGATGCTAAACCTTTTTGCCAAAGATAGAGGATAGTGAGCCCTGTGATCAAACCCATGATCCAAAAGGAGGTACAGAAGTTGCTTGACACCAAGATTATTTTCCCTATCCAACACTTGACTTGGGTAGAAAACCTCATCCTAGTGAGAAAGAAGTGGAGAGGTTCAACTCTGTGTAGATTTTCATAATTTGAATAGCTTTTCCCAAAAGGATAACTACTCGCTGCCATCCCTTGATGAAGTGTTGCAAGTGGTCAATGACTCCTAGATGATGTCTTTCCTCAATGGTTACTCTGGGTACAACCAGGTCATGGTAAAAGAAGATCGCCTGAAGATAGCTTTCATAAAAAAGTGGGGGACATTTTCTTATCATTGTATGTCATTTGGTTTGATCAACGTAGGAGCCACTTTCCAACATGCTATGGGTGAGGGGTTTAGAGGCCTAGTTAACAAATATATTTTTATTTATATGGATGATCTCATGGTATTCTCCAGAAACCGCATGGACCACATTGAAGATCTCCAAAGGGTATTGAAAAGTTGTCGACGTTGTGGAATCTCACTAAATCCTAAAAAGTGTATCTTTGGGGTAACCCAAGGAAAAATCCTTGGACACATCATATCTAAAATAGGCATCTCAATTGATCCCAAAAGAGTTGAAGCTATTCTTAAATTGTCTCCTCCAAATAGCTGGAAAGAGTTGAAATATTTCTTCGGCAAGATAAACTTCGTCAGAAAGTTCATTAGTGGGTTTGTAGAGATAGTATGTATGTTGAATGATATGCTAAAAAAGGATGCTAAGATTGAATGGAGTACTCTAGCTAAAGAAGCCTTTGAAGAGATTAAGACTTCCATTGCTACTTCTCTAGTTCTGGTGAGCCCCAATTACCACCTGCCATTCAAAGTCTACTCTTTTGTGTCAGAACATTCATGTGCAGGAATCCTCACCCAAAAGAAATAAGGGGAGGATGATAGACCAATAGCTTTCATGAGCTGTCCTCTAAGAAATGTTGAACTTAAGTACCCAAATCTTGACAAACAATATTTTTATTTGGTCAAAGCTATCAAAAAGTTCAAACACTACATCCTCAGGAGTAAGGTCACTGCTATTGTTCCCGATCCAACGGTCAAATCCTTGTTAATGAAAAAAGAGCTAGGGGAATGAAGAGGGAAGTGGAGGGCTATACTACAAGATTTTGACATTGAGATCTAGCCAATGAAGTTGGTGAGAGGTCAAGGTCTCAGCAAGATGATGGCTGAAATAGAGAAAGGTTTAGTGTGCCAAGTGTACACCAATGAAGGGGTGGTCACGAATGTTTGGTATCAAGATATAGTCTATTATTTTCTCCAAAACCATTTCCTAAAAGGATTGAATGGTTCTCAAAGGAGAGCTCTAAAGAATAAAAGTGAATCCTATATGATAAAGAATGAAAATCTCTACAAGAGAAATTATGATGGCCTTTACCTATGTTGTTTGGACCAGATGAAAGCTGAGCAAGTTCTCACAGAGTTTTATGACAAGTGTGGAATAGGGCATGGGTCAGCCAAAGCCATGACCCATCAAATATTGAGATCCAACTATTATTAGCCAACCCTTTTCAAGACACTCACAAGCACATGTGTTCATGTCATGTTTGTCAAACCAGTGTCATGCACAAGAGATATCTGGTGATGCCTTTACAACTAGTTTAGGAGGTACGTCCATTCTCCCAATGAGGCCTAGATTTTGTAGGGATGATTAACCCTCCTTCTATAGGATAGAGGTACATACTGACTATAACTGACTACTACACAAGATGGATGGAGGCACATGTCTTGAGAAATTGCACTACAGAGGTGGTAACCATGTTTTTAGAGGAGTTCATTATCACACGGTTTGGCATGCCCTTCTTTCTAGTATGTGACAATTCTCCTTATTTTTCATCAGCATCTTTCATTCAATAGGCCTTCGAAAATCAAGTAATTCTCAAATTTTCATCTAACTACTATCCACAAGGGAATGGGGTTGCTGAATCAATGAATAAAAACTTAACAACAATAATCAAATGCCTTTTGGATGATAACCCCTAGGATTGGCACACTCAGTTAAAATACACCTTGTGGACTGACTGCATGAGAATAAAAAATGTCGTGGGGACTTCCCCTTACCAATTGGTTTACAGACTGCAACCCATTTTTCTGATGAATTTGAAAATACCAATTCTGAGATTCATGGATCAAGACGTCAAAGGTGAGGATCAGGTACAGATTCACCTCATGAATTTTTTGGAACTGGAAGAAAAGAGAACCACTACTCTAGAGCATGTGGCCAAGCATCAAGCTATCATCAAGTATTGGTTTGAAAAAAGAGAAACAATAAAGGCCTTTAGGATTTTTGATCTAGTTTTGATGTGGGATAAAGCAATGGAAAAACTAGGTAGCCACACTAAATTTCAACATCTGTGGATAGGCCCTTTGTAGATTGCAAAAATTCTGGGAGAGAATACTTTCAGGATTAGTTCTCTTGATGGAGAATTGGTCCCATTTTCTATTAACGACCAATTTCTCAAGCACTACTTTGGGTCTTGATGGACCTTTGATCTTTCTTGTATATTCTTATGGTTTAGAGTCTCTTCTTTTGTTTTCTCTTGAGTCTTGTCTTTTGTGTCTTTTCCTTGGCTCTTTTGGTTTGCATCTTCTTGGGGGGTAGGTGTTTCTTGAGCTTAATGGTTTGCATTAGGTAGCCTAGACAAAAGATAAAGGTCTTCCTTTGTCAAATCCTTTGATGTAGTTTTGTCTTACAGTGAGCCATATACAAAGGTCAGAAGGGAGGTGTTTTCCTATCAATCTTCTCAAAAGGATTCATTGGAACCAACCATCCTCAACACTAACGCACATTTAAAAGTGGAATCCCAGGCCAGGAGCCTCTTAGATAGGATTTTGGTTAGAGTTAGGAAATGCCCATGATCTCGGAGGAGGTCAAAAGTCAGAACCCTCTCCCAACTAGAACATAGACTAAAAGAAAAGAGAGAGAAAGTAAAAGGGAGGAACGCATGAAGACAAGGTCAACAAAGAAGAAAGTTCAAAGCTAGGGTAGCACATTCTAAGCACTATCCCAGTTTCAAAAGAAAAAAGAGAGAGAAAAGAGATAATATATGATAAGAGCATAAAGGAATACCAAAGTACCAAAGATCGAACAAAGAAGAAACAAATCATCCAGAACACAATGGTTCAAGGAACTCAATTTTGATTTGCCACATGTTGAGTCTAAGAGCCCTCCAAAGAAGTTTAAAACTTTGATTAAAGCTCATCTATGGGAGGGGAAGGGTGATTTTAGCAACCTCTACTAGGGTTATAGATGCCTGTCGAGCAATAGAGAAAGGTTAAATTGACTCTTGGCCAAATTTGGATTGGTGGGAAGTGATCTGACGATAGTTGGTTGATAATCAGAAGAGGCATACAATGAGGGATTCCTAGGAAATTTGAACACACATAAACACACACTAGATGTAGATGTAACAATGTTCTCAATCTTGATGATGATAGGATAATCACTCTGGCTAAAGGCTTTGTGTCTAGCTCACCGTGAGATGGGAATGTTTCAAGGTGGAATGGCTTGGGTATACTTAGGTTGTTTCCCTTTCTTTTGTTGGCGCTATTTGTTGTGGTTCCACAACCACACTCCCCTTTGAAACCACTTGGATTCAGGGGCACCCCTCTTTCTAGCTTGTCCTAGGTTGTCTGTCTTCCTATCAGTTTGGTTTTTTGTTTTTTAGTGGTTTCTATCTTTTCATAGTTTCATAGTTTCAGAGGCCCAAAAGTTTGAAAGGTCTGTAAATCTAATTAAATATTGAACACACCTTTGGGTTTTTTAGATGTTCAGAGGTTCAGACATTGAAGGGTCTGATTCTCTAGAGAGAATCAACCTTTTTGGGTTTCTAAATTTTGAAGGTCGAGACCCTGAAGGTCCGAAAGGGTGATCGGCGAAGGTGGCTGACATCACCCCTACCAGTGGCCTATATAAGGAGGTAAGTCATCATTTTGACTCACTTTTTCTCTGCGCATAATCATCAATTTTTCAGAGCTTTCTAGCACATCTTCTTCTAGTCTTCAGTTTCCTTGGCTATTTGTCTCTGCTTTCTAGTGGTCATCTTCTGACTTTTTCTAAGGTTGGTGCCTTTGTGTCCTTCCTTCTATTCTTTTCTTTGTTTCAGTTTTGTTTTTTCTAGTCGCTTTGTTAGGTTTGTTTGTTTAGACGCTAGGGTTTGTTTAAGTCAGTCTTGCCTAGTCCTACCTTGGGGATCGCAAGGTTGTCCCCTTTGACCCCCTGGCCTTGAGTTCATGGTCAAACTCTCTCAAATTCTCATTTTCAAGTTCTGGCCTAAACCCTCATTTAACCTTTTGGGCATTAGATTTTTCAGACTTTCATAGTATGAGACTCTCAAGACCTTTCCTCAAAGTTTTGTCCTAGTCCCCTCTTCTACATTTTGGGGTTGCGCACCCCAAAAATCTTACACCTCTAATTTTCTAAAATCTAAAGGATCATATCTCCAAATTTCCAAGCTCAAATTTGGTAGGAGGTCCCCCTTTTCGACATTTCAACCTTTTTGGCCTTTCAGAGGTCATGTACCCCGAAGGTCCGAAAGGATGAAATTGGTTTTTCATAAGCTTTTAAGGCTTAGATCTTTTAGATTTATTTAGATTTTTACCTCATTGGTTGTATTTGATGTTTACTAAGTTATGTCATTTTGTCTTTTCATAAATGGCAGAGAAGGTCAATTCATCGGCTATGAGGTACGAGTTCAAAGGTTATCATGCACCCTCGAGGGTGGAAAACTTAAATGCTAAGATCAGGGATACTGACATTGGGAATGTCAATTGGAATGACTACTTGGTCAAGTGTGAAAAACTAGTAGGGAGGTCTGAGGACTACACTTCATTAGTGTATTGTTCTCTGGTAAACACAGCAGCACATCCGGTCTCCATCCTGTCAGATTTAATCAACACTCTGGCAAGTCACTACATACCAGATGAAAGAATGGTTAAGACCAACATGGGTGAAGTAGTTCTAGATCTTAGACCAAACAATATTGAAGATGTCTTCCACTTTCCCAAAGGGGTCGACAAATTCTATAACTTCTTCATTGGCAAGGGAATGGAGTTCTACAATAGAGATGTCTCATTATCTCATGACATTGTGAACAAAGAGTACCTTATACAACCTTTGTTGGAAATTTGGTTAATGTGGATGCATAGATGTTGTCATTATGGAAACATATGATCTCTACTAAGAGTGCGGAATTTGGAATGCAAGTATGGCAAGTTGAAGGAAGAAATTGTCTAAGTATGGATACAATGATCCTGACAGAGCACCCGATGAAGATTTAGTTGGTGATGTCCACTGGAGAAATATTTTTGTTTATGCAGTTAAATAAAGCTTCTATAGAGTATGAGGATACCCCATCTTAGTGTGCATAAGGTTTGGAGCAGTTAGGATGAATTTATTCAAAGTTTACCGAAGATAGTTTTGCAAACAGAACAGTTTTGGAGACAGTATTAGCGAAAGAGTTAAGGGATTATTTTTCTTGTCAAAATAATGACTTAACATTATGAAGGGATGAGATCCTAGATGTTTACCCTTGGATAAATATTTTGGAAGCTGACCATATGAATTTATTAGCTCTAGTAACTCATATATTAGGCATACTTGAAATGTAATGAGTATGATGTTTTTTGTTAAAAAAGAAAGAAAAGGATAACTTGCGAAAGTTGTATATTGTGATAGTAGCAAAGGCTATTGATGTGAAGTTTTGAGAAGTACCATATTATAGTTAGAAACATTTTGTATTACCTATTTGGGTAGTGAGCTTAGCTGGTGATCAGGTTTTGTAATCTAACTCCTAACAGGGTTAAGGATTCTAACAAGGCCTAAAGTCCTTTAACCAGGATAGATCTACTATACATTGTAAACAGACTCTTAATAGGGTCCAATATCCCTAACAGGATACTTTTGATTAGTGATCTTTGTGGGTACCATCCCCACCAGGGTTTTCCCTTGGCCAGGGTTTCCTCAAGAGCATATCATGTGTTATGAGTTCTTTCTATTTACTGCTATGTCTGTTAATTAGCTTGATAATCTTTGTATGCACTAAAGTAATCTGTTATATCCATAAGTGGGAAAAAGTAAAAGTTTTTGAAATACTAATTCACCCCCCCTCTCAGTATTTCCTATTTCTAACAATTGGTATCAGAGCATAGTTACTCAGAGAAGGAGCATTCAAAGAAAGCTTAGTAGCTTAAGTAAGATCTCTATGGATATGGATCAACTTTAGAAGAATCTTGAAGAAGCTTTTGAACAGATTGATATGCTTATCGATGAAAGAAACTCCTTAAGAAGAAAGTATGAAGATGCAAAGAATGTTATTGACAAATTAAAAGGTAAGATTGAAGATCTGAAATCTGAAAAGGAATCTGATATTCTTGTTGAAGATTGTGATGAATTAGAAAAAGAAAATGAGATCCTTAAGCATGAACTGAAGATAGTAAATCTAAAGCTTAGTATGAAAGAAGGAAATTTGAGATCTGATAATGAAAAATTGAAAATTGAGAATGAAGATCTAAGATCAAGACTTGAAAAGGTAACATCCGAATCTGAAAAAGTAAAAGTGCAATATGCAAAACTTGAGAAGTATAATAAAATTGTGAAAGGTGAATTGACTCAATCTAAACAACAACTTGAAAGGCTATATTCTAATAGTGATAAGACTAAAAAACAAATTTCTTTTGGAGAACCATTCTTTGATAAGACTGGATTTGGATTTAGTATGTTTACAAAAAATCATGAAAGTAAGAAGCCAGATCTGAAGATATCTGAAAGTATGGAGGAAATGAAGCTAGATGAGAACACATTGGAAGATCCACCTAAAGAAGAACCACCTAGAGAGAAAAAAGAATCAAAGCAAGAAGAATCAAAATAGGAAGAATCATCTAAAGGTATGCAAAGAGAATTCAAAGGTAGATGTTTTTCTTGTAATACTATTGGGCACATGAAGAGAGATTACATAGGTAAGCAATTTAAACCTCTTAATGGACATTGTTATAATTGCCATGGTTTTGGACATAGAGCTAATGAATGTAGAAGACCTAAACTCATTTTGAATAATTATGATAATAGAATGATTGGGAATACTAACAATGTAGATAAGAGATCTATTAAAGAAATGAATAAAAGAAAAGTGGTAGTATGTTTTAGATGCAACAAAGTAGGAAATATTGCTAGGAATTGCAGGTCACAGATTAACCAGCAAGGACAAGATTTGAAACAATAGAATCATTTGTTAGATATGCAACAAGTTTGGACACTCAGAAAGAGTTTGCAGAATGAACAATGGAGGTTATTATCATAACCCTAACCCTAGAAACAATGCAAGAAGGAATGAAAATGCAGGAAACAAAGAGAAAGGTTGCTGTAACAATAAAGATGAAGTAAAATTTGATAAAGGCATAGAGAAAGGAGGTATATTTAGAACTAAAAGTAGTCAGGAAGGTAATGTATCTGATGGTAAGGATGAATCTTTACCTGACCCTTCTTTAAGTACTTAAATTATGTAAGTTTCTGTAGTTTAGGACTTAAGATTAGTGTAGATTAGGAATTTGAATGAGTTAAGTTTTGCGTAGTTAGATATAGGTTTGTTATGTTGTACTAGTGCTGTGGTTAAGTGTGCAA
Organism: Chamaecyparis obtusa; assembly: GCA_027943335.1. Taxonomy (NCBI): domain Eukaryota; kingdom Viridiplantae; phylum Streptophyta; class Pinopsida; order Cupressales; family Cupressaceae; genus Chamaecyparis; species Chamaecyparis obtusa. The sequence goes on along the minus strand of BSBK01008986.1, from coordinate 159,118 downwards.
AAGAAAATATTGTGTTTTGCAAGGTCGCAAAAAGTTTTATGGTTGCAGGTTTGCAAAATCAGCTTTTTGAGGTTTTAGCAGGAAAATGAATGAATGTGATGTCAGATCGAGTTAATGTGAAGTGTTATTAGGTTGAAATCAAAGTTATTACTATTTCAAAGTGATTGAAAAGAGATTTGAAAGAAGGAAAAGTGAGTTGAGGATGATTTGAAGAAGTTTGGAAGTAGTTTGCAGCGCCGATCATACCGAAACCCTAGATTTGCAAAGTTGAGGTATTTTTCGATCTTTAATCAATTGATAAGATGGATATTTCTATGGTTCATAATGTTAAGGATAAGAATAAACCTAATATTAAGAAAGAACTAGTAGAACCAGCTAAAATTGATGACAGACTAGCACTATCATCCGTACCAGACAGAGTATTACACATTGAGAATGTTAAAGGATATTTAGGTTGCAAGTTTGAAACCTTGGGAGATGCAGATTTTAATGATGATTATAGGAAATTGTATAATCAAGACATGTTAGTTAAACCATCTTATGGGCACCTAGAGAACAATGAAATTATCAATTATTCCATGAAGTATGAATTTGATGATGAGGAATGTACCAAGATCATTTTAAGTAGAATCCACAATGGGAAATTCTGGATGGAGGATAGAGTTATTAATATAACTACCGCCCTAATTCATGATGTTACTGGATTATCAAAAGTTGGAGAGATTGCACTAAATGAAAAGAACATGAGAAAGATTGTCTTAGACAACACTGGATCTAGTTATAATGGTAGAGGAATTGTGATAAGTAAGATTAAGCAAGATGATGTTAGGTACCTTTGCAAGATCCTAACAACTAAATTCTATGGTAGTTCAAGGGAAGATGACATGGCTATAGGAATGGATCATGTAGCTTATCTTATGTGTATTGAGAAGAAAAAAGTAGACCTATGTGAAATTCTGAGAATTTAGTTGTTTGAGAACTTAGAAAAGATTAAGAAGGCTAAGTACACACAGTTTAGGTTTTCATCTCTGATAACCTATATGTTTTTCCACATTTTGAGAAGATTTCCTTACACAGTTGACTAGAGTGACAATGTGAACACAATGGAAAGAATAAACTCAGTCTACATGAAGCACCTAATTGATAAAGTCAATGACAGTGTGAAGCTTGTATTGAAGACTTTTCAGAATATTGTTAAGAATAGATCAAGGATTCCTCAATCCTTAGTTGAAAAGCATAAAGATGACATTTGTTTTATGGTAGACACTGATTTCACCTACATTGAAGTAGTTGAGCCTAGAATGGAATTCATAGACCCTCTTGGCTATGAAGTATCTGAAGCAAAAATAGTAGGATATGTGAATAGACTGTTAAAGTGTGAGTTGGATGGTCATGCAAATAGGTTTGGAACCTATGAAGAGAATTTCAACTCTGCAATAAGTTTGAAAGAAAAGAAGCAATCTAGTAGGAGAGTTGAATCGACTATAAAGAAAATACTGAAAGAATCAGGTATGTCAAGTCATGAGTTTGACATAGCTAAGAAGACTGCAGAAGCCTTAAAGCTAAGTGAAAATCTTGTAGTTCCACCTATGGCATCTAGTGCAGACCCTGTTGATCCTATTGCAGTAAAGGTAAAAGTTGAAGAACCTAAAAATTTTGAAAGGGAAAAATCCTTTTCTCCTATTCCTAGAAAAAGAATAAAAGAGAGTGCAACAGGACTCGGCAAGAGATAGAAAGTGATTGTACCACCTGTACCTAGAAAAGTAGTAGAAATTAAAGATGATAATGAAGTTTCAGTCAAGAAGAAACTTTGGAAACCAAGAATTGAAAGAGTTAATGAAGATACATTATAGCATGGAGACTTCACTAAGATAAAAAAATACTATGATCTATATGGATCATTTGATAGATTAAATTTTGAAAATGCAATGATTACACATATGATTTTGATAGATAAGAAATTTAGCACTATTCATGGTAAGATCCCAGAAGATTTGTATAACAGACTTGTAAATAGAAAACAAGAGCACAAGAAGAGGACACAAAGATGAGAGAACATGTAATTAGACAGTTCTATGAAGTTGAGGATGAAGATCATTTGAAGAGAATATTGAAGCCTCTTGGAACTTTATTGAGAACTACGAGAAGAACAATTCTTATAATGGCAGGCAAAAAGGAGGAAGTATAGAAAGAGATTGAGCAAGCAGTAATGCAAGTTCTTGTAGATATAGTTGCAGGAAAGCATGTTGAATCAGATCCTCAGTAGAAGAAATCAGAGGAACAGCATGCAGAGGAAGTTGGTATTGAAGAAGTCCCATCTTCTTCACATATCAATATTAACAAAGAATCAATGGACATTGAAGGCACCAAAGTGACACTAGAGTTAGATGATGCAGTCTTTTGTGATCTAGGAAATATTGTTGACAATTTGGCTTTGGGAGAGCCAGAGAAGGTTACAGAATCAGAAAAGGATACAGAGGTAGAGGAAGCACCAGCTGTATCAGAATTAGTTCCAGAAGAGCAAAGAGTTAAAGGTAAACAAATTTTGACAGAGGTCACTACCTCTAGTGCACCTTCTATACCAGTTGAAGACATTAGCACACCTGAAAATAAGAAGAGACAAATTGGTTCAATTTTTGAAGACCTTGGAAAAGAGGTTGAAGATGATGATCAGCTTGAGTTCATCACATCTCTTAATAAAATTATTGGAAAGAATAAGAAGGTGAAGGACCTTGAAGGAAAAGTTAGATTTTTGACAGAGAAACTTGAGAGTGTGATCGGCACTAAGGTATTTGACTCGGATCCACTTGAGAAAGCTAAAATGGTAATGAACTCTTTTGACTCTAAATTTTCTAACTTGAAGGATATTGCTAGAATAAAAGCTTAGGAAGCTTATGAAGAAAAAATGCAACAAAATATAAGTGTAAATATTCAAAATGATATTGGTAATTTGGATGTATGTATAAAGAATTTGAGGAAACATTTTGAGACTAGAAAGAGTTTGTATATACAATGCACAAAATCAGAAACCCTAATAGTTGAAGAAGATAAGAAGATGAGAGAGAAGAAAGATGCAATTACAGCTGAGACAAACACCTTGACAAGCCCTAATGTAAAGATAAGTTCTATGGAGAAGAACATAAGGAAGTTAAATGATGAAATCAGAATGTTAGCAGAGGAGAAGAACAGAAAGATGATCAGGATTAACATCTTGAGAGAGCATGTCTCAATCAAGACCTCAATTGTTGAAGACCAAATTGAGGAGTGCCTTTCAACAAAGACATCTTTTCAGAAGTTTAGCTTTAATTCCCTGCAAGCTTGCCAGATAGCAACATATGGATTGAGTACCTTACTCAATGTTGCTGAATCCATCAAGAAGATATGGGAGAAAGATTTCAAAACATGGAAGTCAGAGTTTGGTGACTTTGTTGCAAGCCTACCGGCTTTGCAATAGCTGATAACAAGGTATCAAGTTTTTTTAATTTTTGTACACCCTATCTTTGTCATTGTTGTCAAAGGGGGAGAGATAGCAAAAAATTGATAATATGTTGAGGAAGGATACTCATAGGGGGAGCTATTCTATGGAGTATAATATTGTATATGTTTTGTATAACATTTGGCCACAATTTTGTGTAAGTGTTTTGAAGTTTTGTTTGCACACTTAGCCAATTTTCCCATATGTTGCCACCAATGACAAAGGGGAAGATTATTGGCAATTTGGCTAATGTGGATGCATAGATGTTTTCGTTATGGAAAATATGATCTCTACTGAGAGTGCAAAATTTGGAATGCAAGTATGGCAAGTTGAAGGAAGAAATTGTCTAAGTATGGATATAGTGATCCTGACAGAGCACCCGATGAAGATTTAGTTGGTGACATCCACTAGAGAAATATTTTTGTTTGCATAGTTAACTGAAGCTTCTATAGAGTATGAGGATACCCCATCTCATTGCACATAAATTTTGGAGTAGTACGGATGAAGTTATTCAAATTTTATCGAAGACAGTTTTGCAGACAGAACAGTTTTGGAGATAGTATTAGTGAAAGAGTTAAGGGATTATTTTGCTTGTCAAAATAATGACTTAACATTATGAAGGGATGACATCCTAGATGTTTACCCTTGGATAAATATTTTTGAAGATGACCATATGAAGTTATTAGCTCTAATAACTCATATATTAGGCATACTTGAAATGTAATGAGTATGATGTTTTTTTGTAAAAAAAGAAAGAAAAGGATAACTTGAGAAAGTTGTATATTGTGATAGCAGCAAAGGCTATTGATGCAAAGTTGTAAGCAGTACCATATTATAGTTAGAAAAATTTTGTATTACCTATTTGGGTAGTGAGCTCAGCTGGTGATCAGGTTTTGTAATCTAACTCCTAACAGGGTTAAGGCTTCTAACAAGGCCTAAAGTCCTTTAACTAGGATAGATCTACTATACATTGTAAACAGACTCTTAACAGGGTCCAATATCCCTAATAGGATACTTTTTATTAGTGATCTTTGTGGGTACCATCCCCACCGAGGTTTTCCCTTGGCCAAGGTTTCCTCGAGAGCATATCATGTGTTATGAGTTCTTTCTATTTACTGCTATGTCTGTTAATTAGCTTGATAATCTTTGTATGCACTAAAGTAATCTGTTATATCCATAAGTGGCCAAAAGTAAAAGTTTGTGAAATATTGATTCACCCCCCCGTCTCAGTATTTCCTATTTCTAACAACCTCTTCCTAGAAATAAGTTGGAAAGGATAGACATGAGGAGATGATACATAAAAGAGGACATCAAAGAAACCAATCACCATGATCAGTCGGGTGTATGGACTGCCAAAGTCTATATAGCTGGAAAAATGGATGATCTTTCTTATTGAAAAGATTAAGGAGAAGTAGGAAAGATTTTATTGGGCCACTATCCTCAGTGACAACTTGGATCAGCAGCTGATCAGAGTGAAGAGTAACCCATACTTCTACATGACATCCTATGTTGTGTACCTATTGGCTTCAAGGGCAGTGTACCCAAGATTGGTGAAGGTTAGTGCTATGGAAAATTAGAATGCATGGCCATTCATAGTGTACCCACAACTGGTTTGGAAGGAATACTACACACATAACAACCCTGATTTTCACATCATCAATGATGTCTCTGTATTTTCTATCATAAGCTCCATAGAGGGAGACTATGCTAAAAGGATGTCAACAAAAGCTACTACAAAGGTAAAGGGCCCTTGGGGCATTTTATATTCAATTCAAGACTTTTACATACATCTAGGTGGCAAGATGTACCCTAGCTCCTAAGAAGTTGCTGAGGTATCCATCTGATAGATTAATCATGTTGGAGATGGCTAGGAAACTATCATATGCCCATGAACATATCTGGCACAAGAAAAAAAATTGTTGGGAGTTCCTGATTTCCATAGGCCCCCACTATTTATAGGATATGAAGATCTTTAAGTTCTTGTCCTTCGAATGGGATGAATTCCCTTTTACAAAGCTACAACCTCATAAGGACCTGTTTTGATCCAATTGGTACATATAGTCACATAATGGGAAGTCATTATGTACATGAGCCACATATTGAGGACCATTGGATAAACTACTTAGATGACTATGAGGTTAGGATACATGATTACTATTAGATGAGCTTGGAGCTGGCACATACCGCTCTACTATTGAAGATACCCCCAAAGGTGAAGGGATTTGACTTTGAGGATATCCTAGATCCTATTTACAATTTGGATAAAGTATATACCAGGGCCATCTTGAATGCAGAGGTTGATAGAGATGAAAAATGATGTTATCAATTTCAAGGCCAGGCATGTCATCAAGGTGACTAAGGCATGGATTACCTATCCATTTCCTATGGATCCAGTACCAATGAAACAACAACCAGCTTAACCCTTCAAGGAAAAGAAGAAGAAAGGGGAGAAGGTGCTTATGCCACAGTTCAAAGAGGCTGTACCACAAAATCTAGAGATGATGTATAAACATGAGCACCCTATGACATATGGCTAAACCAATCACTCAAAGAAGCCCAAAACTAGAATGATGGAGAGCATAGCACCTCCATATGTTCCTTCTTCTAGTGGTCCTGAACCTCCAAATGCACAGAAAAAGGCACCTAAATTCAAGGTAACTAGATCAAGGCTAACCAAGGTAATAAAAGGCCATGTATACAAAAGGAAGAAAGACTCAACACCCACTTATATGGACAACCTCTTTGAGGAAAATGAAGTTGAGATGGATCAAGTGCCCCTCAGCAGAAGAACCTAGTCTGCAGGATCCTGTAAAAGAAGAAGAGTACTAGAAGATGATCAAGAAGACGTTGGAGGAGCAACCCAATGAGATCCAATAAATCTAGATGCTTTGGGTGATGATAAATTTATCATCTTATATTTTGAGGGACTTCAAAATTTCCAAGAATCTAAAAATAGGTTCCAATTACGGGAGAGTCATTTTCTTTCAATTCTATCCCTACACAGTTCACTAGTCTTCTTGACAATGTGGGAGAGGAAGTTCAATGAAAATCTCAAGAATCAGTTGAGGAAGTTGTAGTTGAAATCTAGAAGGAAAATATAGAGTCAGGGAGGGATTCTTATATAGGTGTCACCTCTGAGGAGGATATAGCCACACAAATTCCCTCGGCTTCACACCCAATCCCGCCTCCACCTCTGCCTATGCATTAAACCCCACTTTTGACTCTGGTTCAAAATACTCCATTACCATCACAACCTATGCCTACTCATGTTCCCATGCCAAATCCACCTCCACCAATTCCTTCACCCACTCCCCCTATTGCTCCAATTCCTCCCTTGCAGAATTCACCTATCCAATCTCCCATTCCACCAGTGATCCACATAGAAACACTAGCACAAGGGTCTCAGGAGCTAGAGACAGAAATAGAGGTGATTGGTGAGATGTTTTCAAAAGGACAGGATGGAATGGAGAAACAGGTTGATGAGGAAGGGCAAGTAAATGAGGAAGGGTGTATACTGATGATGAAATAGATATGGTAGCATTAGGGAGAGCATTCCATCAAGCAGGATCTAGTACTTGAGAAAGGATCCTTTCATATGTAACACGGGACCAAGTGGCTAGATGGAAAGCTTAGGTGGCTATCCCCATAATGAGTATCAGTATGGCTAAAGTCACCCCAGATGACTATGTGTTGGAGGAAGTAGATTTGGGAGAGCCTACTAGATAAGGGAGTAAAACTCTAGCTACTCTCGGGTTGAAACATGCTCTAGGATTTATGGATAAGGATGAAGAGAAGATAAAAGATATGATGGAATAGAATGAGGCTATGAAGAAGTTTATTCTTAAGATAGTAGGTCCCATTGACCCTATTAACCCTAAGGCCTCATTACAAGCTATTTTATAGAAGAGGGGTGATGTAAATATATTGGCAGACATCCCACATTCTTTTGTTCAAGCTTGTGTAGACTGGAAGGATGATTTTGAGGAGTTTGCCAAGGTGTTTCTCAAGAAGATTCTAAGGCCTTTTTGAAGTATCCTCCAAGGAATCACATCCATGGTTGAGATTATGAGTGAAGAGAATGGTTTGGAGGAGAAGATCTTGAAATGTCAAAAGGCACTGGATGACCTCATAGTAATAACAAAGCAACACTTCCAAGTTTTGGTTAAGGTTTTTGAAGGGTCAGAGCTGGAAAATTTTGAGATATGGATCCAAGACATTACTAGCACCTTGACCACTTTTGAAAAGGTACTGAAAATGATGAATAAGAAGAGGGATAAGGGTCTACTCTTTGTGGGGGAAATGCATAAGTTATTTGAAGGGTTGGATCTGGATTTGTATGAAGAAGATGATGAGAAAAAAATGCATTTTGTGAATGTTAAATTAGTATCTAGACATCTTTGGAGTAGTTAAAAAAAAAGAGGACCTCCAACATATGTTTTATCAGAAGGAGGAGATCCAGAAAATGTTATCTCAGGAAGAGGAAATATAGGGGTTTGCAGGGGAATTGATCACCTTCTGAGAGAAATGACAAGAAATCCTTGAGGGGTTCAAAATGGTTGACTTCAAAGAGGTGCAAGAGATCATGGATAGATTCCACAAAGCTCACCCAAAGATCCTCCCAAGCCGATAGGCATCCAGTTTTGACTTGGAAAAAATTTGTATATAAGAAATGTAATTTTCCACACTTAGGCATTTTTGAAGACCCTGATTTTTGGCATTTCAGCCATATGAGATTTTTAGCCTCCAAAAGCCTAAAAGTTGGAGGAGAAGAGGATTTGAAACTTAGACATTTTTGTGGACTTCATTTTTTGGGGCAACCATCAGGATCCAAGATTTATGGGCACGACCGTTATTTGAGTTCAGTCATCTCAAACTTGATTTTTAATCACAAGGATCATGACAAGGGGGGTCATTTTTGCATGATTTGGGGGCCTCTTCTAGTTAATTCCACATGAAGAAGCCATAACAGAGGATAAAGGGTAGAATCATGAAGTTTTATGGAGAGCTTGCATGAGTTCCAGTTGTATTTTGAGTCATTTTATGTGTGATCTGCTCTAGTTTTTGTAATGCACAAGGCTTAAATCCATGCTAGGGTAGTTTAAATTCTTTTTAGAGGTAGTTTCCTTCATGTAATTTGTAGTTTAATTTTATTTTCAAGTTTTAGATGTAGCTAAAACCCTAGCTACAAAAATGAGAGCACAAATCTATAAATTGTATGAACTCAATGTAATTAAGGGGGATTTTGATCATAATACAATACATACAATTGGTGCTTCAGTAGTGGTGCAATTTTTCTACTACCTTCATGAGATTTATGAATGTGTGAATTGCTCATTTATTTATTTTAGAGAGCCAATTGATTGTGTGGTGGTTTAAATCTATGATTCCTTAGTTCGGTGTTTGCTAGTGTTACATTTCTTTGTTGTGATGAATTATTGGGAAGATCTTTCTTTTGGTGCTTTGAAGATAAACTTGTCTCACGTGTGCACACATCTGCGGTGGCTTCATGATCTAATGAGTTTTGGCTTATTATACATTTGTGTTTACTTTTGTTGATGATTGCATTTTCTTGGCTGAGATTGGAATTCCATCAAATCTTTGTTTTGTGGGTTTCCTCATCTTCTTGGTATTTTAATTTGTGAAGCAGTGTGATATTGGTTTATATCCATTAGTTTTCTTTCAACAAATTTCCTTTGAGTTCTCGTTATCCTACCTCTTACTTTCTTTGCAAATCAATTACAATGGATTAATTAGATTTATGTTGCTTTCATTCTAAAATATTTAAATCCTAAAAGAGAAATATTGTAGTGTTTTAAAGTTTTTTTCGCAACCCTTTTTGAGATACGAACCAACAAAGACCTTCCTGTGAACAAATTTACATTTGTGTTCAGTTGAGCTATCCAAGAGGTTGAGACCCAATCTAGAAGGAACCTTGACAGTGATTAATATCATTCTTCCAAGATGGGAATTTTCTCACGTAAATTCCTAGCCATTGTCTTGTGTAAAAATGATGCTCAACAATAACTTAATAAATTAGCCCCTTTCATGACAACTTAAGGCACATGTTATAAAACAAACTAAGTGACTCCCAAAAAGGTAATGAATAAATATAACATCAAAGGGAGACTTAGGTTTTAGAATAAGGAAAAACACTTAAGGCTTGGAGGAAAAAAACTAGGGCATCATATGATCAGGATTTGGACACAACCCAAACATGTGAGATTTAAACCAAGAAAATAATTGTAGTTCAATGGATACCTCCAAGGAAAAATTTGAGACCAAAACCAGGATATGACATAAAAAAACTTTGGATCAATAGTGGCTCTAACTGAGGATGCTTGAATGCAAGTTCAAGACAAGAAACTAGAACTATGGAACACAAACTACACATGATAGAAAGCAAACACACACCTAAGATATATATAAATATACAAGACTACTATGCATGGAAAATAATTTTAGTTAAACAAAGGTTTTAGAAATTTTCCATGCATAGGCAAGTCATGTACCTCACTATCTAGATTTTTCAAAAAGGAAACATTATCAGGCACATATGGCCTACTTTTAACCTCCAAAATAGATACTCCACTTAAGGTCAAATCATCATTCTTCAAAGAAATATTTTCTAAGAAATCACCCATAATACCTTTTGACCTTTCTATCCATTTAATGTTAAAGGCATCAAATAACTCAATTTTATCCCAGACAACATGCTTATACAATTTCAGCCTATCATTTTTTACAACATACTGAGATATGACTTGTGCTACCACTAGCTCATAATCTCCAAAAACTTTTAAAAACTTGTCATGATGCCTAGTTGCAATGTCTAAACCTAAAAGTAAAGCTTCATACTTAATAGTATTATTTATACATTGAAAAGAAAATAAGAAAGAATACTTGAAGGTGTTACCTGATGGAGAAATAAAGTAGACACAAACTCCCGATCCTTCTTTTGAGCAGGCTCCATCAAAGTACATTTTCCACAAGCCACACTATTGTGACTTTAGTTCCTCCACTAATGGATCAGTATTTTTGTACTATGGAAGTACTTTCTCAACTCTAAAATTATCCATGTCAAAATCAACATTGGTTATTATGGCTCCCTATACAATTTTACATCATTCCCATTGACTGGGATTGTTGCATATGAAAAATCTAATTGTACATGTCCTCCAACTACTACAACCCATTGTCTTGACAAAAACATGCCATAATATGGTTTTTTATTCACAAATACAACATATATCTTGTAAGTGGCCTCAGGGAATGCAACAATCTTGACTTCTACTCCTTTTAAGGTATCAATCACAGGGACGTCCCTATTATCCATAGCATAGAAGCTACCAAAAGAAGTTTCCACTTCCATTCCAAATCCCTTCATCACTGCATATGGCATTACACTTGTTGCAACACCAAAATCTATCATGCAATGTTTTACAAGTTTGTTGGTTATGAGTAAAGTTACATAAAAGAGATCAATCTATAAGGGTTCTCTAGCAATTACATTTCCCACATATATGATAGGGGCACCTTGGCTAGAGTTATTCCTCTTTTCTTTATTTTCCTTTTTATTATCACAAGGGATATCTAAAATCCTTGTCAGTAATGACAATGTTGCCTCTTTATGATCCCTAATATTTAACATCTTTATTAAAGGAACTAAAAATTTCATTTGAGTAAGAGTATGTTTCATATTAAATGCAGGAAATTCTAATATAGTATCAGTAAGTTTCTTACCTTTGCTTCCCTTGTCAAACAAAACTTTCTTTGTAGACTTTACCCCCTTCTTCTCTCCCTAAGTAGAAGAGGGTTCTTCTTGTTTAGGACTTTATTTCTAATCTTTTTATTTACTAGGAGTACTATCAGCAACCTTGGTGGTAGTTTCCTTAATAAACATAGACCTTGGTTTACCTTGATTTTGCCCCACCTTCCCATTTCTCAGGTCATAATCACTCCTAGCCTAGTTAATTGCTGCCATAGTAAGGGATCTATTTTCTTCTTCACTAGGCAGTCTAAAATGGGGATATTTCTTTTCATCACCCACAACATTTATAGTGTTATGTAGAACAACATCAACATCATCATGTGAATCAGAAAAAAACCTACTATTGGTATGCTTGGTACTCTTTTCTCTGAATGTCCATATCAACAACTTGTTCTTCTTCATCAGAATAGGACAAAAGATTAGTCCTCTTAAAAGTCAGCATGTTGACAACTGGGTCTTCATGTTCTAAATTCACTTGTTCACTTGTATCATCCATCTATTATGCTAATGCTTTGGTAACAACACATTGGAAAGAGGAATGAGGCATGTTGCAAGTAGTACACTAAAGAGTATTCTCTACATTGTTGAAATTGTTCCTTTTCAAAGGAGCATGGGTGTCCCTATTCTCTTGGTTTACATGGTTTTCAAGAATAGGCTTACATCTTTCCAATTTTTTTTATAAGGCATACCATGTAGGTTTAGAAATTTTTCATTTCTTTGATACTAATTCCTATTGTCATAAGACCTTCTATCATTTCTCTCAATCTTTTTTCTAAGGTCTTTTGCCACATGCATCAAATTTTCAAACTTATCTTCTTCCTTGTTTGGCCTACTTACCTATTCTTTTTTATCCTTCCACAATCATCCATCATCTCTTTTGAACATCTTCCCTAAGGCCTTTCTATTTCTCTCAATATTAATGACCATTTTGTAAGATTCCTTCAAGGTTAATGGGTTTTTATCCCTCAAAAGATATGATATATTTCCATCAACTGCATTAAATAAGGTTGTTAGACAAACTTCATCTAATCTCAAGACTTGAAATAGCTTGTTCATGGCCTTTTGAAACCTATTATTGAATTCTTCCATACTTTCATTTGGAAGTTTCTTGATATTGTTAAACTCATTAAGCATGAAACTTGAGTTGACATGCTCACCATATTTCTCTTTAAAACTGTTAGAAAGTAAAGTCCACCAAGATAACTGAGAGAGGGGGGTGGGGTGAATAAGTTATCAGATAAATATAACTTTTATCAACCTTAATAAATTTTAACCATGTAATCAATGTAACCAAAAACCATAGAAAGATATACATGCACAATAACACAATGACACAAGATATGTTGACTAGCGAACCTCTTGATCAAAGAGTAAACCCCGGTGGGAATGATGCCCACAAAAAATGCACTAATATGAATATTCCTTGTGAAAGGATGGACTCTGTTAGGAGTCTTATGAAATACATTCAGTACATATGAATCCCTATTAAAATATTCTAACTCTGTTAGGAGTTATAGAAGATAGAAGGACCCACTGCCCAAATAGCTTCAAGGTAAGATCATTGAACTCACTGTCCAACTGATCTTTGTATTACTCAATAGAATAATACCAAAAGATTACTGACCTCAACAATCTAATACTCCTTCTCTGACTGTGCCAAACCACACCAACTCCTTCTTCAGATCTCAATACTAAGTCTCAGTACTTCGCATATCCTCTTTCAAAAATTCTGCTTTCACAATACACTTACATTCATTACATTCCACATTACAACAAGGAATACATTCCTTCCTTTATACCACACTCAAGTAATTACAAATGAGTCGGCATAGAAATTACAAAATAAAAGTTTCCACACGTTACATCAAAATTACACAAAATTATCTGCTTCTAATCAATATAATTCTTCACTTGTGTGACCTCAGATCTTGCACTATCATCCATGTCACCATCAACATGTCTCCAACTTCTTTCTAATTGTGCATAACCAAATTCCATCTTGATTAGGAGATATCATCCGATTTCCACAAATTGCTACTTAGGAACACTACCTGAATACTGCTTCTATTGATTTCCTCATAACTTCCATGAATAAATGAATTATTGTCTGCGCTCCTAACCAAAATCTTATAAAACATCATAGAGTAATCCCCCGACTCCACATAGCTTCATCTTCAATATCCCAAGTATGCTAACTCAAACACTGTCTGCTTCTCTGCTAATCTTCAGTAGATCACTATGTTGACATTAATGACAATCATAGTCATGAATGCAAAAACTACTATATAATGGCTACTAATAATCCCCCATAGGATATATTCAAGATTCATTCCTAACAATCTCCCCCATTGGCATTGATGGCAACATAGATGAAAAAACATCCAAGCTCCATAAATCCAACGCTGCAACACTACTGCTCTGAAAATGCTTCAAGTCTTCTTCATCAATCAAATCTTGCTTCATTTTCCTATTCAGTTCTCTCCAATAGATGTTTCAGATGGTTTTTCATGTATACTTCTCCCCCATTGATATCAATGATAGATGTTTCATCATTATGTCAACAACAACTTCAATGTCAAAAGACACTGTTAAAAAAAAAACATTCACTAGAGTCATCATGACTTGGCTCAGATACACATACTCCCCCATAGAGGAAGTACCAACATCTAGGCTAGAAGAAAAATAGGGCTCATGTACCACTAGATGGATGCAATAATCTGCATCACTTCTCAAAAGTAGGTTGGGGCATAACCCCAAGCATACCTCTCAGATACTCAAATGTATCCTTAGGCAAAGATTTTGTAAATATGTCTGCAATCTTCTCCTGTGTGCTTATGTACTCAAGTCTGACTTCTTTCTCTACTAATTTTTCTCTCACTACATGATACTTTATCTCTATATGATTTGTCTTGGAATGTAACATAGGGTTCTTAGACATACTAACTATGCTGGTGTTATCATAATGTATAACAATAGGCTCAACAAATTTTATTCCAATATCCTTCAACATTTGCTTCATCCAAATTATCTGATTACAATTATTTGTTACTGCTACATTCTCTGCTTCTTCTGTGCTATGTGAAATACAATTCTACTTCTTGCTTAGCCAAGAAACCAATCTTCCTCCAAGGAAAAATGCTCTTCCACTAGTGCTCTTTTTATCATCAATACTACCTCCCTAATCAGTATCTTTATATGCACATAGGGTAAAATCATCATATTTTTCATACCACAATCCATACTCAATTGTGCCTCTTAAGTACCTCAGTATCCTCTTTACTACTGCATAATGTGATTCTCTAGCTTCATCTTGAAATCTTGCTACAATTCCAACTAAATGTGCTAAATTAGGTCTTGTATGAGTGAAATACTACAATCCTCCAATCATAGATATTTAATTCTTCTATTCCACTCTAGGAGTCTCATCTGGGCTACATAACTTGTGTCTAGTTACCATAGGTGTTCCAACTGGTTTATAGTTCTCCATTCCAAATCTCTTCAATAAATCATTCAAGTACTTTTTCTGACATACAAAGATACCATCACTGTTATGTGTTATTTGCAATCCTAAAAAGTATTTCATTTCACCAATCATACTCATTTCAAATTCATTCTTCATCTCATTTGCAAATTTATCACTAGCTTCATCTTCTCCTCCAAAGATAATAGCATCAACAAAAATTACTACAACCAACAAACCATTTTCAATTTATTTTGTATACAGGTTGCTATCAGTTGTTCCTTTTGTAAATCCTAATTTCAACAAATACTTATCCAATCTCACATATCAAGTTCTAGGTGCTTGCTTTAGTCCATATAAAGCTTTCTTCAGTTTACATACCATGTCTCCTTCTTGAGTGAAAGGAAAACCTTCAAGCTACTCAATATAAACTTCTTCTTCCAATTCTCCATTTAGAAATGTTGACTTCACATCCATCTGATACACTTTGAATTTCTTAAAAGCTGCATAGGCCAAAAACATTCTTACTGCTTCAATTCTTGCTCCTGGTGCAAAAGTTTCTTCATAGTCAATTCCTTCTTGCTGTGAGTATCCTTTACATACCAATCTTGCTTTGTTCCTTACCACTTCTTGTTCATTCATCTTGTTTCTGAATACCCATTGTGCTCCTATAACACTCTTATCTTTAGGTCTAGGGACCAATTCTCATGTCTTGTTCTTTTCAATCTGATCTAGTTCTTCTTTCATAGCTTTAATCCAATGTTCATCTTCACAAGCTTCACTAGTAGATTTAGGTTCAATTTGAGAAATCAAACATAATTGTTCTTGTACCTTATTTCGAGTCTGAACTCCTCTTTCTATGCTTCCAATAATCTGCTCATAAGGATGATTCCTTGATAGATTCCTGTTAGGTGTCACTATCTTAGATCTTACTTCAGGTGTCAGTTCTTCAATAATCTCACTGTGGCTTTCATTCAACAAATCACTTTCAGTTTCATAAAATAATTCAGTAGTCTCAGGGTTAGGTCTAGAATGAGTTCCTTCATCTAATTCATAATCAAGCATTCTTTCCTGAATTTTGAACTTTTCATCAAAATTTTATATTTGCGCTCTCAACAATAGTCTTAGTTCTCTTATTATAACATCTATAATCTTTTCTCTTCAATGAATATCCAAGAAATATACCTTCATCACTTCTAGGATCAAACTTTCCAATGTCATCATCTCTCTTAATATAATATTTGCTTCCAAAAATTCTAAAATAATTAATTGATGGTGCATGTCCAAACTATAGTTCATAGGGTGTCTTGTCTGTGTCTTCTCTGATTTGTACTTTGTTCATTGTATACACCACTGTGTTCACTGCTTCTCTCTAGAATATCTTCACTAAGTCATTCTCAAATAACATAGCTCTTTCTACTTCAGTCACTGATCTGTTTCTCCTTTCTGCAATACCATTTTGTTCAGGTGTCCTAGGGGCTGAAAACTGTCTCTCAATACCATTCACTTCACAAAAGATGTTAAATTATTCAGAAGTAAATTCTCCACCTCTATCTAATCTCAAACATTTAATCTTCATTCCAAATTCATTCTCAACTTTATTCTTAATAATCTTAAACCTATCAAATGCTTCAAATTTTTCTTTAAGAAATGCAATCCACATCATTCTTGTAAAGTCATCAACAAGAATCATAAAATACCTTTCTCCATAGAATCCTCTAGTCCTTGTAGGACCACTCAAGTCTATATGAACAATCTCCAACTTCTCTGTTGTTGTAAACTTCTTACTGGGAAATGAGCTTCTTTTCTATTTAGCCATCACACATTCCTTGCAAATCATGTTAGTAGGCTTCATAAGTTTAGGCAAATCTCTTACTGCAACTTTAGTAATCACTTTCACAATGTTATCAAAGTTTATATGACAAAATATTCTATGCCATAACCAACTATCATCAATCTTAGTAATCAAGCATGTAATCTCATTAGGATTCAGCTGAAATACATTATCTCTGGTTCTAGATCCAGTACCAATCAAATTTCCATCTTTGTCTTTAATCACACAAGTTTTCTCAGTAAACCAAACTTGATATCCCTTATCAACTAACTATCCAACACTCAAAATATTATGTATCAAACCATCCACAAAGTAAACATCATGAGTATTAGTCTTTCCATCAAGAGTAATAGATCCTATACCTTTAATCAAACAAGGTGCATTGTTTCCAACTCTAACAACTCCATCATAATTGTTAAACTTTATGAACTTTTTCATGTCTCTAGTCATATGATGTGAACAACCAGTATCTATAATCCAATCAGCTTTCTTTTCTACTTGAGAAACTAAATCCTTTTCTTCCTTAATTTTAGTTTCAGGATTTTCTTCTTTAATTGCTACAAATCCTATATCATCATTATTCTCAGTATCACTTTCACTCAAAGATTTCTCCAAACTAGCTTCAAGTTCTTCATCATTTTCATACTAACATTCTTTAGATCTTATAGGATTAAAGTTCTTCCTATATTTCTTAACTCTCTTAGGACATTTAGATGCAAAATGACCAAATTCTTGACAAGTCCAACATTTATAAATTTTCTTACCGTCTGGTTCTCTCTTGACAAGCAAGGAAATACCTTCTTCAATCTTGTTGTCTTCTTCATTTTTAGATCTTTTGTTGCTAGCATAATCTCCAATCACACTAATGCTTCTTGAAAAAGTAGGGTGAACACTAAGAGAAATGAATGTTGTCTCCATTCTAGGTAGGTCTCCTGATAACCTCAGGTTCATTTTTGCTACTTCCAATCTTCCAAGAAGAGTCTCTCTTGTAAAGTTCGTAGTACAAGGTATGACTTGTCCAATCATCTATGTTGTCTACTTAAATATAGGATTCAATGTCCTCAAAATTTTCCATATCACTTCATTCTCTGTCTTTGTTCCACCACAAGATTTTATACCTGCAACAATCTCTGACATTCTACCAATATAGCTTCTTAGAGATTCATCTTCCATCATTCTTATATCTTCAAATGCACATATCTAATTATGTAATCTGACTTTTCTTTTCATGTTCATCACCATCAAAGGTAGAGTGTAAAGCTAACCAAATTTCATGAGATGTTTTCAAATATTTTACCCGACTGTACTCATTCTCTGGAAGGGTTGGCAAGAGTTCTTCTCTAGCAAGTATGTTACACATGAATAGATCTCTTTCCTCATTAGTACATGTTTCAATGTTGTTAAGAATAAGGTGTCTCAACCTTGGATAATTCTTATTCTTATTATTTTTTTTGTAAAATGTATTTCTTGCAAATAATGCTGATGTGTCGGCATCTTGAATTGTGTGTAAGGAGATCATGGCTAAAATGGTTATGATGGATTCCTATGACACGTAAGCACTATGTGAGGAATATTCAATGATAGGTGAAGACATGTGGCAACTAATAAATTGGAGTACTATACACTCTTCCCCAATCATGGGGTTTGGGGTTTTCGGGTTCCTATTTTCTCAGAGAATGGTAAAACCCTAATACGGTTATCTTAGGAGTAGCCCTAAAAAGTGAAGCACATGATATAATCTTTTTTAGGGTTGCGAAGAGATGTGATGTGAGTGTATGGTTGGAACATTTTTATGCTGCCATGATTTCTCTTCAAGGTTTTGGAAATCTTCTGAAAGAACTTGCATTGCAAGTGTATTGTAAGCTATAATAGTTTTGATCAATACATTGTGTAGGTTTTGGAGTGCTCGGGTTTTTACCGAAAGGTTTCCCCAGGGTATATCATTGTGTCATTCTCTATTTTTTTGTATGCATTGTATGTGGCTGCAATATCTTTGTTAAAGTAGTTAACGAATCTGAAATTGTAAAGATTTATAAGAATTTGCACAATACTCTCCTATAGAGATTAGTGTAGGAAGCTATTTTCGCACCTGAGTTTCCTTACAAGTGGTATCAAAGCTTGATCAAATTTTGATCCTAGTTGTTGGGTAGGGTTTTTTGAGCTAATCTCAAGTTTGAGTGGGATTTTTTTGTAGAGCATTCTGAATCTTATTTGGAGATTGAGATGGCAAGTTCATCATATGGAAGAATGGAGGTGGAAAAATTTAATGGCACTAATTTTGAGTTGTGGAAACTCAAGATGGAAGACATGTTGGAAGATCATGACCTATGGGAAGTGACTTCAAGTGCTACAAGACCAGCAACTATAGCTCAAGTAGATTGGGATATCAAAGACCGTAAAGCTAAGGGTCTCATAAGACTCTATTTAACCGATGCAGTTCTTCTGAATGTTCTAGATGAGAAAACTGCAAATAGTTTGTGGGAAAGACTTACGGCTGTGTATCAGGCCAAATCTCTAGTGAACAAGTTGTTCCTAAGGAAGAAGTTGTACTCTCTGTGAATGGAGGAAGGTGGATCCTTAACGGATCATTTAAATGCATTTAATCTGATGGCTGTTCAGTTGACATCAGCTGGTGTCAAGTTAGAGGAGGAGGATCATTGCTACACACTTTTGTGTTCTTTACTGGATTCATGGGACCATCTTGTGATGGCTCTCAAAAGCATGTTAGTCACCTTCAAAATGGATGATGTGGTGTCTTTGATACTATCAGAGGAGATGTGGAGAAAGGCTTCTATTTCAGAAAAAGAAGCCCTTGCTGTTTGTGGGAGATCCACTGAAAGAGGGAAGAAAAATGACAATAAGTCTGACAATAAGGGTAGATCCAAATCCCGTGGGAAGTCAAAGACTTCCAATAATTTGAAGGAAAAATGTTGGAACTGTGATAAATCTGGGCACTTTCCCAAAGACTGCAAAGAGCTGAAGAAGAAGAAGGAAGGTTCAAATTCAGCTTCAGAAAGATCTCAAGAAGATGGCGATGCATTCATCGTAGCTTTGGCAACCCATGCATCTGATGATGTGTGGTTGGTTGACTCAGGTGCATCTTTTCACATGACCTCTCATCGAAACTGGTTCTCAAAATATGAAGAGTTCGATGGTGGAAAGGTGTACTTGGGTGATGATTCTCACCTAAAGATAGTTGGATGCAGAAGGGTCACTATCAAATTTCTTGATGGATGAGTAAAGGGAATCAACAGAGTTATGCACATTCTGGGTTTAGCACAAAATATATTATCTGTAAGTATGCTAAATGATGTAGGTGTGCAAGTTGTTTTTTCAAAAGAAGGATGCAAGATGATGAGAGGATCGATAGTGCTTGCAAGGGGTACTAGGAGAGGTACCTTATTTTAGCTAGATGCATGTATTCCTCTATGTAATAGTTCTTCATCCTCACCATCTGAATAAGTAGTGAAGAAGTCTGTGACTATTGGTTCCGATGGTAGTGCAAACACTTAGGAAGGTAAGCTTCCTACAAAAAAGACAATGTTGTGGCATATGAGATTTGGCCACATTGGTGAAAAGGGTCTCAGAACCCTGAAAAATAAAAATCTCATTGAGGGGTTAAATGATTGCAATCTTGAGTTTGAATTTTGTGAACACTGTGTCTATGGTAAACAAAATTGTGTTCAGTTTTATTCTAGTTCTCACAAATCTTCTGATGTTTTGGATCTTATTCATTCTGATGTATTTGGTCCTGTAAAAGTTCCTTCAATCTCCAAGTCTATATTTTTTGTATCTTTCATAGATTGTTATAGTAGAAGGACATGGATTTATTTCCTTAAAAGTAAGACACAAGTCTTTAGTTGGTTCAAGGAATTTAAAGCTCTTGTAGAGAATCAGACTAGTAAGAAGATTAAGTGTGTGAGAACTGACAATGGTGGTGATTTTTGCTCAGCAGAGTTTGAAAAGTTCTGTAAAGAACAAGGTATCGAGAGGCATAAGACAATTCCTTATACCCCACAGCAAAATGGAGTTGCAGAGAGAATGAACAGGACACTGATGGAGAAGGCTAGGAGTATGCTTAGTGGAGCTGGTTTAGAATAAAGGTTTTGGGCCAAAGCTATGGCCACTCCTTGCTATCTGGTTAATAGATCTCCTACATCAACTCTTGTTGGTAAGAAACCCATGGAGGTGTGGTCTGGTAAGAAGCCTTCAATTAGACATCTTCATGTTTTTGGTTGTGAAGCTTATGCACATGTTGCAAAGGAGAAAAGATCTAAGTTGGAAAACAAAGCTGTTAAATGTATTTTTATCGGATATAGTGTTGGTGGGAAAGGATACAAGCTTTGGGATCCTATGACTAGTAAGGTGTTGTATAGTAGAAATGTTATTTTTAGAGAGCTAACATCTTCTCCTATTGTGCTACAACCAGATGAAAAAGAAAAGGAAAAAGATGTTGTTTAGTTGCCTCCTACCCCTAAGAAGACTGAACAGAGAGACCATGTTGGGCCTAACAATGAGGAGAGCTCTAGCAGCTTTGATAGTTCAGAAGAAGAGGAAGAACAACCTCAACTGCAGCCCTTGAGGAGATCCACGAGAGAAAGAAAGCAACCAAAAAGGTTTGGTTATTCTATGTTAGATTCTAGTTGTGCCTTTGCTTTGATTACTAACACTGATGAGCCTAGATCTATGAAAGAGGCTTTGGGCATGGAAGATGCAGGTTCCTAGATTGAGGCTATGGATGATGAGATGGCCTCATTGGAGAAAAACAAAACTTGGGACCTTGTACGTTTGCCTAAAGGGAGAAAATCTGTTGGTTGTAAATGGGTGTTCAAGAAGAAATTTTGTGTAGATGGCAGTGTTGAAAGGTACAAAGCTAGATTGGTTGCAAAGGGGTATTCACAGGTAGAGGGAATAGATTATGGTGAAATATTCTCTCCTATTGAAAAGTTGACATCCATTAGATTTCTATTATCTCTTGCTGCATCATATGATTTAGAGATAGAATAAATGGATGTGAAGACAACTTTCCTTCATGGTGATTTGGAGGAAGAGATTTATATGTCACAGCCTGAGCACTACATTGTTAAAGGTAAAGAATCCTTAGTTTGCAGATTAAAGAAATCTCTATATGGTTTGAAGCAATCTCCTAGGATGCGGTACCTTAAGTTTGATGCCTTTGTGTTGTCAATTGGATTTGTAAGATCAAAATTAGATCATTGTGTTTATTTCAGAGTTGAAAATGATCGCCTTCTTATTGTTGCATTATATGTTGATGATATGTTGTTGTTTGGGAAGGGTAAGGGTATGATTTCTGATTTTAAATCTCAGTTGTCAGCACAGTTTGAGATGAAAGATCTTGGGGCAGCTAGGTACATCTTGGGTATGGAAATCATGTGAGGCAGGTCAAACAGAAAACTTTGGTTGAGTCAGAGTAAGTATGTGAAGTCTGTGTTGGATAGGTTCAGCATGGTAGATTGTAGACCACTATGTGTTCCTATTTCTATGGGAACAAAGTTATCTGTAGATGATTGTCCAAAATCTCCTAGTGAGGTGGAGGACATGAGTAGAGTACCTTATGCTAGTGTAGTTGGTAGTCTTATGTATGCTATGGTCTGTACTAGACCAGACATTGCCCAAGTAGTGGGAGTCCTAAGTCAGTTTATGGCTAACCCTGGATAGGTACATAGGGATGCAGTTAAGCGAGTATTCAAATATTTGAGGGGTACATTAGATTACTCCATATGTTATCATGGTAACTCTTCTGGATCTCCGCATTTAGTTTGTATTTGTGGGTTTGTGGATTCAGATTGGGTAGGTGATATTAACAGCAGGAGATCCACCAGTGCTTATGTGTTCACTATGTTTGGTGGTGCCATTAGTTGGATGAGTAAGCGACAACCTGTGGTTGCTTTGTCCACTATAGAAGCTGAGTACATGGCTGCTACTCATGCTTGTAAAGAAGCCATTTGGCTTAGAATATTGTGTTCTAATGTTGGTGTTGATGCAGAACAGATTACTATTTGGTGTGACAGTCAGAGCGCTCTTTGCCTTGCAAAGAATCCAACTTTCCATGCCAAAACGAAGCACATTGATGTGCAGTTTCACTTTGTGAGAGATATGGTGGAAGATGGAAAGGTAAATTTGGAGAAGGTAGATATTGTGAAGAATGTTTTAGATGCATTAACGAAACCAGTGGGCACTAAGAAGTTCAGATGGTGTTCAGAGTCTATGGGCCTTTTGGCCTATAGCGGTTAGTTCCTATTATGTTCCTATTACTCTTACAAGGTGTTCGACAAGTAGGAGAATGTTAGGAATAAGGTGTCTCAACCTTGGATAATTCCTATTCTTATTATTTTTTTTGTAAAATGTATTTCTTGCAAATAATGTTGATGTGTCGGCATCTTGAATTGTGTGTAAGGAGATCATGGCTAAAATGGTTATGATGGATTCCTATGACATGTAAGAGCTATGTGAGGAAGATTTAATGACAGGTGAAGACATATGGCAATTGATAAATTGGAGTACTATACACTCTTCCCCAATCATGGGGTTCAGGGTTTTGGGGTTCCTATTTTCTCAGAGAATGGTAAAACCCTAATACGGTTATCTTAGGAGTAGCCCTAAAAAGTGAAGCGCATGATATAAGATTTTTTAGGGTTGTGAAGAGATGTGATGCGAGTGTATGGTTGGAACTTTTTTATGTTGTCATAATTTGTCTTCAAGGTTTTGAAAATCTTCTGAAAGAACTTGCATTGCAAGTGTATTGTAAGCTGTAATAGTTTTGATCAATACATTGTGTAGGTTTTGGAGTGCTTGGGTTTTTACCAAAAGGTTTCCCCAGGGTATATCATTGTGTCATTCTCTATTTTTCTATATGCATTTAATGTGGCTGCAATATCTTTGTTAAAGTAGTTAACGAATCTGAAATTGTGAGGATTTATAAGAATTTTCACAATACTCTCCTATAGAGATTAGTGTAGGAAGTTGTTTCCCCACCTGAGTTTCCTTACAAATGTTATCCTCATCAATGATAGTCTTCACATTCTTTGTCATCAACCAATAACCTGGTCCTAAACACAGTAGATGTGTCTTCATCTTTTCATTCCAACTGTCAAAATTTACTTCATCAAACTTAGAGCTTTCTTTCCTAAAATCACCATGGATCTCCTTAAGCTGTTAAACTTTTCTTTCAAGGACCTGCCACTCTGATACCAATTGTTAGAAAGTAAAGTCCACCAAGATAACTGAGAGGGGGGGGGGGTGAATCAACTATTAGATAAATATAATTTTTATCAACCTTAATAGATTTTAACCATGTAAGCAATGTAACCAACAACCATAGAAAGATATACATACAGAATAACACAATGACACAAGATATGTTGACTAGGGAACCTCTTGATCAAAGAGTAAACCCCGGTGGGAATGATGCCCACAAAAGATGCACTAATATGAATATTCCTTATGAAAGGATGGACTCTGTTAGGAGTCTTATGAAATACATTCAGTACATATGAATCCTTGTTAGGAGATTTTGAATCCCTATGAAAAGATTCTAACTTTGTTAGGAGTTATGGAAGACAGAAGGACCCATTTCCCAAATAGCTTCAGGATAAGATCACTGAACTCACTGTCCAACTGATCTTTGTATTAATCAACATAATAATACCAAAAGATTAGTGACCTCAACAATCCAATACTCCTCTGACTGTGCCAAACTGCACCAACTCCTTCAGATCTCAGTACTTCACATATCCTCTTTCAACAATTTAATTTTTGCAATACACTTACATTCATTACATTCCACATTACAATAAGGAATACATTTCTTCCTTTATACCACACTCAAGTGATTACAAATGAGTTAGCATACAAATTACAAAATAAAATTTTCCACATGTTACATCAAAATTACACAAAATTTTTGGCTTCCAATCAATATAATTCTTCACTCGTGCAACCTCGGATTTTGCACTATCATCCATGTCACTATCAACATGTCTCCAACTAATCTCTAACTGTGCATAACCAGATTCCATCCTGATTAGGAGATATCACCTGATTTCCACAAACTGCTACTGAGGAACACTACCTGAATACTACTTCCATTGATTTCCTCATAACTTCCATGAATAAATGAATTATTGTCTATGATCTTAACCATGATCCTAAACATATGGATCTTGTCTCTTACCTCATTTGAGATGACATTTGGCTGGCCATAAATACCATCAAAAAACAATAGATGGTATCTATTCAAATGGGTAGGTCTTATTTGAAAATTTGCAGTAGCATGAGTTCCACTGGGTCTGACTGCAACACCTAGATTTGTCACATTTCTAGCTGCACCACCAGTAGGATGAGAATCAAAAACTTGATCTAGGCTAGAGCTCTAAAAATTTTGGCTAGCAACATTAGCCATACTATTTTGCACTGGACCCATGGCTTGGGGTTGTTGACTAGGGCTAGCTCCTTATGACTTCGATATCATTCCAGTTGTAATTTGTGTTGCATTAGTTTTTGTAGTATCATTCACAAAATAATTTAAGAGGACTATTTTCTTTCTCATCTCTGCAGCTGCAACTTCTAATTCAGCCTTATCCAATTGTTTAGCAAGGTCCTCTTTAGATTTCTTGACTCTTTCCAGTTCTAGATCTATTTGTGACATTCGACTAAGGAAATTATCATTAGACCTTGTCTCTTCAATATGAATACTAGACACCTTTTTCTTTTCCTTTCTCTTGAAGAGTCATATTTTCCTTGTGTTTCAAATTAGTATCATTCTATTGAACCTTGGAAGGCCTTTCAACTTCCCAATCTTGTAACTATCTTAAAACATGGACTTTCCCCTCAAACTCATCTCTCCTTAGCTAAGGTTCACCTTTCTTTGATCTCTTTCTCAATAAATTCATATCACCGAAGACCTCCTTGTCCAGAACTTTGTACTTCTCATTTAAGGCTTTGTCATTTGCCTCATGTTGTGCAATGTCTCTCAAGAGTATTTCCCTTTTGAGAAATAACTCACAAACTTCTTTCTCTCTTTCCTTTTGCTTGTTTTTCACTTTTAATCTTTGTTCTCTTTCTTTTCTTTTCAAAACCAACACCTCTTCTTGGAGGACTTTAGCATCATATTGATTTGAATTAGAGCTTGTAGCATCATCTAAGTCAATTAAATCTTGAAGTCCTTGATCATCTGCTGGATAACAAGGTTGATCCATTAAATTTGGGGATGCCTCGCTTGGGTTTGACACACTACTATGTACATGACCCTAATTACTTACACTATTAGTGTCAATACTCATATATTGGATATGAGTAACACCTTTACTTTGAGGCCTATCTTTAGGAGTATCAAATATGTGATTCAAAAAAGGATGACTATCTGACTCAGAGCTTGTAGAAGAAGATGAAGATTTTGCAGGTACTAGAGTCAAATTATTATTCTTAGGCATCTAGAACAAACTAGGACCTGACACAGCTCGACTTGACTAATCTCTCCTACTATTAATATGAACTCCACTTTCTAGAGAAACCTTTTGATGTTTCTTTAGGTAAGACCTATTATTCTTTTGATGCTTCATTGTTTCAATGTACAAGAATATCTAGTACAAAAACCTTGACACCGGTATAATGATTAATGGAGAGTCACCACCCAAAACAAATCTGGGGAAATTTTTTTATTATAAAATGAAGCAACAAAGATTCAAAGATAGGTTCAACAATACTTTGTTATGTCTTCACTCCCCAACAAAGTCACCAATTTTGTTGGACATTTTTCTTATAGAATGTTATATGGAAAATAATGCCTTTGACTCTCTGTAACCCAACTCCCAATGTACTAGGAAAAGACCAAATTATTGAGGATAAAGATCCTCCTTCACTTTGAGCTCCATAGACTCAGGTAGGTGTACTTTCTTGATTTACCATTTTTAGTAAACCATACAGTGGATATGTGTCTTCTTAACACATATTTTAAACATTCATCAAACATAACTTGTAAATAAAAGATTTTAATTAATTTTGAAGATTTTTTTTTGTTTTGTGACTAGTGCTCAAATCCTAGGGCATGGAGTCTAGATGAATATACATCCACTAAAAAATATCAATGAAAACATTTCAAAACCCATGAAAGATATCCATGCCTTACATAGAACTTTCAACACTTCATTACAAGATCATCAGATTTGTAAACCCTCCCTAAAACCCTATGAAATAATCACAAGGAATTATACCTTCCTTGAAAGCAACATGAAACTATTTCACAATCTACCTTATAGATTGATGAACAAGAAATGCCTTACAATCCCAGTTCATATGAAATCAAAGGAAACATACAAAGACATTCAAATACTAAAAAGGGGCTTCAAATTGTATTTTCATTAATAGATCAAGTTTTAGTACATTCAAGAAGAAATGAGTACCTTCAAAAAATAGCAAGAGGTCTTAAACTAGGGCTGTATTCAATTTCTATCTCAATTTTTTAGTTGGTTTTTTCAAGGAAAAAAAAAACCCTTTTCTAATTGATCTTGGGAATCCTTTTATAGAGAAATGATTTCAACAAGCTTAAGATATTTAGCAAAAAATAAGTTATCAACCACCACAAAAAATGGTGACAACACAGAGTTATTATAGAAGGGATGGTCAAAAATCTTGGAGATATTAGAATCCAATCTGATTTCCATAGTAGGAAAAACCCTAGTAGGTGAACCACAAGGATGGGACTTTCTTCATTGAATGACCTCTTTCCCTCAGCTTCTCAATCAATGGAAATATTGTCTCACATACC
The DNA here is from genome assembly GCA_027943335.1 of Chamaecyparis obtusa. Taxonomy (NCBI): domain Eukaryota; kingdom Viridiplantae; phylum Streptophyta; class Pinopsida; order Cupressales; family Cupressaceae; genus Chamaecyparis; species Chamaecyparis obtusa. Next base: position 131,795 of record BSBK01008986.1, on the reverse strand, counting down.
TCTCTACAGCATGGGCTCCTTCTTCTAGAAGAGTATCCATTCAATATCAAATTTAGTGATGAACAAATCGAATCTAATTTGATCGACCACCATTACACTCACTCATCAATTTTCTATTTGCAATTCCATCCTTTTATCTCTGCAAAATCAAATCATATTAGATTAATAATCCAATATGCTTGTAGGTCACTGAATCCACCAATCTATTATCAATTTAGCAACCATGCTAAAAACCTCTCATCAAAATTCAAAATTGAGACTTCAACAGGTAAAAACCAGAGCATTTCATGACATGAAATAAAATTTAAAAATAAACAATTGATCCAAATCCATCTCAACACATCATGTAGCCTACAAACAATCAAAAAACTGACAACCTCTACATCACTCCACATAGCACTGAAGAAGACCAATAAGAAAGCAACAATTAACTCCACATGGTGCTTAGGCCCCACTTTTTATTTCTTCATCAAATTGGACACGCGTTAGACATGCGTGATCCCGTGAAAGGTTTCTTTCTTGTAGGTTTTGATCATAGGATTAAACACACTATTGGATCAAAAAAGATCTTTCCTTACTTTAAACACCTTTGAAGCTAGATATATGTGATGTAATCCTAAACATGTGTCATTAAGGTAGGTTTCCTTGATCATTAATAAGTGAGAAACTCTTGTTCATAGGAGTGCACCTACCATTCGATCAAAATAGATCTAACTGTCCTTTATCTTCTTCAATACCAATCCCATGATCTCAGGGTGGACACTCAACACTCAGGCATGATCCCACAAAGTTTAAAAATGTATGTAACTTTAGTTCAAGGCATCACACCCGCCATTGGATCAAATTTGATCTATCGTACATCTATCTTTTCCTTTAGCTCTGTACAGGTCCCACCATCTTCTATGTACTGCTCAGGTGTGATCCCACAAAGGTTAAACCTTGCACATCTTTTTATCACAAGATCACATCCACTGTTAGATTAAAACAAATCTAACTAAATTTTAAAATATTTCAGAGAATTTAGACTTAGGGAAATATTAAAACATGGGTCCGGCTAGGAAACATAACTTAATAAACTAGCCCCTTTCATGAAAACTTAAGGCACATGTTATAAAACCAACTAAGTGACTCCCAAAAAGGTAACGAAGAAATATAACACCAAAGGGAGACTTAGGTTTTAGAAGAAGGAAAAACACTTAGGGCTTGGAGGAAAAAACCTAGGACATCATATGATCAGGATTCAGACACAAACCAAACATGCAAGATTTAAACCAAGAAAATAATTGCAGTCCAATGAATACCTCCAAGGCAAAATTTAAAACCAAAACTAGGACATGACACGGAAAAATTTGGATCAACAAGGGGGACGCTTGTACTTCATACATGTTGTCTTGTATTGGTCCCTTAGATACTTTATACATAACCCATCTTTCTCAAGGAGTCTATTTTGATCGAATGCGTGAGCTCCAAACAACTTGGTTATATTCTCTATGAGACAATTTTTTAACTCTTTATCTTGGTTATTCCACCTTTTAAGAAAAAAAACTTGTTAGCTTCATAAATGCAGTGAAGATTCCTTTAATATAATTCAAGATATGGATCAAAGGAAAACTATTCTAGCAATGATATGAAATCAAAATAGTGGATTAGGGTTTAAGTTCAGATATGATGTTCCACCATTTATGTATGGTGAGCCCGAATATGTACAAACACTCATCATTAAGTTTTCTATAAAAAAACATCATTCCCTGCAAAAAAAATCAGAAGATCAATAGTCAGAAAATAGTGATCAATACATAAATTACTATTACACTATATATAATAATAACTTTAATGTACTTGGAACCTTTGCTACTTTTAAGGGAACCATTTGTTCATCGCTCACGAGAAATATGTAGTCTTTCACCATTCTTGTACTAGAAATACATGTACATCTAGGAAATGATGGTGTATTGTCATGTGTTGTATCTCATACTGCATAAGATGAATCCATTATGAAATGCCCCCAAGAAAGAATACATCAAGGGAAGTAAAACCATAACAAAAGAGATAGAAAATGAGGGATCTACGTACCAATAGGTGGTGAAGTAGTGAGTTTCTGCATGTTGCATGTTGCTGACATTGCAGTCAGAAATACATTTGTGGTTGTCCTTGTCTAAGGTCACATTGGCATAGGATACTTGACATAAGCTGAAGAATAAGATTGTTAGAGCATACAAAAAGAATGGACTACCATGGACAAGATTGTTAGAACATAATTTTTTTTTTAGAGCATATTGTCATTGATTATGATCATTCCTATATATTTGGTGGAAAAAAAAAGTGGGGGATAGAACATGCAATCTACTTGAACCACCTGCAGTACCCTCATCAAGGCCACAATGTTCAAAATTACACAAAAAAAGATGTAAAAACAACACATCTGTATTTTAGTTAATGACATAAAAGAGTATAAAATAAAAACCATTATTGAACTTTTGTTATAATTAATTTTTTTATTAATACTTACTCTCAAATTTTCTTCTCGGTGCATCGATTCATTCTCCCTCTCTTGTGACTTGGGAGTTTGACGGTATTGTGTGGTTAAATATTGGTATCAAACTTAAAAGAAACCAACACTCAATAAACCATTAGCTCAAGAATTTAGCTATAGAAGGCCATATCAAATGAACCAACTAAATTCCCAAAAGTGGCTTATTGCATCCTAGTTGAATTGAGTTTAATCCTTCTTTGAATGCTCATCAGATTGGCATCAATGAATAGTGACTTGACCACTCCAAAATGGAAGATTCAAATGCAATGAAAAACTAGAAATGAACTAGAATGAAAGATTTAAGCTAAAATGAAATATTTAATCTAGAATGAATGAAAACACCTAGTGTTCTAGAATGATAATGTAAGAGCTATGCTATGATTTAACAATGCTAAGAAAACAAAATAGATTAACAATGCAAGAGAGCTATCAGAAACTAAGAACTAGGAATTCAAATTAGCAAGATTACTCTAAGAATGCAAGAAAAGAAGAATGCAAATGATCAAGATTACCAAGATGCAAGATGGAACTCTTGAGTGAAGGAAGAACCTCCTTTTAAAGGAATTGCCTCAAGAATATAGGGTGGAGATTAAGAGGCAAAAGATGCTAGGTAGATATGAGTGGTGAGAAAAGATCATTCCATGTGAGAGGAATCAAGGATTTTTATTGGCCAAGCTTGGTGGGAGAATAAGACAAAATTGAAAATCTCCTTTTAATTTCCAAGTAATCAAGATTAGGTTTTACAAAAGGTTCTTTTTTAAATAAAAGTGCAAAGACTTTATATTAAAAGTAAGTTTTGACAATTAAATGATTTTTCAAGTTTAGAAATGATTTAGGCTTAGAAATAATTTAATTATGCAAGGGGGATAAATCAAGGTTACTTTCATAATAATGCCCTGTAATTATGCCTTTGAGATTTAGAATTTATTTTAAGGCAATAATTTAATCGAAATTGGGTCTTAGGTTCTACTAGACAAATTTTAGGTGATTACATTTTCCCCTCTTTGAATTAATGTGCTAGCAACATGTTGATTCAAAGAATAGATAATAGCTAGATTAGAAAATAACTTGATGTGAAGTGATGAGACTATTTCTGATAAGGAGAACTAACTCCAAACTTGATCTAATGAAGATTGATAAAGAGATACCAACTCCAGACTTGATTGGATAAAGACTGATGAGAGACATAAGAGTATCTAGTGTGATATGAAGCAATGAGACTAAATATTTGTCCAAATATTTTTGGATGACTACTTTGACAAGGATTCTGAGGAAGCCAATTGCCTGATTGAGAAGTAATACTAGAATGATGTTAGATTGATATGGGTTCTGATGAACCTTACATGACCCAAGAGATGTCTATCAAATTGATATAGTATGAAGCAATGAGATCACTCTTTCAAATGAAGATGTAGAGAATCTCAACTTGATATGGTTCTTGATGAAGATGAGATGCCCCAAGCCATGAAACATGAATTGATTTGTCTATTTAATATGCAAAAAGGGGATTTTTTATGTTTTCATTCCCCCTCATGATCAAAATCAAAATGAGGAATGAAGGAAAAACCTTAAAATAGATTATCAACATGTTTGGAGTTATTTTGAGGTCTCGTTGACTAGATTTGACTAAATTTTGACCAAGTTTGACAAAAGTTGACTAGCATGAGAGAACTTAAATTTGATAAATTTGTAGAAGATTGACCTTAGAGGTTTGATAAATGAAGGCAGAAGTGAGCGGGAAGTGATAGCATCAACATTCAACTACGTTTGACCAAGAAGGGTTGACTTTGCAATTTGACTAGGTAAATGCTCTTAGATTTTGATTTCAATCAAAAAAATGGATTCAAGACATCAAAATCAGCTCGAGCTACAATTTTCATGAGATTTTGAGCACTTTGAAAATTGGGTCAAAATCTATAAAAGGGGCTCAGAGGGGTCATTTTCAAATCATTTGCTACAATTGACTTTTGAGAGCTCAGAGCCTTCTAGAGAGAGAAAGATGCTTATTCCTACCCAAAATCACTAATTTGAGCTCTAGAGATGGCACAATCGGCCTTGGGAATATGACACACCAATAAGTGATTGATCCTTGCCTGTGATTTGTAGATTTTTAGCCATTTTTTAGCTTTTTTAGCATAGTTTTGGTAGTTTGGCATATAATATCATATGATAAAAAAATTTCATCGCACCTAGGTTTGAGTTTAATCGTATGATAAAATGATTAGAGAATTTGCATCATTTTCTTCATTGAGTTTCATCGTACGAGAAATACCCACATATCGTATGATACAGGGAACTGTATCATATTGAAAATTGTATCGTTTCTCTTATGGAGTTTCATCATACGATAATTGTGGGTCAAATTTTTCATATACGGTCTAGAATTTGAGTGTTTGACTTTTTTAGTTAACATTATCATTCATTGTACTTTTCTTTCTTTCCAGAGATGCTTTAGCAGTTGATTTTTAGTAGCTTGATGTTTGTTTGAGATCGATTATTCATATCTTTCCCTAATTTTCTATTTTGTAGATTCGTCTACCTAATCCCATTTTTAGATGTGCATATCCACAAGTGTTGTGCCTATCTCAATTATTGTCTCTTGCAAACTTATCTGTACTTGATCATTGCGGGCTAGGTAAGTTACTCACATTTCCCAATATTCATGTAAACCATGGGTTACTTACAACATTGGTAGAGAGGTTCCATAGTGAGCATAATACTTTTTATCTATCAATGGGAGACATCACTATGATGCTTGAGGATGTTTATAGGATCTTTCACCTTCCTTTTGTTGGAGATCTTGTTTACTATGATCAGGATCTATTTGAGGGTATTGTAGCTATGCAACATATATTCACCAATGATACAATCATGGAGCGCCACACCATGTGGGACTACATGATCCATTAGTATGTTAGGAATAATAGTCCACAATACAACTAAGAGGGGGGATGAATCAATTGAATGATAGAATATTAAACTTTAAACTTTGAATAGCATCAATATTAGATCCAATGAGCACAGTGAATGCCAACACAATAACACAATATTTTGGACTCAAGGAAACCCTGTTAAAGGTAAAAAGCCTGGTGGGAATTAGCACCCACAAATAATATACTAAGAGTATAGTATCCTTGTCAGAAGATTTAGCCTTGTTAGGAGCTTATTGAAACATTATAGCATGCAGTCCTTGTTAGAGGATAGACCCTATTCTGAATCAAGAAAAGAAAGGGGGCTCACTGCCCAAAGAAGGTTAAATCCACCTTCAGAAATCACTGTTCACAACAAGTGTATATGAAGAAATACATAATCTTTTGAACTATCTGACAAAAACTATCTTTGCTTGATCAGTTCCAATGAAGTTCACTAGTAATCCTTTGCTCTACATCCAATAGACACAAGCTCGCATCTTTCACAATCTTCTTTACATCACATATATTCTCACCATATATTTTCCAAAGAAAAGATCTTACATATATACCCTATTACATTCTACATGATCAGGTCGGCCAATTAGGCTTTCCTAATTACATTTACATTAAATCTTGCTAAGATACACATGGTACCTAAAAAAAGTATACAATTATTATATTACAACAATTAAGGACCGACATCCATAATTTACATTTTCCAAACAAAATACATGCTACACCTCTGAAGTTGGCTCTCAAATAAGTCTTCTCTAGATCGCATGCCACAGCTAACATCATCCAGTATTCTATACCTTGTGCTAACCAACAAACATCCTTCAGTACCTTGTCTTTCATCTATTAAGCTCGCATAAACCTAATCCATATCTTATGTAAGATATACCAAAAACATAGAGACTCACTCTGTCAGCTTCCACTGTCACTGTCCAGTAACCAGTCTTCACCAAAACATTTGTAACTCATCCAATATGCAACATTACAAGATGCGATATTGGATATAAGATCATGTAATCTTCCTTTACACTCATTTGTCTTTGCACGTTTTGAAACATCCATACAGTGTCTCTACATTGTCATAATCATCATGTACTCTTCACAGAAACATATGTTGACATCAGTGACAAACCACAAATGACAACAGTATGAGTACACATTTAGTAACGTAGTGATTAAACATATAAAATGTATCAATCACCACCCCATGCATTAGCAATATCCAACAATCTCCCCCTTTGGCATTGATGTCAATATATGGGAAAATCATCCCAAAGTTATATCAATCCAAAGTTCTGCAACCAAACAGTACTCTCACAGTATTCCTTCATACAATCTCCCCATATAGTAGGGATTTTCTCATAGAAACACTCCCCTTTTGACAAAAATGGAAAAGGGTGCCATGATACATCGATTTTCCTTCAAAACCTTCCTTCCATGATCACTCCCCCTAAGCAGTAGATCCCTACATCTAGTCGAAAATATGATAATGCTCTGAAAACCTTTGGAATGATGCATCCATGTATCATTTAATTCTGACTGGGAGGGGTCTAAACCCCAAGCATATCTCTGATATATTCAAAGGTATCTTTTGGAAATGGTTTTGGAAAGCTATCTGAAATATGTTCCTTTATACTAATATACTCTAACTTTATTTCCTTCTCTACCACCTTGTCTCTCAAGAAGTGATATTTGATAGAAACATGTTTATTTTTAGAGTGCATAATCAGATTCTTTGACACATTTACTGTACCGGTGTTATCACAATGGATAACCATAGGCTCATCAAAATTTATTCCAATGTCTTTCAACATTTTCTTCATCCAAACAATTTGAGTGCAATTTATAGCAGTAGCAACATACTTTGATTCAACAGTAGATCGAGCTATACAATCTTGCTTCTTACTTAGCCATGAAACCAACTTTTTCCCAAGGAAAAATGCACCACCACTAGTGCTCTTTCTATCATCAATGTTTCCTGCCCAATCAGCATCAATATAAGGATGAAGTTCAAAGCTATCATTTCTATCATACCATAAGCCATAGCCTATTGTTCCTTTTAGATATCTCAATATCATGTTCACAACAGCTAGGTGTGTCTCTTTGGGTTCTGCCTCATATCTAGCCACAATTCCAACAGCATTAGAAATATTTGGTCTAGTGTGAGTTAGATATTGTAATCCTCCAACCATTGATTTGTAGTTGGTTTGAAAAACAAACTTTGATTCATCATCAACTTTCAGCTTATTACTAGTCACCATGAGTGTACCGACTGGTTTACAATCTTCCATTCTAAACTTTTTAAATATTTCTTTAAGATATTTAGTCTAAGAAATAAAAATTCCATATTTACTCTGATTTATTTGTAGTCTAAGAAAGAATTTCATTTTTCCAATCATGGACATCTCAAATTCATTTTCCATCTCTTTAGAAAATTTCTCACATAGATCATCATTACCTCCAAAGATAATATCATCAACAAAAATTTCTATTATCAAAACTCCATCTTCACTAGCTCTTAAATACAAATTACTATCAGTGTTACCTTTTCTAAATCCAAGCCAATGTAGGTATTTGTCTAACCTTGCATACCAAGACCTTAGAGCTTTCTTTAGCCCATATAGTGCCTTCTTCAACTTGCATACGATGTCTCCATCTTTGCATAAAGTAATTCAATCAGGTTGATCTATATATAGTTCTTCTTCAAGATCGTCATTCAAGAATGTAGATTTCACATCCATCTGATACACCTTGAAGTTCTTGTGTGCAATATAAGTCAAGAATAATCTCATAACTTCTATTCTAGAAACATGAGAAAATGTCTCTTCAAAGTCTATGCCTTCTTGTTGTGAATAACCTTTACATACCAATCTTGCTTTGTTTCATACAACAACCCCTTCTTCATTCATTTTGTTTTTGAAAACCCATTTAGTTCCTATTAGATTTTTGTTCTTAGGTCTAGGAACCAATTCCCAAGTGTTCTTCTTCTTTATCTAATCTAATTTTTTCTTCATAGTATTTATCTAGGATTCATCTTTACAAGATTAATCTATAGTCTTTGGTTCAACTTGTGAAATCAAACAAATTTCTTCTCTAGCCTTTGATCTAGTCATTACTCCTTGATTAGTATTACCAATAATTTTATTTTCAAGATGATTATTCTTTACATACCTCAGAGTTTTAGGAACCTCAGTAGCCTCATTTGTGTCATCATCACAAGTCTCATTTTTGCATTGAACCTCAATAATTTCTTCTTCTTTTGTAGTAGCAGCCTCTTTGATCTCTGTATTTTGATTACAGTCATACATTCTCTCTTGTATCTGAAACCTTTCATCTATCTTTACATTGTGACTTTCAATCATCTTCCTCAATCTCAAATTGAAACACTTGTAAGCCTTTCTCTTAGTAGAATAACCAAGGAAAATTCCTTCATCACTTCTAGCATCAAACTTCCCTACCTCATCATCTCTCTTGATATAGCACTTACTACCAAATATTCTAAAATATTTTATAGTAGGATAATGCTTAAACAATAATTCATAGGGAGTTTTACTTGTACCTTTCTGATTTGAATTTTTTTCAATGTGTACACCATTGTCCCAATAGCCTCTCTCCAATGCATATGAGATACATTTCCTTCAAGCAACATCAAGTATAGTCCTGTTTCTTTGCTCTGCTATCCCATTCTGTTGTGGAGTCCTAGAAGCATATGTTTGTCTCTGTATTCCATGTTCTTCACATTATGAATTGAATAGGTTTGAAGTAAACTCTCCACCTCTGTCTAAGCTCAGACATTTTATTTTTCAACCTGATTTATTCTCTACTTTTACTCTGAATATCTTGAATTTATCAAATGCCTCTGATTTCCTTTCAAATAAGTAACCCACATCATTCTAGAAAAATTATCAACAAAAAGAATAAAATATCTTTCACCATAGTATGATTTTTTCCTTATAGGTCCACATAGGTCTATATGTACTAGATCAAACTTTCTCTTTGATGTATATGCTTTTCTTTTATAACTGCTTCTAGTCTTTTTTCCCATAACACATTCTCTGCATATAGTGTTAGATGGTTTCACAATCTTCAGTAGATCTCTTACTACATTAGTAAAACTTTCCTTCACAATGTTATCAAAATTAACATGAAAAAGTATTTTGTGCCATAACCAACTGTGATCTACCTTTGCAACAAAACAAGAGGCTCCAAATGTATTTAATTCAAATACATTACCTCTAGATTTAGTACTGGTTGCAATTAGCTTTCCTTCCTTCTGATAAAGCATTTACCATTACTAAATTGTAGTTGAAATTCTTTGTCCATCAACTGTCCAACACTTGATAAGTTATGCTTAAGTCCATCAACAAGTAGTACATTATCAATATTATTATTTCCATCTAGAGTAATAGATCCTACTCTTATGATAGGTTTAGGAAGATTATCTCCAAACCTTACAACACCACCATCATACCTTACTAACTTAACAAAATTATTTTTGTCTCTAGTCATATGATGTGAATAACCACTGTCTATAATCCATTCAATTTTCTTATCAACATGTGACAATAAAGCCTTTTCATCATGTACTGGTTCATCTCTAATAACAAAAAATCCAATCTCCTCATAATCTAAGTCATCATCATCAGAAATACCTTCACTAGCATAATAACATTCCTTGTCCTTCTTAGACTTGAAAAAATTAGGCTTGTACTTAGGAACTCTTGTAGGAAATCTAGATGTAAAATGACCAACATTATTGCATGAAAAACATTTCAAAGGTAATTTTCCTTCAAATTTACCCTTACCTCTCTCTTCTCTTCTAGAAATCAGTGCAAAAATTTCATCCATATTTCTTTCTTTATCCATTATTTGATCCCATTCCTCAGCATATTCTCCAAGCTCTTCTTTCAAGCTCTCACTACTGGTGCTCGGAGGTGAAGATATTATCTTCTTGTGTGCAAATGCCTTAAATGTAGATTCAACTTTAGGTATAGACTCTCCCATTTCTTCAGCTTCAAAAGTAGTTAGCTTTGCAATAAACATCTCTCTACTAAAGTTCAAAGTCAAAGGTATAGTCTCTTGAATAGATAGAGCCTTAAATTTGTAAGGATTCAATGATCTAAGGATCTTTGCAACAACTTATTCTTCATCACAAGTGTCTCCATAGTTTCTAATTCCAACCACAACTTTTTTAACCCTTTGAACATAAGCCCTAATACTTTCATCATCATTCATTTGTAGCTTCTCCATCTTTGTTTTCTAGTTCTGTAACTTCATTTGGTTGGTATATTTGTCTCCTTCATATAGTGCTTCTAATCTTTTCCAAATCTGGTGTGTCAAATCCAAGTCTTTGACTTTAGTAAATTCTCCTTCAGAGAGTGTACTAATCAATGCTTCTCTTGCAACCATGTTGTGAGAGAATATCTTCTTCTCATCATCAAAAGTCAATGGAAATTCATTCTCAGTCTTTATAGTCACCTTATTCTTTGTGATCAACCAATAGTCAATGCCAAAAGATAGAAAATGAATTCACATCCTATTCTTCCAACTCTCAAAGTTTTTAGGATCAATTTTTGGACCATCCTTCCTATAGAACTCCATCTCCAAGATCACCTCAAGTTGTTAAGCTTTCTCTCTAAGGAACAGTAGCTCTAATACTAATTGTTAGGAATAACAGTCCATAATACAACTGAGAGGGGGGGTGAATTGGTTGTATGATAGAATATTAAACTTTAAACTTTGAATAGTAGCATTATCAGATCCAATGATCACAATGAATGCCAACACAATAATACAATATTTTGGTCTTGGGGAACCACTATTAAAGGTAAAAACCCCAGTGGGAATTAGCACACACGAATAATGTACTGAGAGTATAGTATCCTTGTTAGAATATTTAGCCCTATTAGGAGCTTATTGAAACATTATAGTACATAGTCCTTGTTAGAGGACAGAACCTATTAGGAGTCAAGAAAAGAAAGGGGGCTCACTACCCAGGCTCACTGCCCAAAGAAGGTAAAATCCACCTTCAGAACTCACTGTTCACAAGTGTATATGAAGAAATACACAATATTTTGAACTATCCAATAGAAACTATCTTTTCTTGATTAGTTCCAATGAAGGTCACTAGTAATCCTTTTCCCTACATCCAACAGACACAAGCTCGTAGCTTTCACAATCTCCTTTACATCACATATATTATCACCATATGCTTTCCAAAGAAAAAATCTTACATATATACCCTATTACATTCTAAATGATCAGGTCGGCCAATTAGGCTTCCTAATTACATTTACATAAACTCTTGCTAAGATACACATGGTACCTAAAACAATTTTACAATGATTCTATTACAACAATTAAGGACCGACATCCTTAATTTACATTTTCCAAACAAAATGTATGCTACACCTCTAAAGTTGGTTCTCAAATAAGTCTTCTCTAGGTCACACGTCATAGCTAACATCATCCAAAAGTCTATACTTTGTGCTGACCAATGAACATCCTTTAGTTCCTTGTCTTTCATCTCTTAAGCTTGCATACAACTAATCCATATCTTCTGTAAGATATGACAAAAACATAGAGACTCGCTCTGTCAGCTTCCACTGTCACTGTCTAGTAACTAGTCTTCACCAAAACATTTGTAACTCATCGAATATGAAACATTACAATATGAGATCTTGGATATAAGATCATGAAATCTTCCTATACACTCATATGTCTTTGCACATTCTAAAACATCCCTATAGTGTTCGTACACTATCATAATTAGCCTGTACTCTTCACAGAAACATATGTTGATATCAGTGACAAACCAAAAATGACAATAGTATGAGTGCACATTTAGTAATGTAGTGATTAAACATATAAAATGTATCAATCACCACCCCATGCATTAGCAATATCCAACATAGTATGATGATGAGTACCCTTTGGCATGAATTTTGGAATGTTTGATAAGTTGTGTCACGATCCATGATCAAAGCCTATAGGGATTCTAGTGTGGATGGGGCCATATTTTTTATGGCATGCTTACTCGACCATGAAGATTCATCTCAAGAGCCTACCTACTCTGCCATATGTATAGAGAGATGCATGAGATAATACATTGGCATGACAGGAGATGGAAAAACATAAGTGATTGTGTTACAGATCTGGGCATGGGAGAAAATTCTTGTTGCACACCCTAATATGCAATGTCTGAGGAGAGGGTATGCCATATATCTTTAGGTATATAGGTTATATTCACCAACCCAATTTGGGCAAGACATCATTTTGGAGGTGACAGTTTGATGATCTCACTATAGTAGTATGACATCTATATACAAGTTGTGAGAGGTGGATGAGCTTTGCCCATGAGTATTCATTCATGTTCATAAGTTGGCCACTGATTGGAAGGTAAGACCTTATGATATCTGATGATTTTTTAATACTCTATTTCTTTTCTTGATATATCTATGTTCCTTTAATTTTTGACATGTACCATCTGATTTGCATGAGTACTCTCATAGTGGAGTGATTTTGTATTAGCCACATTTGGCACCAGTTTGGATGGTGTTAGGATACATCTCTAGAGTTTGTAGCCTACACCTGATATTTTGATGAGAAGGATGACTGGGGGCCATGAATAGTGTATGTAGTTGCAGTTTAGGAGCTATAGGGTCTTGCAGGGGTAGACTGGGACTATCTCCCAGCTATCAAAAATACAAGGGTGACACCGGGATTCAGCTAGTACTATAGTGAACATCCCTTCCCTCTCTTTACATATCTAGAAGAGAGAGAGAGCCTTGAATTTATGAGGATAATCTAGTTTATGAGACACCAAAGGGAGGGGCACTAAGGGGAAAGGGTGGCAGAGAATAAGGAGCCAACACAAGCCATTCAGGGAAGCAGAGGACTAGGGGAGAGAGGGGATCACTAGGAGTTGTGGGGGTAGCAGTAACAACTAAGGAGGATATAGAGGAGGATGATGAAGAGAGGTTGGTGAGGAGGAAGGTGGACAAAGTCTAACTCCTTAGAAGAGATAGGAAGGGTAGGCCAGTGGGGTAGAGCACAAGAGCCCAGGAGGAGACAACAATGCAGGATCCACCTACATAGGAACCTAGGGCAAAGGTGATAGAGGGTAGAGAGGCTTGGCTTATAGTAGTCTTAGCTAAGGCAAAGACATAACAAGTAGTGCTAGAGGGTGAGCTACGACTAGTAGAGTGAGATTTGGATCACCTTCTTAGAGAGTTTCAGAGTTCCTAGCATACAACCACCTACTAGGCCTCATGGGTGGCCTATTATTATGCACTTTAGATTGGAGAAGTTCCTGTTAGGAATAGTCCCAAGAGATAACTAAAAAGGGGGGGGGGGCTGAATCAGTTATCTACCAGATTCAATTCTTTATCCAATTAAGTATATAAGAACATTAAACATAGAGACAATGAGAGAACACTTAACACAACACCACAATTTTGGTTACAGGGAAACCCAAATAGGTAAAAACCCTAGTGGGAATTGACACCCACTAAGAACTGCACTAGTGTATTACGATCCATGTTAGAAGATCTTACAACCCTGTTAGGAGTTGATCTTTACAATGCAATAAGTATAGTTATCTGGTCAAGGGTTGGACCCTATTAGTTTATGCACCCTAAAATGGTCACCTAGACTTTGGGCCCCCATTCAACAATTTATCAAATCCCTGAATCAATATTTTCAATTATATCAATTTCCTTGATCAAATCCTATTTCATCATTTTTGATTATTTGCCTCAAGCTAACCATTTTATCGTAAGTCTTTATTTATTTTAAAAGAATATTTCCTCCCCTTTTATTAAATAAAAAGCCCCCACCTTTTCCTCTTATCCTAAGTTGCACAAATAAAGCATTATTCTTATTTTATAAAAAGAAGAAAAACACTTTTTGTCTTATATGGACACAAAAGCCAACTCTTATTTTCCTATTGGAGGATACTTGTGCACATGGATTGCTCCTCTTTCAAGCTCCACCCTTGATTAATACTTTTGCCTCTTAATCTCTATGGTCCATTTCTCCTCATTTCCTATAAAATAAGAGCTCTCTTCCTCATTCTAGGTCATTCACTTTTATGCTAACTTTATGCTGTAGGAATTCTTGAAGACTTTGAATCTTTTTGGAGATCATTGTTGCATCACATCTTGGCTTTCTTCATTGCTTCATAGTTTAGTTTTCATTCTTGCATAGTAGCTTCATATCTCATGCTTTCATAGTTTAGATTTCCTTTCATGCTTTAGAATAACTCATCTAGTTTAATAGGAAGGATTGTAACACTTGCTATTTCCATTTCATAGTTTAGATTGTACTTTCATTTCTATAGTTTAGCTTGCATATTTGCATCCTCATTCTTAGCTTACTTGCATTGCATTTCATTTGATTCTTGGGGATATTGGCATTCTTTCCCTTGTCTTCATTTGAATCTCTCATAGTGTGGTTTACTAGCAAGGTTATAGGCCTAATAGCTCTAGTTGAGAGCAATATTCAAACTATCCTTGTGACTCCATGCTTAGGGAGCTATGGATCAATTTTTGAGACCTCATTTTTGAGTGTTCTTGAATGTAATGATTCATAGAAGTGCACTATTTTGTGTGTATAGTTAGGAGTCTTTTACAATTAACCCTGTTAGGGGTGAGGACATACTGTTAGGGAGAACACTGCTCAAAGGGGTGAAAGCTGGAACCTTCTATTTAATAGATACACACTATATATGGATCTTGGTGAACTGCACATAGACCTACTATCTTGATTTGTTCCAATGAATAGAATGCACTTTCTTCTTTGTCACATAGACCTTCTGTTGATGGCAAAATACTTCGCACTTTCTTCTCTGCACTTCTTTTTCAACTATCTACCATACTTAGCAATCACAAATGACTGCCTATAAAAATATTTCTCTAAATTGTATAATCAAGTCAACCTATTAGAACCATCTCGAAATCATATTCAAGAAATAATAGAACTCTCCAATAACATCTCATTCAGCTCTACTAAGCATGCATCATAAATTAGGACTACACAATTCCATGTGAGTAGATGCAATGCTACACACAGTCGACTCAACTAAATTAACTCCAACTTTCTTCTCATGGTGAATTACATTATGCCCTCTTAATCAATCATCCTTAAATCTCTTCTTAACATAAATACAAGCATGCATACAGAGATGATAGATGCAACTATTGTAATCATATAAACACTATCGAATCTTCCATGTAGACTCAAGAAACTATGACTATCAACTAGAGACTTCATAATTCAACTTGTACTACATATCTGACTCTATGTCTATGAACATAACATCATAAATATGTATACAATATAAATATAACCACGCAAGGCTCTACTGCAACCATATTGCAAATCCTGTGCATAACTATTCTTGGGACCTATCAGAAACACTCACTGATATACACAATTGTAGTACTATCTTTACTCAGAATCAACCTCTGCATCTATGATATCATGCTGATAACATATCCATGCAATATATACTCAAATCTCTCTTTATCAAGCTTCCATGCATGCTTCTTACCATATGTTGTCATCAATGACAAACATACAGTCAGCAATCTGCCTTATTAGAAAATCTCCAACAATCTCCCCCTTTGGCATTGATGGCAACATATGGAATGAAAAACACCACCAATCCAAACATCTAATTCTTTTATAACATTCTCCATTTCATCAAAAAAAACTCCCCCAAAGAATTATCCTCCACTTGCTACAATATTCTTCAATATTATCCATTTCCTCAACTGTACTACTTCTCATGACTATATTTACTCCCTCTTTCTACTTGTTTTTCATTACTATATATTCCTTCTTTATATTTTTTCATGACTATATACTACTCCCCCTTTGACATCAATGGAAAAGGGCACCAAAAACATTAAGCACCAGTACAACTCCTGAGGTAGAGTAGTCAACCTTTCATCAGTCACTTAGGAATGATGCACTTCTACTATCTCTAATCAAATTCAGGGAAGGGAATTACTCCCAGCTTCTCCATGAGATACTCAAAAGTATCCTTAGGTAAAGTATTTGTGAATATGTCTACTAGTTGATGTTTTTTACTCACATAATCCACCATTACTTCTTTGTCTGCTACTTTCTCACTTAGGAAGTGATATTTTATCTCAATATTTTTTTGTCTTTGCATGCATCGCAGGGTTCCTTGAAATATTGATAGTGCTAGTGTAGTCACAATGAATAACACAGGGTAGTCAATCTAAATACCAAAATATTTTATCATCTTCTTGATCCATACAATTTTAGAACAATTTAATGCTTCTACTACATACTCTGCTTCTGCTATTGACTGAGAGATACAATTTTGATTTTTACTTGTCCAAGTAACAAGTCTATCTCCAAGGAATACAACTCCTCTAGAGGTACTCTTTCTATCATCCATGCATCCTACCCAATCTGCATCTATATATATATGAAGCTTTACATTCTCTAAATTAGGATACCATAAACCATAGTCTAAGGTTCCATTCAAGTATCTGAATATTCTTTTTACTACCATGAGATGAATTTTTTTAGGTTCTACTACAAATCTTCCAACAATACCAACTGCATTGGAAATGTCTGGTCTAGTTTGAGTAAGATATATAAGTTTACCAATCATAGACTTATACAAGGTTATGTCTATTACTGGTGAATCATCTTCTTTTGAAAGCTCACATCCTGTTATCATAGGGGTATTTACTAGCTTGTAGTCATCCATCTTGAATGTCTTCAAGATCTCTTTCACATACTTAGTCTGATTAATGAATATACCTTTTCTTTCTACTACACATTCAATCCCAAAAAGTACTTGATAGGACCAATCATGCTCATTTCAAATTCGCTATGCATATCCTTAGAAAATTCTACACTAAGCTTATCATTACCACCAAATATAATATCATCAACAAATATAGCAACTAACAATAGTCCATTAGATGTCTCTCTTATGAATAAGTTACAATCTGTTGCTCCTTTCTTGAATCCAATCTTAGTTAAGTAACCATCAAGTCTTTCATACCATGCTCTAGGGGATTTCTTAAGTTCATAAAGGGCTTTCTTCAATTTTCATACCATATCAGGTTTGTCTAATTAAGTAAATCCTTCTGGCTACTCAATGTATACTTCTTCCTTCAACTCTCCATTCAGGAATGCTGACTTAACATCCATTTGGTATACCTTAAAGTTCTTGAATGTAGCATAAGCTAGAAACAACTTTATAGCTTCCAATATTCTTACAGGGGAAAATGTATCTGAATAATCAATTCCTTATCTTTGCACATATCCTTTACATACTAGTATTTCTTTGTTTCTTACCACTGTTCCATCTTCATTTATCTTATTTCTAAATATCCATTTAGTTCCTATTACATTCTTCTCACTATGCCTAGGGACCAATTCCCATGTGTCATTCTTAATTATCTAATCTAGCTCTTCTTTCATTGCTTCATGCCAATCTGAATTATTACATGCATCTTCAACACTTAAGGGTTCAATCCGTGATAGAAAACATACCTCTACATTTGTTGTGGAACTCTTTTCTTTTGTTCTTGTCATGAATTTTCTTCTTTGATCTCCAATGATGTCTTCTTTTGAATGATATCTAGATGTAAATTTGGGAGCATTAGGTGTGACTTTCTCATCTTCCTGTTGTGTTTCTTCTTCACTTGTTTCAAGGTCATTAAATAGAACATCTATGTTGTCAAACAATTCTTCAACAACTACTTGACTACTGGTAGGTCTAGGTTCTTCTTCCATCATAGGTGAATAATCATGGTATCTCTCTTGAATCATAAATTTCTCATCAATCTTAACATGAGCACTTTCAATGATCTTCTTCAATCTCAGATTAAAACATCTATAAGATTTTATTTTAGTAGACTAACCAAGAAAAATACCTTCATCACTTCTTGCATCAAACTTGCCAATTTCTTCATCTCTCTTGATGTAGCACTTGCTTCCAAATATTCTGAAGTATTTTACTATAGGTACAGTCCCAAACCATAACTCATAAAGTGTTTTGTCTGTGTTGAATTCTATTGATAGTATAGACTACAATATTGACCACATCTCTCCAATAGGTGTGTGCAACCTTTCCTTCAATCATGATGGTGCATGCTATGTCAAGAATGATCATATTCCTTCTCTCTGCAATTCCATTCTACTGAGGGGTTTTGGGGGCACTTAGTTGTCTCTTTATCCCATGTTCTTCACAGTACTCATAAAATCTATCAAAGGTGAATTCTCCTCCTCTATCTGATCTCAGACATTTGATCTTCAATCTAGACTCATTTTCAACCTTAGCTTTGAATATTTTGAACTTGTCAAATGCTTCTGATTTGTCATTTAAGAATGCAACCCACATCATTATAGAATAATCATCAACAAACAAAATGAGATACCTTTCACCATAGTATGATCTTATTTGAGTTGGTCCACATAGGTCTGTGTGTATCAGATCCAACTTGTTCTCTGCTAAGTTATGCTTGCTTCTGAATGAATTCCTTACATGCTTTCCCATCACACATTCCTTTCATATTGTGTCTACTGGTTTTGAAATGCTAGGAAGATCTCTTACTACCTTTACATTACTTATCTTTACTATGTTATCAAAATTGATATGACATAGTCTTTTTTCCCATAACCAAATATCATCTACTTTAGCAACAAAACAACTAGCTTATGTATTAAGCTGAAAATATTACCTTTAGTCTTTGATCTTGATCCTATCATTTCTCCTTCCTTGTTGTTAATGATGCATTTGTTATCTTTGAACTCCAACCTGTAATCTTTGTCAAGCAACTGTCCAAAACTCAATAGGTTATGTTGTAAACCATCAACATAAAGAACATCATCAGTGCTATTATTTCCATCCAAGGTGATGGCTCCTCTACCTATGATAGGTTTAGGAGTGTTGTCACAAAATATAACCATGCCACCTTTGTACCTATCCAAATGTAAAAATATATCTTTGTCTCTTGTCGTGTGATGTGAGAAACCACTGTTAATGATCTAATCTATCCTGATGCCAGCTTGTGAAATTAGTGTCAAATCTTGTGAATTCTTTTCATCTTCAAGAGAAATGAATCCAATTTCATCCTCTACTAATTCTTCATCTGATACTCCATCTCCAGCATAGTAACATTCCTTTGTATACTTAGGCTTGTAGTTATTTTTGAACTTCTTAACTCTTGTAGGACACTTAGATGCAAAGTGACCAATCTTATTACATGAAAATCATTTGAATGGTAATTGACCTTCATATTTTCCTTTTCCTTTATTTTCTATTTTAGCAATCGTAGAAATGAAATCATCTAGTGTTTTTTCTTAGTCATCATCATCAAAATTACTAGAGGTGTTTAAATATTTCTTACCATGGACTGAAGCTTTGAAGGTTGTCTCACTTTTAGGCTTTGTCTTCAAACTTGATATCTCAAAAGCTGAAATCTTGTTGATTAAGGTATCTCTCTTGAATTCTTTTGAGAATGGTATAGTCTCTTCCAAGATGTTTATCTTTTTCTCATATTCAGATGTCAAAGTAGTCAACTTATCCATGATGTCTTCTTTGGAAATCTCTCCACCATTATTTCTGATTCCTGAAACTACTTCATTAATCCTTTGATTATAGGCTCTAATGCTCTCTTCAGGTAGCATCTCCAATGTATTGTTTTTTTTCTTCCATGTTTTTCTGTGCGCATTCTTGGCTTGGATGTCTCCTTCAAACATGTCTTCTAGATACTTCCAAATCTTGTAGGCTTTATCTAGCTTCTTGATTTCTAAAAATTCACTATCAGACAAGGTGCTAATGAGGGCTTCTTTAGAAAGGTAATTTGAAGTAAACAACTCCTTTTTCTTAAGTGTTGCATCTTCCTTAGCAAGATATGATAAAGAAGGAATCTCATTTTCTTTAGTATCTACCTCAAAAACCTCAAAAGAAATGCATTGCAAATGTGTCATCATCTTCTTCTTCCAGTCAAGATAATTCTCTCTATCAAACTTAGGACTTTCTTTTCTAAAGAATGCCATCTAATCAACCTCAAGCTATTAAAATTTCTCACTGAGGCACTTGGCTCTGATACCAATTGTTAGGAATAGTCCCAAGAGATAACTAAGAAGGGGGGATGAATCAATTATCTACCAAATTCAATTCTTTATCCAATTAAGTAAATAAGAACATTAAGCATAAAAATAATGAGAGAACACTTAACACAATGCCACAACTTTGGTTACGGAGAAACCTAAATACGTAAAAACCCCGGTGGGAATTGACACCCACTAAGAACTGCACTAGTGTATTATCATCCCTGTTAGAAGATTTTACAACCCTGTTAGGAGTTGATCTTTACAATGCAATAAGTAAAGTGAACTGGTCAAGGGTCTGACCTTGTTAGGAGTCTTTTACAATTAAACTTGTTAGGGGTGTGTTAACTATTTTTCTTGTAGAATTTCCAATATAGCTATTAAGCTTGACTCTCAGGTTCCCAATTCTGGATACTTATAGGGAAAAGGATAATTGATAAGGACCAAGTCCTTCTTCTACTTTGGGCTCCACAAACCCAGGTGGGTGTACCTATCTTCAGACTCACTGCTTCACAATGAAATCCTTGCAGTCGATTAGGGGTTCTCACAATGACTTCCTAATGTCTCTTGTTGCAATTGATGCAGAGCTTAGAAAGCCAATCCATGATGTTAACAAAAGAAAACAATCATTGTAGAAAAATGGAAAAAGTGACAAGGGTATTCACCCTTCTTCTCTTCGAGCTTAAAACTCAAGCATGTTAACCTATCTGATTCACTTCTACAAGGAATCACCAAAAGCACTTGCACTATTCAATGCAATCGACAAACATTTATTTTCTTGAACTAGAAATGGAAAAGTGATTTGAAAAGATTTTGATTACAAGTTTGGTCAAACAAGTGCCTAATCGTGGGCATGGAGTCAGAAAATGCACATCAACAGGAAACTTC
Organism: Chamaecyparis obtusa; assembly: GCA_027943335.1. Lineage (NCBI taxonomy): Eukaryota > Viridiplantae > Streptophyta > Pinopsida > Cupressales > Cupressaceae > Chamaecyparis > Chamaecyparis obtusa. Next base: position 110,342 of record BSBK01008986.1, on the reverse strand, counting down.
AAATCTTATACAACTGAAATTCAAACAATGTACCTTGCACATGATTCTTTCTTTCCCCTATTTGGACATCAGATCCTCATGAAACATCAAATTATCAGCAACAATCTTCAAGATATTACACTCCCCTTGAAAGAAACTTGAGAATCATTACACCATTTACCTTGTAAATAGGTATAAAGAGATGCCTTACAAATCAATATACAACAATTTGATATAACACAAAAAGACATCAGACAAATATGGGAAAGGATTTTCACTGTACTTCATTAAATCATCCTGTATCTATACATTCAATCACAAAAAAATGAGAATCAGAACTCTGACATGAAACCTAGAACTTGCATTAATGGAACTCAAACACTTGTAGAGCTCAGCCCATGCAAAAAGGTTGGAACCTTTCAAATTGAAAAGAAAGGAGAATAAGAAGAGGAGGGAAAACATCAAAAAGCAACACAACTCGACACTTGTCTCCCACTCATCTGCTCATTGGATGAGTCATCCAACTTTAAACAAAAAATGAGACCTGTTCTCAACTCTGGAAAGCACCTGTCATCTCCTCCAAATGAAATGTGAGTCACCGGATAAAAAGAATTGGATTTCACAAAATATCTTCCCGACCCCCATGAAGCTTTCAACTACAAATATTGCAAGCAAATGGCTACCTATGCAAAATCTAATTCCAGAATCAGAATCCTCGCATTGAGACCTTTCTGGCGGTATATAATACTTGATATTTGGACAAAAATTGAGTCCTTAGCATCATTTTCAAATTTAAGCTCCCATGAGCATTTGTCACATTAAAATTTTGAAATCTGCACATAGTTTGAACCTTTAAATTTGGTTTATTTCATCTGCACAGATTTAAAATGGGCAGGTCCCACAAGTGCCATATGGCGTAATCAAATTGGTCCTGAAGACCACATCATCACCATCTTGTCCTCTGCATTTCACTTGTGCCATTTGTCACTTGTTGGTTGGCTTGTAACTCCACCTAGGCACTAAATAGAAACCATATTTCAAACTCACCGGAGTGCCACATGGCAGCTTGTCACATGATCGCATGGGCTAGAAATGGCCCATGAGATCATGCGACCACCATTAGATATTACATGTGTCTCGAGGTCGGCAACCTGCACAAGCACACATTTTATCAAAAATAACCTTACTTACACATGTGCGGTCTGCTCACCACATCATTGCCAACCAATTGTGAACATGATGTCTCAAAACACATGCACATGACCAAGCCATTCAGCCTTGTGTCCATTTCTTTGACAAAATATGTTTGTGTGCAATGGTATTTGAATACCATTTCATCCAGTTTTGTTGCCAATGTGGGATATTTCACTTATGGTTTTAAATGCTTTCTCTGCACCTCCCTCCAAAATTATGTGTGCCCACTACCGAATAGAGACTTCCACCAAGTGGACCCACCAAGCGCCCATGGGGTTCTTTCATTTACAATACGTTGGAGTACCTTTTCTTATAAAAACAAAAGTTTCTCGGCCCCACATGAATGTGGGATATATATATTCTACATACTCCAAATGCCTGAGTGCCTCTTCCTTTCTAATTGTGTGAAGTCTTCTCTAAATCGCTGGCTCCAAATCATTTCGTGAGTCCTTTTTTACTGGTACCTCCTCAAATATTATGCGCTATCCTTGGCAAGGTTCCTTGGTAATTCTGAAAAATACTTGTTGAAATGGGAGGACAGATTTAGTTTCTCTTGCAGATCTCTATCATCAAACTGGTCTTCTCCCAAAGGTGCTACACTGGGCTTGGTGCCTCTACTTCCAATGGTTACCAGATACAACCCAATAAATAACAACCCATCTTTCCCTCCAGAACTTTCTCGTACACAGAAGACTTAACCAATGAATTGCACGGAGGAGGCTTTAAACTCTCATAGTGCACTTATATTAACAATACAACGTATCCAATGAGTTCAATAGAAGCAGCAAAGAAATTAGTCAGGAATTTGTTAATGTAGGCATCAGAAATGAATCCACCAGCCAATGAAAAAGTAGCATAGTCCCCAAAAAATTGGTGAGTGTGGTGGCTACGTGAGAGAGGTCCATGTGCATTATCCCATTGAAATATGTCATCAGGTTTATATTAATGGTGATCCTTTCAAGCAAGTCTTCCTCTTGAAATCGCAGGCAGCTCCATTCAACTAGTGTGTGGGTATTACTAACACAAGGCGTTGAGAGCCTCTAGTGCTTTGTACAAGATGTGAGGCATCCTTTCTTTGTGTTGCTTTCCTCTTACGCTGCCTTCCCTTTACACACATGAGGCATCCACTTTCTTTGTTTGATGTATCTTCTAGCATCTCATTCCTGTTGACACCACCATTGGTTACCACTGGCCTAGTTTTAATGCTAGCATCCATGCATACTATGCAAGGCACTTCATAATGAGCATGCCCAAGTATTCCTTTCATGCTGGTAGCCTCCATTATGAGTAGGCAACCTCTCTTGTTATGCGTGATGTCTCCATTTTGAATGCACTGGTCTTCCCTTTTTGCAGACATCTTCCTTATTATATGCTGGTCTTTTCATTGCTTGGCGCTAACATCTTTCTCTAATCAATACGCTTCCAGTTTCAAATTCATTTTCATTAGGATCATAATGAGGCACAAAATTTATTTCAAATGGAGCATGTCTATTATAGTGTGAATCATATGATGGGGCAGTGATCTGGCTTTATTTGAGACACCTTTACATTGATTTTCTATCCTTTGTATGCTGATTTCCCCTTTCTTTGCAAACTTCCTTCAAGTCGAGTTGAAACTCTAATTTCTGCAAATTATGAGCTTCTTCTAGGCTTCCCAGATTTCAAGTGATGGTTGAGCCTTTAAGCTTTCAGACAGTCCATTGATCTCTTCTCTTGCAACAGCTAACTCACCAAAGACACGATCCTTTGCTTCACTCTCTGCATAATATTTCCTAAGAACAGTCTGAAGATTCTGAACTTCAACATTTTTTTGATTCTAGAGCATTCACACAAACTGCAAGTTTTTGCTTTAGGTCATTGATAATTTCATTTGCCTTCCACAATTCATCACTATGATTCATTTAATTTCATATTGACTTGCAATTGCATGTGCAAGAGATCTCTCCTATTGCATTATGGGAGCATTTCTAGCATCTACTAGCCTCTGAAGATCTACTATGCATTCACTATCTTCAACCATTTTCTTCCTGGTATATGCCACCAGCGTTATCCAAACCACCCTCAAAAATGCCTTTGGTAATTCTCAACAATGGCCAATCATCGCCACGTACAATTGGAAAATCAGGCATTAAAAGTGATGATTTCCTTCCAGATGGTAATGTTGGTAGATTGCCACCCAACTCAAATGCAAGTCTGTTAACAACATCAGTAAGTCCATGAATGACTACAGTAACATATGCAAGTGACAAATGACCAGATTCTTCCAAGATCTTGATACGTTCTTGGATATCACCTAAATATAAGGCATTGTGAAACTGACCCATAACATCATTTTTTATTTCTGCAATCCTCAACATCCTTGACAATTTCTCAAGATTGCTAGTTATGAGATACAAAAATGACAGTCTCTCAAAATTCTTAGTCCTCTGATAAGCATATTCAACAATGCTAGCATTGCCCTGCCAAAGGGCCTCTATACCAAGTCTATACCAGTGATTTTTCTCATCTATTTCCTTTAACATTTCTAGAAGCATTGTCATCCTCTGAGCTATCAAAATTGTAGAAACTGATGAAATATCAGATTCAACTCCAAGATCCAGCTGCATGCAATAAACCTGTTACAAAGAATGAAGCTAAAAACTTGAAAAAGCAAAACCCTCTTGTGCTCAAAAATGTTAGAGCTCAAAATGTATTAAGAGAGAATGAAGGAAATAATTACAAAAGCGGCTTATAAGAACAGAAACCCTAAAGCCACAAAAAACTAGGTTGTGCAATAATAATTAATAGAAATATTAATTATTATGCACCTAAAAGAGATAGCTTAAGTGAAAAAGAATAATAGAGGACCTAAGTAATTAAATCGAAATGATTTAATTATAAAGTCAAATATATCTATTACTCTAACACCCCCCCTTAAGCGTAGCTCAAGAGGAAGCTAACCTAGCACAGTTAAGAAAGCAAGAAAAAAGGGTCCCGGCAACAAGGCCTGATCAAGTACCCAGAACAAGGAAATCTCTATAAACTGGAGTAAAGGAGAAAACCCAGTGGGAAAAACTCCTCTCCAAAAAAAGATGTAAAAGCAAGAAAAGACAAAAAGGATGACTTGAAGAGACTCTCTCAAAGCCATAAGTACAATGCGTGCTTCCAACCCCCCCGTGAGAGAAGGTCGAGGCTCCAAAGCCCCCCTGGAGGGAAAGAACCCCTGGATCAATGAACAAGCCACTGTGACTCCAATGCAGAGGAGTGAAAGTCAGTGGACACTGAAGAGGTAACCTCGAAAGATGAGGTGTCACTGGAAGGCCGAGCTGATGCTCAAAGGAGAAGACACGAGGATCCTGAAAGGGAATCCCCAATGTAAGTGGTATGACAGGCGTGTAGACACTGTCATCAAAGAGGAGATGAATGTCCTCTGTAGAATCCTCAACAACTGCACCTGGTGGCTCGATGAATGGAGCTAGAGGATCAGGCAGTGCTGAAGAAGAAACCTGCTGAACAGAGGAGAGCTCAACAGGAGGTGGCATGGCAGTCACAACAGTAGTCTCAGGAACCACACAAAGGTTCAAGTAACCTGACTGTACCACAATATGTTCTCTCAAAGGAGGAGATTCGTGCTCAGGAAAAGGTGGACCAAAGTGTGAAAAGGAGTAGAGACGGGTGGAATGAACAACTGTCCCTGTAGCAACAATACCTCCTGTCAAACTATCCCGGATGAAAACTGAATCTGGAGTGAACTCAACTGTCTTCCCTGACCCACTATGAGTAATCTGATAAACTGAGAGAAGGTTTGTAGACAGAGATGGAACATACAACACATCATTGAATATGCCATCCTGAATGCATACAGTGCCTTTCCCACAGACTGTCATAACAGTGTTATTCCCAATGATAATATGGGGAATAGAAGAATCTTCAAAAGAAGAGAAGATCTCTCGAGAAGATGCCATATGGTGAGAAGCACCTAAATCCAATATCTAAGGGACCTGTGAAGGGGATGCAACAGAAGCCCGTAATGCATGACCCTTTCCAAGATCCTGTCCAACTGTAGAATAGATAGAGGAAGACTGATAAGCAGACCCCTGTGAGCCAGAAGAGGATGGAGAGGAAAGATTGCTCTTCTGAAGAAGAGCTTGCAAATCCGCTATCTGTTTCTCGTAACCATCAAACTTCTTCTGATAGCAAAGTGACTCATCATGTGTTCCCTTCTGACAATAGGAACATGAAGGGCTCTCAGTCTTCTGTTTCTCCTTCTTAGAAGAAGATGGTGGGCCAGTAGAGTGATGAGAAGAGGAATCAGATATCTGCTTCGGTTTCTGCTTCTGAGAATGCTGAGGTGTCTTGGCAAGCAATGCCTGTGACTGTGAACCTGCAAGTGAATCCATCTGAGTGATCTTGGACTGCTCACGAGTCAACCTGTCATAGAAATTCTCAAAAGAGGGCATAACATGTCTGGTACCCAAAGCATCCATGGTGGAGTAGAAAGTGGAAGAAAAGATCTGGTACTGTCCTCGCAACTTTGAGAGTATCAAATAGATACACTCATCATCTATCTTGATTTTTCCACATCCCTGCAAAACTGTACGCAAAGACTTGAACTTCATCAAGAAGTCCTCTATAGTGGGGAAATTAGAAGGAGTCAAAGAGGTCAACTTTGCATCAATCTGAAGCTTCCGAAATTTGTTGACTGTACCAAACAAGGTTGAAAACTTGCTCCAAATAGCCCTAGGAGTGGTCAAACCTTCCAGGTGAAATAAGAGACTGTCAGAGATGTTCAGTGCAATCAAACCCATGGCTTCATCCATTTTGTTCCTGTGCTGAAGAACTTCAAAGGGACGCTGCAGAACAGGTTGGTGTTCATCCAAACATGACCATAAGCCACATGACATGAGCAGCCTGGTCATGTGTGCTTTCCATGTATGGTAATTGTGCGGTGTCAGCCGGGCCACAGAGGGGTCCGACATTGAGAGAAGAAGAAGACAAAAGTAGAAGGGTCTTTTCTGAAGTAAATTACAGAAATGAGAAACACCCCCCCCACAAAGTATAAATCAAACTCCCGTACAGTAAATAACTGAAAGTATAAAAAAAATGAGGAGAAAACCTGGACTCCAGATGCAGAGGAGGAGGAAAATAGAAGTTTCTACTTTGACACCAAAAAAAAAGAAGTTAAATGGTTGAATCAGAAAACCAAACTAGCATCATTGCGTCCGTCTCAAAAAGACCTTTCCGGCGACATATCATATGTCAATTTTTGAGTCCGTATGAACCCTGTAGGAGCAAAAATGCCCAAGTACCCCCAAATGCAAGCTCTCTGGAAAAAATCAGTGATGGCAAAAAATTTGACGCCTGTATGACCGTCACTGGGCCGTCGCTGACGTCAGCATAACATCATAACCGTACAATTGTTGGAAAATTTTGAAATCCGCTGAAAAATTTTGAAAGTCGCCGAAAAATTTTCATGGCGCCGGAAAATGGAGGTGACGTCAGCAGGTGACATCACCTGCTGCAGTGGCCGGGCGGAGCTGCAGCAACGGCTGGGTGGGCCGGGTGTCGATGGGGCGGAGCTGGGGCGGTGGCCGGGTGAGGAGGCGGCGGGGCGGTCCGCGGGCGGCGCGGTGGCGCAGGGGCCGGGCTCCGGTGGTGCCTGGGTGGCGCGGTGGCGGGGCGTTGGCGGCGCGCTCCGCAGCGCTCAAGAAACTTAAAAAATGGCACTTTTTCAAATTTTTTTAATATATTTTTTTTTGAAATTCATGTCGTACGGCCCTAATAGGGCAAATTTTTTTTCTCAGATGTCCCGGAGGCCAAATAGGTCAAATTTTATATGAAAATAGGGGTTTTTGGGCCTTCTGGACGCAAACGTGAGGTTGGTTTTTACCCAAAGTGCACCAAAAAAAAGTAGCCCCTCAAATCCAATAAAAAACAATTGAAAAACCCCAGAAAGAAAGGGCTAGATCCACAGCTTTAGTAAACTTCGAACAAGCTGCAGTAGCAAGGCTTTGATACCATGTAGAAACTGATGAAATATCAGATTCAACTCCAAGATCCAGCTGCATGCAATAAACCTGTTACAAAGAATGAAGCTAAAAACTTGAAAAAGCAAAACCCTCTTGTGCTCAAAAATGTTAGAGCTCAAAATGTATTAAGAGAGAATGAAGGAAATAATTACAAAAGCGACTTATAAGAACAGAAACCCTAAAGCCACAAAAAACTAGGTTGTGCAATAATAATTAATAGAAATATTAATTATTATGCACCTAAAAGAGATAGCTTAAGTGAAAAAGAATAATAGAGGACTTAAGTAATTAAATCGAAATGATTTAATTATAAAGTCAAATATATTTATTACTCTAACAAAAATTCTCCTGTAGAAGTGTCTCAATTAATTTTTTATGTGAATCCAATGAAAAATGCCTCCAGGCCTAAATCCTTTTCCAAGAGTCGCTGAAAACCTTCAAAGGTCAAAGAACACTCAAATCCAAATTTTTGAGATGCTTCAACTGTGACAAGGTTGAACCAATGTCTGCATCCATATCTTGAATCATAAGATGAAAGTCACTAATATCCGGCTTGATCATACCCAGAAGATTGAAAAGTCGAAAACCACTTTCTCCAAAGTGTCAAAATGGTGCTAGGGACTTCCGGGAGCGGCTTTAAAAATTGACAAGATCACCTGATTGGGCGCCACCACTGAACAAGCCCATTCTCTAATACATACTCATCCATCCTACAAAACGGCGTCCCATGACAACAACCAAGGAAAAATTTATAAGCCTTCAAAGTTGCTCATTTCATTCTATTTTCCTCAAACACATTGTCAGAACTTGATAAACTGCGTCCGGAACCATCCTGGTAAAAATAGCAAACAGACCCTGGAGGATCCACAAACCGGCATGCAAGTACGTTAAGATGTCTACAACCCGAATCTATAATGGATTCGATCTGGGCATCCTTCAGACAAAAGATATAGCTCACTAAAAATAGGTACTTGCAGAAGTAAACTCAGGATATGCAGAAAAGTATTGAAAATTGCAAATGGAAAGGGCTCACAAAACTGACCAGACGGATTCACCAAGACTCATCATCTCAGGTCATGGAAGTATTTCATGTTTGAAAAATAGGGAAGTAGTTGGATTGCATTTTAGGTCACCTAGGCAAAAGATACAAGCTGTCAAAGTAGGCTTCTGACAAAAGTTCGCAGTGCACCCTGTCCAAACAGCGAAAACTACAAATGGAATCACATTGGGAAACTCATCCAATGGATTTGTCATGAGCTGTAAATTGATAGGGACAAAGTAAAACTTGTTTACAATGCAGGGAAATGACTCATTTCTCATGAACAATCACAAAATGTAACTTATAAGATCATGAACAGGGCCTCTGACAAAACTGTGGAAAGGTGCACCAGGCAGATTTAAGAAAACACCCCCGAACAAGTGGATGCAAAACCCATCAAAACTCATCACTATGACCTGAAAATTGAAACATGGGCTGCATGTAATGCATATGACAAGTCCCCTAATCCACCTTTTCATGACACTCAACAGGACTTATTATATTCAGGCACAAAGTGACCCTTCCCGGTGATTTTAACACAGGCAAATTCTGCATTCAGGACCTCCTAGAAACGAATGGACAAAAACTCATTTCAAGATGCGGGTTAAGGACTCCAAAAAACTTGATAGGATGAATGAAAATCAATGAACACATAGACCTCAAGATATGTCTCCAAATAGGCCCATACTAGCATGCAATACAAAGCCAAAAATGAGCACTTAATCATAATTTTACATGGTACCTCAAAACTGCATTTTGAGTACCAACATTGGCTCTGTCTGGGGATGGTTGAGCATAAGATCAGCACAAGGATCTTATAATCTCTTGGAAGAGAAGACCACCCCAAAAACTAGCTTCTCCTTATCACTCCAAAAACAACTTCATCTTCTTATTCCTCCAATCCATTTCTCGGTTCTGAGGCTCCTTTATTCCAAGCAAACTACACTACTGCTGAAAGTAAAGCAACTATACAAATATACACAAACTTCTTACAAATGAACTCATGGCTGGAAACTTCACTTACCCCAATCAAAAACATGATTTTCTTTTCCACCATGCATTGGAATCAAACATTTATCACTTGCACCCGTATGGCTGAAATCATAAAAACTCTTCATAAGCACATTAGGCAACATATAATCTATATATTCTTATTTGTCCAATGCCTGAGAATCAAACTCAATCTGAACATACTAGTCATTCTCATAAATGTGTTGGTCACATTCACTGGTATCATTAGTTTGCACAAAAGAAAAAGAAACACTATCCACCACATCCGGCAAACTAATACGGGACTGATTTTTACAAAGTGAAGAAAAAATTGTTTGCTAATTGCAATCTTTAAATTCATCTTCATCTTCAAAACATGATTGCAAACCAAAAGAAAAAGTCTCATACTCACACCGCCGCACATATTCAGAAACACCGTGAGACTCATAGTAGATAACACCTTTCTCATCTAGCTGAGATGAAATTTGGGAATCTGACTCATATCCCTTGGAATCAACTATTTCTTGAATTGTTTCAGGTCCATCATAGTATGGTTGTTGAACATTATCTTCAAACAATGGATTACACACTAAATGGAACTGTTGATCATAGAAGTTTTTGCACAAGGCCGGCTGATTAGAATCCATATCTTTATCAAACAATGCATTATAAAAGCTACTGAATACATTATTAGACCTGCTGTTACAAAAAATATGATCAGAGGAAAAAGAATCTGAATCTGAAAATGAAATTAGATCATGAGCATCAACACCACAATTATCAATATGTTCATCTTCGAAAAAACAACTAGTGATGCTTTTACAATCTCCAACCGAATACTCATTTTCTGAACTACATTCATTCCCGGATTGAGAATCATCACTACACACTGAATCATAGAAATTGCCATCAACAGATTCATTTCTATTATTTTTATCTCTATCACTGTCAATATCAGCATCACTGCACTCATCATACAAATTTGAAATACATGTCTGATTTTCATACATATCATCTGAAACATGTTCATGTTCATTCTCAGATTTGGCCTTTTCAATTTCCGACAGACATTCCCTAATGTGTGAAAAATATTTTTCCCTAAATGTTGCATAATAATTGACTAATTCAGGCATACATAACTCCACAAACAAGTCCATTAAATATGGCTCTCTAAACATATCATGAATCTATACTTGTCTTAGAGCCACTGAAAATTTATCATAGAACAACATGACTGATTCATCTTTTCTTCTATCTATTCTTGTTCTCAGAAACATGATAGTATTCTTTGCAATTTGTTGTCTCAAACTTGACAACAATTCCTCAGATTCAGGGATAACTTCTACATCTAAAGCATATTCCATCTCAGCTGAAAGACTACTATGACATGACATTTTCTTCTTACTCAAGATCTTATGCAGACAAAACTTCAAATACATATACTTCTCACCATGGATTTTCAACCGAACTTTTCAAACAGAGAAGCATACACCAAACTTACCAATACTCCTTAGCTTGGTGACTTCTTCACCGAAAAAGGATCTTATAAGATACCATAAACAAATGGGAAAATACCTGGAAAGATTTTTTTTTGCTGGTGTTGTAGCTTCACTTTTTGATTTGAAATCTGAAGAACACCTTCAAACTTCGGGTTCATTTCTGACACAGAGTCACCACCTCTCTTTAGAGGAATTAAATTTTCTTTCTAGATCTTCTTCAAAAATGTCCAGATTCTGGGCACTTCACACAACAACAGAGCCGCATATATTTAAACTTTCACAACAACAAATCTAGGTAAACTGATTTGAAAAAAAATTTAGAATTTTAAAACTAGGAAGACTCTGGGATACACTTAATGGTGAACTTATTCAATCCCCAGTAGAGTCACGATTTTTTTAACTCTTTTTCTTATAGAATCACCAATATAGCTATTAAGCTTGACTCTCAGGTTCCCAATTCTAGATTCTTACAGGGAAAAGGCTAAATGATAAGGACCAAGTCCTTCTTCGACTTTGGGCTCCACAAACCCAGGCAGGTGTACCTATCTTCAGACTCACTGCTTCATAATGAAATCCTTGCAGTGGATTAGGGGTTCTCACAATGACTTCCTAATGTCTCCTGCTTAAACTAATGTAGAGCTTAGAAAGCCAATCCATGATGTTAACAAAAGAAAATAATCATTGCAGAAAAATGGCAAAAGTGACAAGGGTATTCACCCTTCTTCTCTTCAAGCTTAAAACTCAGGCAGGTTAACCTATCTGATTCACTTCTACAAGGAATCACCAAAAGCACTTGCACTATTCAATGCAATCGACAAACATTTATGTTCTTAAACTAGAAATGGAAAAGTGATTTGAAAAGATTTTGATTACAAGTTTGGTCAAACCAGTGCCTAATCGTGGGCATGGAGTCAGAAAATGCACATCAACAGGAAACTTCAAATCTTATACAACTGAAATTCAAATAATGTACCTTGCACACCATTCTTTCTTTCCCCTATTTGGACATCAGATCCTCATGAAACATCAGATTATCAGCAACAATCTTCAAGATATTACACTCCCCTTGAAAGAAACTTGAGAATCATTACACCATTTACCTTGTAAACAGGTATACATAGATGCCTTACAAATCAATATACAACAATTTGATATAACACAAAGAGACATTAGACAAATATGGGAAAGGATTTTCACTGTACTTCATTAAATCATCCTGTATCTATACATTCAATCATAGAAAACTCAAAATTAGAACTTTGACATGAAACCTAGAACTTGCAGTAATGGAACTCAAACACTTGCAGAGCTTAGCCCATGAAAAAAGGTTGGAACCTTTCAAATTGAAAAGAAAGGAGAATAAGAAGAGGGGGGAAAACATCAGAAAGAAACACAAATCGACACTTGTCTCCCACTCATCTGCTCATTGGATGACTCATCCACCTTTAAACTAAAAATGGGACCTGCTCTCAACTGTAGAAAGCACCTGTCATCTCCTCCAAATGAAATGTGAGTCACCGGATAAAAAGAATTGGATTTCACAAAATATCTTCCTGGCCCCCATGAAGCCTTTAACTGCAAATATCACAAGAAAATGGCTACCTATGAAAAATCTGATTCTAGAATCAGAATCCTCACATTGAGACCTTTCCGGCGGTATATAATACTTGATATTTGGACAAAAATTGAGTCCTCAGCATCATTTTCAAATTTAAGCTCCCATGAGCATATGTCACATTAAAATTTTAAAATCTACACATAGTTTGAACCTTTAAATTTGGTTTATTTCATTTGCATAGATTTAAAATGGGCGGGTCCCACAAGTGCCATATGGCGTAATCAGATTGGTCCTAAAGACCACATCATCACCATCTTGTCCTCTACATTTCACTTGTGCCATTTGTCGCTTGTTGGTTGGCTTGTAACTCCACCTGGGCACTGAATAGCAATCATATTTCCACCTCGCCGAAGTGCCACATGGTAGCTTGTCACATGATTGCATGGGCTAGAAATGGCCCATGAGATCATGCGACCACCATTAGATATTACACGTATCTCGAGGTCAGCAACCTGCACAAGCACACATTTTATCAAAAATAACCTTACTTACACATGTGGGGTTCGCTTGCCACATCATTGCCAACCCATCGCGAACATGATGTCTCGAAACATGTGCACACGACCAATCCGTTCAGCCTTGAGTCCATTTCTTTGACAACATATGTTTGTGTGAATGGTATTTGAATACCATTTCATCCAATTTTTCTACCAATGTGGGATATTTCACTTATGGTTTTAAATGCTTTCTCTGCGCCTCCCTCCAAAATTATGTGGGCCCACCGCCCCACAGAGAAATTCCACCAAGCGCCCATGGGGTTCTTTCATTTACAATACATTGGAGTACCTTTTCTTATAAAAATAAAAGTTTCTGGGCCCCGCATGAATGTGGGATATATATATTCTATGTACTCCAAACATCTGAGCACCTTTTCCTTTCTAATTGCATGAAGCCTTCTCTAAATCGCTAGCTCCAAATCATTTCGTGAGTCCTCTTTTACTGGTACCTCCTCAAATATTATGCGCTATCCTTGGCAAGGTTTCTCGGTAATTCTGAAAAATACTTGTTGAAATGGGAGGATAGATTTAGTTTCTCTTGCGGATCTCTGTCATCAAAGTGGTCTTCTCCCAAAGGCACTACACAGGCCTTGGTGCCTCTACTTCCAATGGTTACCAAATATAGCCCAATAAATAACATCCCATCTTTCCCTCCAGAACTTTCTTGCACACAGAAGACTTAACCAATGGATTGCACGAAGGAGGCTTTAAACTCTCATAGTGTGCTTATATTAACAATACAATGTATCCAACAAGTTCAATAGAAGCAGCAAAGAAATTAGTCAGGAATCTGTTAATGTAGGCATCAGAAATGAATCTGCCAGCCAACGAAAAAGTAGCATAGTCCCCAAAAAATTGGTGAGCGTGGTGGCTGCGTGAGAGAGGTCCATGTGCATTATCCCATTGAAATATTTCATCAAATTTATATTAATGGCGATCCTTGCAAGTAGGTCTTCCTCTTGAAATCACAAGAATCTCCATTCAACTGGTGTGTGGGTATTACTAACACAAGGTGTTGAGAGCCTCTAGTGCTTTGTATAAGACATGAGGCCTCCTTTCTTTGCACTGGTTTCCTCTTATGATGCCTTCCCTTTACACACATGAGGCATCCACTTTCTTTGTTTGATGTATCTGCTAGCGTCTCATTCCTATTGACACCACCATTGGTTACCACTGGCCTGGTTTTAATGCTAGCATCCATGCATACTACACAAGGCACTTCATAATGAACACACCTAGGTATTCCTTTCACATTGGCAGCCTCCATTATGAGTAGGCAGCCTCTCTTGTTATGCGTGAGGTCTCCATTTTGAATACGCTGGTCTTCCCTTTTCACAGACGTCTTCCTTATTATATACTGGTCTTTTCATTGCTTGGCACTGACATCTTTCTCTAATCAATACGCTTCCAGTTTCAAATTCATTTTCTTTAGGATCATAATGAGGCATAAACTTTATTTCAAATGGAGCATGTCTATTATAGTGTGAATCATACGATGGGGTAGCGATCTGGCTTTATTTGAGACACCTTTACATTGATTTTCTATCCTCTGTATGTTGATTTCCCCTTTCTTTGCAAACTTCCTTCAAGTCGTGCTAAAACTCTAATTTCTGCAACCTATGAGCTTCTTCCAGGCTTCCCAGATTTCAAGTGATGGTTGAGCCTTTAAGCTTTCAGACAGTCCATTGATCTCTTCTCTTGCAGCAGCTAACTCACCAAAGACATGATCCCTTGCTTCACTCTCTGAATAATATTGCCCAAGAATAGTCTGAAGATTCTGAACTTCAACATTTTTTTGATTCTAGAGCATTCACACAAACTGCAAGTTTTTGCTTTAGGTCACTGATAATTTCATTTGCCTTCCACAATTCATCACTATTGTTCATTTTAATTTCATCTTGACTTGCAATTGCATGTGCAAGAGATCTCTCCAATTGCATTATACGCGCATTTCTAGCATCTTCTAGCCTTTGAAGATCTGTTATGCGTTCACTATCTTCAACCATTTTCTTCCTGGTATATGCCACCAGCGTTATCCAAACCACCCTCAAAAATACCTTTGGTAATTCTCAACAATGGCCAATCATCTCCATGTACAATTGGCAAAGGAGGCATTAAAAGTGATGATTTCCTTCCAGATGGTAATGTTGGTAGATTGCCACCCAACTCAAATGCAAGTCTGTTAACAACATCAGTAAGTCCATGAATGACTGCAGTAACATATGCAAGTGACAAATGACCAGATTCTTCCAAGATCTTGATACGTTCTTGGATATCACCTAAATATAAGGCATTGTGAAACTAACCCGTAACATCATTTTTTATTTCTACAATCCTCAACATCCTTAACAATTTCTCAAGATTGCTAGTTATGAGATACAAAAATGACAGTCTCTCAAAATTCTTAGTCCTCTGATAAGCATATTCAACAATGTCAGCGTTGCCCTGCTGAAGGGCTTCTATACCAAGTCTATACCAGTGATTTTTCTCATCTATTTCCTTTAACATTTCTAGAAGCATCGTCATCCTCTGAGCTATAGAAATTCTCCTGTAGAAGTGTCTCAATTAATTTTTTATGTGAATCCAATGAAAAATGCCTCCAAGCCTAAATCCTTTTCCAAGAGTCACTGAAAACCTTCAAAGGTCAAAGAACACTCAAATCCAAATATTTGAGATGCTTCAACCATGACAAGGCTGAACCAATGTCTGCATCCATATCTTGAATCATAAGATGAAAGTTACTGATATCCGGCTTGATCATACCCAGAAGACTGAAAATTCAAAAACCACTTTCTCCAAAGTGCCAAAATGGTGCTAGGGACCTCCGGGAGCAGCCTTAAAAATTGACAAGATCACCTGATTGGGTGCCACCACTGAACAAGCGCATTCTCTGATACATACTCATCCATACTACAAAATGGCGTCCCATGACAACAACCAAGGTGAAAGTTATAAGCCTTCAAAGTTGCTCATTTCATTCTATTTTCCTCAAACACACTGTCAGAACCTAATAAACTGCGTTCGGAACCATCCTGGTAAAAATAGCAAACGGACCCTGGAGGAGCCACAAACTAACATGCAAGTATGTTAAGATGTCTACAACCCGAATCTACAACGGATTCAATTTGGGCATCTTTCAGACAAAAGATATAGCTCACTGAAAATAGGTACTTGCAGAAGTAAACCCAGGATATGCAGAAAAGTATTGAAAATTGAAAATGGAAAGGGCTCACAAAACTAACGAGATGGATTCACCAAGACTCATCATCTCAGGTCATGGAAGTATTTCATGTTTGAAAAATAGGGAAGTAGTTGGATTGCATTTTAGGTCACCTGGAAAAAATATACAAGTTGTCAAAGTAGGCTTCTGACAAAAGTTCGCACAGTGCACCCTGTCCAAACAGGGAAAACTACAAATGGAATTGCATTGGGAAACTCATCTAATGGATTCGTCATGAGCTGCAAACTGACAGGGACAAAGTAAAACTTGTTTACAATGTAGGGAAATGACTCATTTCTCAAGACCCATCACAGAATGTAACTTATAAGATTATGAACAGGGCCTCTGACAAAACTGTGAAAAGGTGCACCATGCAGATTTAAGAAAACACCCTCAAACAAGTGGATGCAAAACCCATCAAAACTCATCACTATGACCTGAAAATTGAAACATGGGCTGCATGTAATGCATATGACAAGTCCCCTAATCCACCTTTTCATGACACTCAATAGGACTTATTATATTCAGGCTCAAAGTGACCCTTCCTGGTGATTTTAACACAGGCAAATTCTGCATTCAGGACCTCCTAGGAACGAATGGACAAAAACCCATTTCAAGATGCAGGCTAAAGACTCCAAACAACTTGATAGGATGAATGCAAAGAAAATAAAACATAGACCTCAAGATATGACTCCAAATACGCCCATACTAGCATGCAATACAAAGCCAAAAATGAGCACTTAATCAAAATTTTACATGGTACCTCAAAACTGCATTTTGAGTACCAACAGGGTGAGGACGCACTATCCAGGAGCACACTTCTCAAAGGGGTGAAGGTTGCAACCTTCTGTTTAATAGATACACACTATATTTGGATCGTGGTGAACTATGCGTAGACCTATTGTCTTGATTAGTTCCAATGAATAGCACACTTTCTTCTTTGTCACATAGACCTTCTGCTGATGGCACAATACTTCACACTTTGTGCTCTACACTTCTTTTTCAACTATCTTCCATACTTAGCAATCACAAGTGACTACCTATAAATATCTTTCTCTAAATGATATAATCAAGTCAGCCTATTAGAACCATCTTGAAATCATATTAGAGAAATAATAGAACTCTCCAATAACATCTCAGTCAGCTCTACCAAGCACACAACATAAATTAGGACTACACAATTCCATGTGAGTAGACGCAATGCTACACATAGTTGGCTCTACTAAATTAACTCCAACTTTCTTCTCATGTTGAATTACATTATGCACTCTTAACTAGTCATCCTTAACTCTCTTCTTAACATAAATCTAAGCATACATACCAAGATGATAGGAACAACTACCGTAATCATATAAACACTGTTGGCTCTTCCATGTAGACTTGGGAAACTATGACTATCAACTAGAGACTTCATAATTCAACATGTACTACATATCTGACTCTGCATCAATGAACATAACATCATACATATGTATACAACATAAATATAACCCTGCAAGGCTCTACTACAAATGTACTATAAATCATGTGCATAACTATTCCTGGGACCTGTCAGAAACACTCACTGATATACACAATTGTACTACTATCTTTACTCAGAATCAACCTATGCATCTATGATATTATGCTCAAATCTCTCTCCATCAAGCTTCCACACATGCTGCTTACCATATTTTTTCATCAATGACAAACATACTATTGGCAAAATGGTCAGTGCTCCCCTCAGGATTCATGACATGGTTTAACAGCCTCTTATGTCTTCTATAAGTCTAGTGGTTGTATCAGGCATTAAAAGGTCAATCTTTTGGTGCAATGAAAACCACTACTTGTAAAAAGTGGTATAAGAGCTTGGTCACAAGTTTGAATCCCTTTGGGTAACATTGAGGGGGAGACTGTTGGCAAAATGGTCAGCGCTCCCCTTAGGATTTGTGACATGGTTTAACAGCCTCCTGTGTCTTCTATAAGTCTAGTGGTTGTATCGAGAATTAACAGGTTGATCTTTTGGTGCAACAACAACCACTACTTATAACACATATAGTTAGCAATCTGGCTTACTGGAAAATCTCCAAGAGTTTAAACTAGAGTGAGAGCGCCATCATATTTTAAGTTTTATGCCCAATCTAAGGGGGCTATACTAGTACCACCACCTATTAGATTGGATGCCCCTCCTCCTACACCCCAATATCAGCTGGAGGAAGGTAGTCAATCTTGATACCCTTTCCTATCTTATCCTCTTCTTGTCCTATTTTGATTGTAATCCATTTTTGATATATCTACATCAAGGATGCACCAATTTTGTATCAATTATATTACGGGACATTTGACTTACAACTGTTATTTCTTGATGCTCATTTGTTTATCTATGTATATGTTCATGTATTCTTTAATTTTTCTTTCCATTGCTATCACTAATATATATCTCATGCTATGATTATGATGCTAATCCACATGTCTTTACTTTATGTGTTTCCACTGAACTTCATAGTGTAGATGTTCATGTAGAACTATTTCTTTTTATATCATGCTCGATATGATACACTATGATTAGCTCTTCTCTTATATATGATCATGCATGTGATGATGAAAACTTAGCACTCCAGCCCCTTGTATGATGATTCTGACCTTAGTTTATGTAGATACTAGTCAAAGTCAACACAAGATGTTGTAGTTGATCGCTTTGACAAAGAGAAATGAAGGATGGCTCAAGGGAACCAGAAAAGAACACCTAAAATGAATCCCTAGAGTGCAAATGCAACCTATGAGATGAGTAAAGTCATTGATCCTATAGCCATTAAATTTTCATCATTTGAGTGTTTGGGACAATAAGAGGGAAGTACAACCTTCACTGGTGCAAGAGAAACCATGAAGATATGAATATGACCTTATCAAATGAGATGCAAAAAACACATGTAAGCATGGAGATATGAGTGTCGAGATGATCTGGACATGGTTTCCAATTTTTTGTTGTAAGGTAACACCTATACCAAGGCACAAGCTGCCAAGATAACTAGGAGTGTCTTCATATGTACTACACACAAGAAATATGTAAGGAGATAATTCTAACCTCATCTATGTGTCCAAATAAAGAGGATTGAGGTATGTGCAGTGTTCTAATCATGATGGAGGCTCTTACCACAGACACCTAGTTTATTAGACCACCTTAAGATCATTGAAATCACACAAGTAGAAATCAAAGAAAAAAGATGTTATGCCCCCAGTCGTGAATCTCTAGTCAAGTAGACATTGTCGAATGACCTTAGAAGACATAGCAAGAAAAAATCAATGATAATAGACAACACACAAGAAAAAAGTTTCAGCATATCTCTATCATTTTTAGTTTTCTAAGTTGTAGTTGATGTTGGGTGTTAAAGAACACCTTTGTTCTTATGTCAAAGTGTGAGTGCACACTGGATAGTGCAAGATTTGATATGTGTTGAAAAACATAGTGATGCATAGATTGGTAGTATTAAGAAACTCTATAGGTTTGGGGGTGTTAAGAAACACCAAGTAGTGTTAGTGATAAATTACCCATCGGGAAGGACTGATAAAAAAAATCAACGTAAGCTCAAAATATTAACCAAGCGATAAAGAACTAATAGCTCAGATAGGCATATGACTTCCCTCAAATGACAAATGAGAACTGAAGACAAGACTAAGACTAGTTCTGACTGATGACATCACCAAGAAACGAAGAGCAAGATGTGAAAGAAGGGAGGCTGATGGAATCATTAGAGGTCAATCACACATTGATAGATGGAGTGTTGATTACAAGTGATGCCTATTTGCCAAGTTTTCACCACTTGGGATTATTTATTTTTTCTACCAAGGCACCTATTTTCAAGTTTTCATCAAGGCACTTTTTCTATTTTTCTAATTTTTTTGTTCTTTTTTATTTTTTTGCCTTTTTGTATTTTTTTGTTATATGAAATTTTTTTGGATACATTAAGGCACCTATTTCTAGGTTTTCACTAGGATGATCATTTTTTTAGGACATTTAATAATTTTTAGTATTTTTTCAGGACTTTTTATGCTTTTTAAGAATTTTTATAGGATCATAGATTATTGTACAGGAAGTACAAAATGTCTAGCTATAGAAGCATTTTAGGTATAGAGTGTTGAGAGGCTCTTTGAGAACATCACCTTTTGGAGTAGCCAACTGATAGGCTTCAAAACCAAATGTTGCAGTAATGATGAAAGGGCCTAGCCAGTTGTGTTCAAATTTTCCTTTCTATTCTTGATGTTGTTGATTCTTTGGGTTCTCTCTCAAAATGAGATCACCAACTTGAAATTATTGATGATGAACCTTCTTGTTATAGCCTCTAGACATCCAATTTTGATAGACCCTCAAATGGTCAAATGCTACCTTTCTACGTTCATCCAATAGTTATAGTTCTCGAAGTTGGGATATTCTATAGTCATCATCTGTAATAAGCCCATGTAGTGATACCCTAAGTGAAGGTATCTCAACTTTGATTGGTAGGATACATTCAAAACCGTAGACCAATAAAAATGGTGTAGCCCATATGGGCTTTATAATGCTTGTTCTGTAATCCCACAGAGCTGGATTGATCTATATATGCCAATCCCTTCCTGAATGAACTATTTAGTGTAAGTCTTTTAGGATTGTTTTGTTCGATGCTTCTACTTGGCCATTCCCCTGAAGATAGTAGATTAGGGAGGAGTGGTGTGTGATATGTAATATATTGCAGAGTTTATCAATGTCACTATTTTTAAATTGGCTTCCATTGTCTGTAACAATCAAGGAGGGAATTAGTATCTGTAGATGATATCATTAAGGATAAACATAGATATCTATTTTCCTATTGCTTGGATGAGATAAACAAATTAGAACCATTTAGTAAAGTACTCATTGGATCTAATGGTGAAATTGTGTCTATTGGAAGAGGAAGGTTAAATCTAACCCACAAGATCAAAATCCCACTGTTGAAATGACCAGTGAGTGATAAAAGGTAGAAAATATCAAGCAGGAGCATGAATCAAGTTCCCATGAAAATAACACTTCTGAAAGGTCTTAGAAAATTGGATAGCATCTTTTTCCATGGTAGGCTAGTAATATCCATCTCTCAAGAGTTTCTTATCTACGGAAATACCATTAGAGTGAGATCCAAAAACACCCTCATGGACTTCTTAATGCTTTTTTGAATTTCTCACGTTTGAGACACCTAAGAAGACTACTGTCTAGACTTCTCTTAAACAATTCATTAGTGATAAGTAAATACCAAGATGCACTTCTTATAAGGTTTCTTTTTTCATTTTTAGATAGGCCTTCATGAATGGTTTGATGTTGAAGGTAGTGATAGATTTGTCTATTATGGGAAGTATCATAAGCAATGATGGAGCAGACAATTTGGGAATTAGGCATGTCATAAGAAAAAAATGGGATCTCTTCCACCAGGAAATCATAGAAAAATTAGTGTTTTTTGAGTTGCAGTATTTAGGATAAGGTATCCATGGCATCTACCTCATTATTCTTTGTATGTGGCAACTACTGAAAAGTGACGAGTACAAAATATTTCTTCAAATCATCAACCAGATGTTTATATGGCAAGAGATTCTCATCTCTAGTTTGATATTCATTGGTGACTTGGTTGATTACCAACTGAGAGTCACCATAGACATGAAGTTCTTTGATCTTCCATTAGATATCCATTTTGAGTCCATTAGCTAGCCCTTCATATTCTACCATATTGTTTGTGCATGGGAAAATCATCTTGTATGCTTTAAGGATTTTGTAATCTTGTGGGGAAATGAACAAAACTCCAACACCTCCACCCTTTTTTGTTCTCAAAGAGCCTCTCAAAACTTTGCACCTGAAACGCTTCTACAATGATACATTTTGTACTTCCTATACAACAATCTATGATCCTGAATTTTTTTTTAAAAAGCATAAAAAGTCCTGAAAAAAATACTTAAAATTGTAAAATGTCCTGAAAAAATGATCATCCTAGTGAAAACCTAGAAACAGATGCCTTGATGTATAAAAAAAAATCATGTAAGAATTTTTTTTTCTTGAACTCTTCTTGACATCTTTTCATCTTGGCTCATTCTTGCATCTTAGCTTATGTTACATCTTGAAGCATTGCATTATCATCTAGCTTAGCTTTTTTATTTACTTTCTTGTATTTAGCTTAGTTAATCTAGTTTAATTAGCATGGATAGTAATCTTTTATCTTGTTAACTTAGGTTTACTTTCCTTACACTCTTGCATTCCATCTTAGCTTAATCTTGCATCTCTTGCATCTCATGTTAGATTACTTTTTATTTACATTCATCATGGAGATCTTGGATACTTGCACTCTCATTTGTTGATATCTAATTGAATCTTCCATTCTATAGTGCACCTTGTAGAGATCTTGCTTATCACCAAAAATGTGTTCTTAAATATTGGTATCAAACTTAAAAGAAACCAACACTCAATAAACCATTAACTCAAGAATTTAGCTATAAAAGGTCATATCAAATGAACCAACTAAATTCCCAAAAGTGGCTTATTGCTTCCTAGTTGAAGCGAGTTTAATCCTTCTTTGAATGCTCATTATATTGGTATCAAGGATTAGTGACTTGACTACTCCAAAATGGAAGATTCAAATACAATGCAAAACTAGAAATGAATTAGAATGCAAGATTTAAGTTAAAATGATATATTTAAGCTAGAATGAATGTAAACAACTAGTGTTCTAGAATGATAATGCAAGAGCTATGTTATGATTTAACAATGCAAAGAAAGTAAACTAGATTAACAATGCAAGAGAGATATGAGAAACTAATAACTAGGAATTCAAATGAGCAAGATTACTCTAAGAATGTAAGAAAAGAAGAATGCAAATGATCAAGATTACCAAGATGCAAGATGGAACCCTTGAGCCAAGGAAGAGCCTCCTTTTAAAGGAATTGCCTCAAGAATGCAGGGTGGAGATTAAGAGGAAAAAGATGTTAGGTACAGATGAGTAGCGAGAAAAGATCAATCCATGTGAGAGGATATAATAATTTTTATTGGCCAACCTTGGTGGAAGAATAAGAAAAAATAGCAAATCCCCTTTTAATTGCCAAGTAATCAAGATTAAGTTGCAAAAAAGTGCTCTTTTTGATAAAAGTGCAAAGACTTTATATTAAAGGTAATTTTTGACAATTAAATGATTTTTCAAGTTTAGAAATGATTTAGTCTTAGAAATAATTTAATTATGCAAGGGGGATAAATCAGGGTTACTTGCACAATTATGTCTAGTAATTATGCCTTTGAGATTTATAATTTATTTTAAGAAAATTTAATTGAAATTGGGGCTTAGGTTCTACTAGAAATTTTTTAGGTGATTATAGGTATATGGATGACAAATAAAAATTTTTATTTGAAATTTTCCACAAACATTTTTTAATCGCACCGATCGGGTCATCGAATTGTGTGAAATCATGAAATAACGGGTCCTAAACAAAGGTGTCCTCATGAGGGACTACAGGTTCCTTTCCCTTTCTTTGAGCATCCATCTGTGACAACAATATTATTAGCACTATCAAAATTACTCCAAAACAGTCAATAAAAGAACATAGTAAAATAACAATTTGCTTCTATCTAATTTATACAATTACAATGAGGTTTACCTGCTCGGTAGAAGAGCCAGGAGTATTAACATTGTCCCTTCTATGTGGCTTCTCCATATGGCCATGTGACAAAGATCAAATATAAAAATGTTAGTAAAAAAACTTAATCATAAAATGGTGTTTTGGAGTCATTGATTGGAGGTTGGTTTAAATGGTGCACACTACGTACCTACACCCCTATGATAGTAGCTTTGTTTGCATCTATGAAATTCAAATTTTAATCGATAAGCAACTCTTCCCCTAAACATATTGATTTTATTGTATATACGAATATACGATTTCCCTCCCACGCCTCAAATATGCAATTGGATTGCTTAATAGTTTATCTAGGTCACGCACTATTTATAAAACCTAGATTATTCCCTATTGATTTTGGCCATCCATCAATGTATATAGCCACTCTTTTACTTTTACTATTGTCTTTTTGTTGTATATAATTTGTCGAGAGTTCATACCTACGCATACTATTTTTTATATCGAGCAATATACATCCAACATTTGTAATCATAACAAGGTCCGAAAAACTCTATCAAGTCAACAAATTTGTTGTAAAAGACCTTTATGTCATCCATGGAAAATAGGCCCAAACCATGTAATGACGATGGTGCTATGCAATATATCCTCTCTTTAACACAAAAATAAGTGTTTATTGGAGGAAGTTACTTGGGTACCCATTATTTCTATAGATGTTGGTACCTCAAGGGCACCTCGATTTCCCCTTTGGTCTCATCATCATAAGAACATGACCCCCCTTGAGAAAGGAAAAAATTCATGTGTTTATTCAATTTCCTTCTATTCTTTTGACCCCTACTTGATCTCCCTATTTTAGACCTACTACATGTCTCACTTTTGTCTTCTACTCTTATATTTACCTCACTTGAGGAAGACACATTTGACAAATACCTATTTTTTAGTACCTGCACTCCATCAAATGAGAGATATAACTAGTAATGAGAGAGATATATTTTTTCAAATGGGAGAGATATCTTATAAGACATTTATCTTTCTATTGATAATTGTATTAAATAAACTATCTCTATAGGGTGTATTGAATTATACCTGTCGATCCATGAGACTATGCAGGATGCTCATGAAAGGGGTTCGGGTTCCTGCATATGTAATTAAATTATCTTGTGTTAGAAAAAAAAATTATGATACGTATACTAAAAATATATAGTAGGCAACATGAACAATATACAATCATCATAATCATTGTATATTTATTGTATTCCTTACCTTTACTATATGTTGTCTGTAAATGACACTCAACAAAAGTTGGGTTGACTATAATAGTCAATTACCTATTTCCACCAAGGGTGGGAGCATCACACAAAATATATACATGAAATCAGCACTAGAAATAAATACATATGTATCACATCTATCATAAGCATAACATATGAATTAAAAATATTAAAAGGTACATCACAAATCAATCAAGAAATCAATATTAAATAGATTAAAGATTGATCACATAAATCTACATATCATTCATGTCATTTATCTTCTTCTTCATCCAACTCATCATCATGATCATCTTCATCTTCCTCACCACCACCACCACCATTGTCATCGCCATCATCATCATCATCTTCTTCTTCTTCTTCTTCTTCATGAAAATTTGTCAAGAACATCATCGACTAACTATTGATTGTGATCATCATCTACATTATCTTCTACTTCTTTGGTATCTTCTTCTTTCATCACATTATACTTTATCAACCTTCCTCTTGGAGCATGTCTAACAACAAAAGACCAACTCGGTTTACGTGTAACCTATGAGTAAAATACCTGCTCACATTGGATTGGAAGAACATAGGTGTCATCCCCAACTAGCTCAAATGACCTTGTATTAACCATTGTAAATCCATTATCACATGTTCAATAATAATTCTATTAGGATCATTTTGATTAAGTCATAGCTTGTACCATTTGATGACGAAGATAACCAATTTGAAGGAATTAAAGTCACACTCAAGTATATCATCCAAAATACCATAGTATCAATTTTGAGACTCTTGAGGATGTAAGTCATTTCTAGATGAAATATTAGTCACCTGAAAGACTGTAGTTATCCCAGAATCACAAGTTTTCTTCATGTCATCCAACTTTTTGATGTGAAATTTATGACCATTATAGAACATAGCCTTGTGATATTTGACTTGGAATAATATTTCAAACATGTAAATATTATTACATCGTGAGTTGATAAACATATGGGTGATTAATAAATTTATACATACCTATTTATCTCTTAAACCATGTGCTAAATCTATTTCTATTTGTGTAACATTGGAATCTCCATTACAATGAGCTTCTTTAACAAATGAATACACACCTTCCCAAGTTAATGTGCAACTATAATGTTGACATTGTTTAATCCATACCATGATCCAATCAATATTTTTTGCAATATACAAATAAAGTGCATCTCACTCTCAACCAATTGTACAACAAATAAATAGAAATATTACAACCAAATTATTTTGAAGATTAATAATTAATTAACTATAATAACATCTTATAATTAATTATCTATCACTTTCCTCAATCTATCTTTCACCATCAAGTAATTCCCTTTGAATTTCTTAATGGGGTCAGGATCTCAAATGTGATCTACATGGATATGTACTGCAAGCTTAGGAAGATATTCAGTAATGTACACCATAGTCTAGTATACCATATATCCTTCCACCATATAACCCTCAACATGTTCTCTTTGTCAATCCAAAGCCTTCAAATATTTCAAGTGCCTCTCAACCATCCACATTGACCTAGTGTGTAAAGGTCCACACAATTCAATCTCCTCAACTTGCTATATGAGGTAGTGTTCTTATGCATTGAAATAAGTTGAAGGTAGACACTTTTGCATTTCACACATTAGATGATAAATTTTTATCTTCCAATATTTTATGTCTTCTTTATGAATTTTTTAGATGAAAACCACCTACAAGAGATTCAAGACACAAAAATATATAAATACAAGACTTTACAAAATAATATACAATATATTACATAACAAGAAAAACAAATCATGAATTTAATAAATATACACAACAAATTGAACAAATATCACTACTTACATCAATGTATTTTCCAAGATCATATATCACTTGTTTGACATTATTTTCGAAGTGCTCTAGGAGAGATAGAAGTAGCACATACTGCAACAATTATAAACTAATCATTTTATTATTTTCCAACATAATACAATGAAAAGTACATGCAATTTACAAATATATTATAAATACAAAAGAACATGAATTACCTTGATGAAGGTATGCCAATCATGCCATTTCATCCTTGGCCCAAATACACTTTTCTTTGATATGATATTGTGTATGTTCATAGCAAATCCTATGGGAAATCAAATTTTTTGTATGAATTCTTTTATAGTATTTTTTTGTTGGTCCGTTAATAACCAAGGAAGGGCCCTTATATTATTTTGGTCTCCATCGCTATTTTATTGAATGAATTTTTTCATTGCATGATTGGATTCATTAATGTCACTACAAAATTTGACAAATTTTTCTTTGTCACTCCTTCCATCCAATATTTTCCATAATGTCTCTATTATATTATTTTCAATATGCATAGTATCAAACCAATGCACAATTTGTAGCTGCTCATAGTAGGGAAACCTTATAAATTATCCGGGATAATTTTTGGTCCTATTAGAAGGTTCTAAGTAATGCCTTGACGACCTTCATGATCATCAATTACATAATCAGTAAACTAAACATAATAGAAAAATATAAATTTCAAATATAAACCATTAGGTGGAATGATATTACCTTGAAAATTAATTCTATTATATTACAACTTCCATAGGCAAGGTGTCATTCATCATGGCTTTGATGTAGTCTCTTCTTTCCCATTAAAAATATGTTTTTCACTACTTTGATACTTATGATTTCTATGGAGGAAGTGCCTAGACTCATCAAACACCTTCTTTCCTAAACTTTTTGAGTGACAAGATTTCATCTTTGGACCACAAACTGGACATGAAAATTTTCCCTTTGTTTGAAGAACTACAAGATAATAATATAATTGTATTAAATATGTAAATTTTTATAATTAGAATTATCATGTGTAACTTGAATTCACTATAACATACCAAAAAAATGTGTTATCCCTGGGGCATCATGTATTTTCCATACAAACATTGCATGGAATTTAAATTTCCTTTGTCCTCCTGGTTTAGAGACGTCATATATAGTGACTTCATTCCATAACTCTAGTAACTCATCGATAAGAGGCTCAATATATACATTCATATCTTTAACTTGGTACTTACCTAGTTGAATTAACAACAACATTACAAGATTTTACTACAAGATTTTACTACATTATTATGACCATTTTACTACAAGATTTATAATTACATGTAGATAACTATTAAATGATAAAATACTTTAAAAAATCATTTCCAACATAATTTTCTCCCTCTTTATTGACATCCATGGAGCAATGTTATTGTTGGCAATAAAAATAGGCCACACCGAGTAAATAGATCTCAGCTCTCCAAATGGATTGACACCATTCATTGTCAATGAAAGCCTAAGATTAAAAGGTTCTTCTTTAAAGTGTGGCCACTTTTCCTCTGTGTCCACAAATGTTGATCCATCCACATGCATTCAAATAATGTCATCTCAACTTCTATTGTGTGCATGGTAATCCATAAATTGTGCCAAGATACTCCACCCGAATAATCATTGTATACATGGAATAATAGGAATGTAAAGAAGAACCTTGCGAAGAACATTTTTGGTTATTTGATCTGTTCGATATCTACTCGTATGAATTTCAGGGAGTTCTGTTGTAAATTTATGTTCTTTATGATATATAATATGATCATTGGGACAAACATGTATTACTTGTAAGTTCCATTCCAATATCTTTCATAGTGGCACATAATTCTTGGTATGAGCGAGGTAGAATATTTGATGGTGGTAACAAAAACTAACCTATCAATCTACAACACAAAATATAAGTTGTTAATATAAAAAATATTAATGGTACATGATTCACCCTTTATTAACTATAATGACATATATGATATACCTTAACATGCATGACATTGTTATATTGGATAAACCATTCGTAACCTTCAAGTTCATCAAAAATAAAAATAAGAGAAGAGTTGTTTGGGATCCTTCATAAAGGGTCATGTCTTCCTTCTCAAGTAGAGGTATATCATAGACGACATCAAGCTCATTTTGATCATCATCATCAATTTTTTTAGTACCAAATTTGTCATGGATCAATGTATTTGTACCATCATCTTCAAATGTGTTTTCTAGTGCATGATCATCATCTTCCATGGGATCATTATCTTCAGATTTGATATTCACACCTCCACGTTCCTCCACTTTGAAAACCATATTCTCCAGGTTACGATGGTCCATATCATGTGCCCCAAGGAACTCAACCTATATAAAAATGATGAACATAAATAAACCATGATCATGATCTCATCATCAAGTGATTTCTTATGTATATAAATTGTTAAAATGATATAATGAACAACTTACCAATGGATGATAATCATGTCCCCATTCAATGTGACCATTCTCCCTACAATGTCTCTTAACTATTTTGATTATCAGTCTTCTAGCATTTAAGCCCTTACAAATTTTGTAGGGACAATAACATTTTCCATCACCTTTTCTTTTGAAGTTAGACCACAACCTAGCGATTTTCTCCCTATCTTGTTCTTCACTTATATTATCTGGCATGATCCTTCTTCACAAGAAAAAAAAATGGGCTATGGAAACTTTAGTCTATAACCTTGACAAACTAAGCAAAATGATGCCAAAAAAATGAAAATCTTCTTAGACCTAGTTATATATAGAAGCAAGTTATGAAATTATGTTTTAGTATAGTATACCAAATTTAAATACTTGAACATAGATACATTCAACATCCATAATTCATCAATTACAAGATCCTGAGTGAGTGCAAGGGAGGTTTAAAGACAAATGGAGTCTAAAAGAGCTATAAGGTATTTAAATAATGTAAACATGGCCATTTGAGCCATTCAATGTAAATATTACAAAAGATATATTGAAATAATTTTCAAGTACAAACAATATGGTGCCATCTTTCCATGTTGAATTTACAAGGTATCGTAGAAGCTTTGTCTTATGATATATTGGTGCAGAACACCTAATTACCTAAGGAGTGTGCATTTGGGTCTATGAATAACTAACATTTGAATGGAGGTTAATAGTTTATCTCTACTACAAGTTAGTTCTTCAAAATCATCTCATCAACATTGACTATAATCATTAACATCAAAATTCATGGTGGGCCATGCAGTTTTTGGCACATGCTTGAGTGCAGGAAATAAGTGATTGTATAGTCTCAGAGAGAAGGGTTCTGACTATCATAGTAAGAGTTTTAAGGACTTTCCACTAAAGTGATGAGAGTTATGGTCTTGGACACTTGAATGAGTGTTGGAGGGAGATTCTACTTCAATTCTAAGGTGTTGAGAGAGGGAGGGTTCCCAAGTGTAGGGATAGGAAGTGAAGGTACAAAGAATTGTTTAGATTGTCACACTTAGGACAGTAAGTTGAAGACTTGTTTATTTTCTTAGCCTACAATGGATTTTATTGGGTATGGCATATGATGAATGTTGTACTACTTATCATCTAGGGGGAATATTTTTGAGCCTACATCTTTCTCTTCTTCTCCTAATTGTTGGTGATAAATTTAACTTGCAATTATTTTCATTTCTACTTATCTGGAAGAACATATCCATTACATTACTCTCTTTTTTATGTATATTCTTGTGAAGAAACATATACTAAAGGTTGAACACACATAAGGGTATCTAGTGTTTCCCATTATATTGTGTGAACTTGTTATTCTTTTATATTTGAATATTTACTTTACATGCATGTTTGTGAGTCCTTATTTTGAGATACATGAGCTTGAAAAATCAAGATCAAATCTTGGCATTTATTCCTCCAATGTGAGAATTTCCAAAAGTCCAAAAAATCAAGATCAAATGTTCATAAAATAAAGAACTTGGATTGCCTATCCTATGTGGAGATAACAAAATTTTGAGGAACATAATCAATAGTCCAATATCTTCCTTTTGAAATAATATTGAGTGATTCAAGACCTCTTGAGTCACTCTTTCACATCGTGCACCACCACTCTCTTTTGATGTTTTCAGTGTTGTATTCATCAGTAGGAAAAGAGTGCAAGTTGATAATTATTCTTGGAATGGCATGGCCTTGGACAAGTGCTATGTTTTCTCAAGATCAAAGGGAGAACAAAATCCGATTCCAGAGCATAACATCTTGCTGAGTCACCTCTTCTCCTATATACAACAGACACTGCATCTAATGGGAAGAATGTGTCATGCATTTGAGGTGTCCAAACCATACATTGAAATGATATCCCTCCAATTTGGTTATGCTAGTATGAATATCATAACCAAATTTTCTCTCAATGGTGGGATGAGTCACTATGTTCTGGTGGTCTACAAACATGTTGTTGCTTCTCTTGTCATTGCTCATTTTTATTTTTTCCTTGAAAGGTATCTTCTTCATCATTGTTCTAGGAAAATAAGAAATCGATTTAGTGACATTAGATTTCTACAATCTATTTTTGTTCTAATTTTATTGTGTGAGAGATGTTATTACAAATTTTTTCCCTTGGTTTGTTGGGGTGTGTCTCTTATTATCATGGATTGTCTAAGCTTATGTCCTCCTTCATAATGTATTTAGTTTGTAGAATATTTTTATGTTTATGATTGTTTTCACTTGTAAATATGAGTAGGTATATTATTGATCAAAATCTCTATTATGGTGGACTCAAAATGACCACACCTAATTTTTCATGTGCAATGAGTAACATTATCCCTGCCATGACCTTCATATTGGTTTTATTGTTTAGGTAAAACATGTTCTACGTGCTCTTTATAGGAATTAATAATGATGTGTCAAGTTTAAATAACATATTTTAAGTATTATTTAGTATTTTTTTATTTGGTCCATTTGAAACTATATTAATAGGTGGTTCTTATTAGAGTAGTTATTATGATTTCATATAGATCATTGGAAAAATCATACATTAAGACAATAAGAGGCCAAGAAAATATGGTGGGAACAATATTAAGCGTGGGGGGTGCAATGCTGATGACATTATACAAAGGCCCCATTGTTCACATGTTACGGTCTTCCCCACATGGGCATGGTCATGGTCATCACCACTATCACAATTATCATGTTATTAGTGATAAGGACTAGACAATTGGTTCTCTTCTCTTGATTGTTGCAATCCTTGCTTGGGCTAGCTTCTTTGTGCTACAAGTAATTACCAAAAATAACTCTTACTTATTAATAGGACTCACTTATTAATGTGATTTAATATAAACTATTTCAACAAGTAAAAATTTAAGATATGTTGGTTAACTAAAACTGAATCACATAAATGCATGCTACTACCAACTTTACCATAATCTATGAGGTTTTATTTTGTATTATTGGATTTTCACTATGAAGGCAAGTGTTCTCAAGAGGTATTTAGCTAAGCTATCACTCACCACCTTGATATATTTTGTGGAAACATTGCAGTCGAGGAAACTCACTTTTGTTGTTGAAAGATCAACTTTACTGTGGACAATTGGATGGAACATTGATCTTCTTACTGCAGCTTATGTTGTATGTTTACAACTTATTTATTATCAATGAATGTACTTTGTGATTTTTTAAACTATTTATTAATTTATGTTTCCAAGTAAACTATTTAAACAAATCAAAACTTAGCATATATTGTTTAAACCAGATTTATCTCCTAAAATTTGAATGTATTGGTAGGGAGTGGTGACCTCCGGGATTGCAATATACATGCAAGGACTATGCATGAAGTTGAACGGGCCTGTGTCTATATTTTACTCTAATATTTCCAAGGACCAAAATGACTTAAACAAGTTATTGAAGAAGAATCCTCCAACCTGTTCAGCTTATAAGTATGATGCAACTTTTGGATACACTAGACAAAAATGTGTATAACTTATTTCTTTACAACTACTAGGATATGGTCCTAAGATAGTAGAAATAGATGCAATTGAACACACATGGGTAGGTATTCTAAAAGAAAAAAATTCCCAAGGTTAAGAAGAATTATCAGGTATTTTTTTGACATATTTAAAGAAAGTGAAATCAATTATCACAATACAAGAGATATTGGCTATGATAAATTCTTTAAAATCCTTTCATATGTTCAAAGCTGAAAAATGATTTCTTATAAGAACTGACTTGCAGGACTTGAGGGTATTTTTTAAAAAGAATGAAAAGAAAAGGTTATTCGAGGTCTACCTATTAAGGTGGGCCCAGTTTCTCAACACTTTTCATTTTTGACATTGAACATGTACAAGGAAACATGTAGATATTTGCAGGTTTCTTGTCTGAGAAGGAACTTTAGCAGCCAAATTTTCCATGGAATTCAATCCTCTCATGATGATAGTTGTGGTGTTCAAATCTACTCTACACAATTTTTAACACATTATACAAAAAAATGCTATGCACATTCTACATTACACATTCTACAAACCTATGTACCCTAATTTGGTATCACATATTTTGGGAAATGGGCTTTCTAGACTAGATAAATACTCATACCCTAGGGCCTAGGTATTTGAACTTCATCTTAGCTAAGATCTCATTAAATAAAATATGAACTATATCCTCCAATGCATAGCTAAATAGATCCCAAGGAAGTAAGAATTTGTGTATCTCTATCATAAAATACCTATCCTCTATTTTTGCCAATGAGAAATCTGTGAAAGATTCATGGTTAAACTAGGGCATCATCATATATCAGAATCAATTTTATTTGTATATGGCATACCCTACCTTCAAATGAATTCACACTCCTTTTCTCCGGTGATGGACTTAACATCAAAATGATTTGGTTTTCACTTTTTTTTTTCTTGTATAGCCTACGGAAGCCATAATTCTGATGGTCTACTAAATAGTCACATAATTCTGACTTTGTCAGGGAGAATTACAAAAAAACCCAATTTCACAAAAATGTGTATCCTCCATGGAAAGTTGCTGTTGGAAAATAACACCAAATGTATTAGTTTAGTGTCTTATCAATTTTATGTGTGCTATCTAGATGTGGGCATCTAGACAACTGTTGCAAACCACCATATGTAGGACATAATCCTTTTAAACACATCATCTTATACTAACTACACCCATCATCTCATCTACATAGTACACTTGAAATAAATTCTCTCAGGGTTCTTGTAGACCAAATTCCTGTAAAACATTGTTAGTGTGAAAAGTACAACATATATAATGATAAATATCATAATGTATGGAAATTTCAACATGGACCCTACAACAACATGTAGTACGTGTATGATTAATCTTAACATAAAATGGTTTTGTCATCTCAAAATTCTTTTGGCTAATTTTAATTTGAGGAAAGATTTGAAAAAACCTTTCATAAAATTGTGTTTGAGTCATGTCTAAATAGTGTTTTGGATATGGCTCATGATTTCTAATTCCAATTTTTCTTCTAACAACATCTCTTTGGTTGGGTGAAACCCTTGTGCTGTCATACCAAAAATTTTCAATAACATTCTTAGTGCATCAACAACAACCTTGTATTTGTGTGGGAGTCTATCCAAGAATTCCCAAAGAGAATTATTGTTAGGATCCCCAATTTTCTCTTGCCTCTCTAAGGCATTGTGTAATGTTGTTTTACTTATCCTTAATGACTTTCTTGTTTTACTTATTAAATGATATTTTTTCATTTCCTTTCCCATTATGGTTGATGTGAGGATATGTCAAGTAACATTAGCACCTTTTGTACGTGCTTTCATACCAATGGATTGGTATACATCAAATAAATTTCTCACAATAGTTCTTTCACTACTATTTTTAGTTGTTATTAACCCCAAAATTCTCACCGTCTCTCTAAATTTCAGATTTTTAATAATTTCGACAACTAATTGGAATCTTCCACTTTGGTTTAAATTTTCAAAATAGTAGTTCCAAATTATTTTAAGCATTATTCTACAAGTTCTTTCAGAAATTTATTATGCATTTTCCTCACAATATTTTCATCAATGTCAATTAGAAACTTGGGTTTTCTATGGATTATTCTAGTAGGTGTTAAGATATGTGCATGCTCTTGGTTTTCATTAGGTGCATTATGTGCATTAATCTCATTAAATTGAAGTGGTGTATATTCTTCAAATTCATTAGGTGAATTCATCACATTGATTTGAAATGGAATATGGTCATTGCATTCAATAGGTGCATTAATCACATTGATTTGAAATGGAATATGGTCATTGCATTCAATAGGTGCATTCATCACATTGATTTGAAATAGAATATGGTCATTGCATTCAATAGGTGCATTCATCATGTGCATTTTAATTTGTGCATGTTGATCATTTTGATTTGGTGCATTAGGTACATTTATCATGTCAATTTGGATTGTTGCATGTTCATCACTGTAATTAGGTACATTAGATTATGTTCCTCCATGTAACCTCCTCATATGCTCCCTTTGTCCTATTTTTTCTACCTCTCATTAGTCATTTGTTCCTCTCTTGTTCTTTCCCATTACATTAATATTGATAGTCCTACACATAAAATCATGATGAAAATCCACAATCAAATAGAAAGAAAACAACAAATGAGCATCATTTTATTATAATCTAAAGTAACAAACCAAAAAATAAAACAAATCAATCATTTCAAAGAAAAATTGACAAAAAAAAAATGCAAACCTGATTGTTACTATCTCAAAAACTGATGCCAAATAGTGCAATGGGACCTTCAAACAACTTGTAGTTCTAGTTTCTAGGCCGTTGGGAATATATTATATAGATTTAATCATAACCCATATGGGTTATGGAAACCTAAAACCAACATTAAAATTTTCTTAATAACCCGTATGGGTTATGAAAAATTAGAGGTTCAACTCTACTTTTCCATAACCTGTATGGGTTCTATAAAATAGGAACCCAAGAAGGAAGGGAGGAGGGAGAGAGAGAGAGAGAGAGAGAGAGAGAGAGAGAGAGAGAGAGAGAGAGAGATGCATGTATACAAACATATACACATATATCTATATAAATATTGATACTCCTAAGAGTTATTTTGTTGTCATTAGTTATGAGGAAGTCGTAATGATTGTCAAAATCATTAAGTAATGAAGGAATGAGAAGTCAATAAAGCACACAAGCTATTCGGTAAAAGGAACTAAAGGAGAAGGTAGTTTTGGTAAAGGTAAAGGAAGTTGATGCAGGAGCGTCCTGGGTGTAAGAGAAATCTTGCATCACCAAAAAATATTTCTGGTTTCTTTTCAATAAGGGCTATCTTATGCAAAGATGCTATTTATGGAAACTTACTATTTTTAGTAAGTTGGTCATACGATCTCAGAATGTTCTAATTTCATAGGTGGAGGTTCATCTTAGTCATATCAGCCTACCAATTGGGTTTCATCACCACATCATCTATATTGTTGAAGTTATTGAGATTTTTGGGTATGAAATCTTTCAGGTCAATTTTGAAGGCCTTAGAGGATCCGGATCGTGATCAACCCCCAACTGATTGGAGCTTGCACTAGTTAAACACTGTAGATCAAGTCCTGCCATTTTTGAAAAGTGGTTACAATAGAAAAATGGAGCTACGTTTAGAAAGTTATGGCCTCCGGAAGTTGGGCTACCTAAAACCATATTTTGTAATTATTTGGAGCCGACCCTATGTAAAAAGAAATGAAAATAAAATAATTCTTCGACAATTCAGCCTTAAGGGATAAATTTTTGGAACCTTCTCGGGCGGTGGAAATTGCCTATATAAGAAAGGTCTATAGTGTTGTCTAGGGCAGTTCTAGGTAGTAGATCTGGGTAATGATTTGAGGCTTTGTCCTATAGAATATTGTAAGGAAAAATGTCCATGTGGCTTTGCATATTGTAATTCTAAAATTTGTAATTCCACATTTATGGAGATAATAAGAAGCCCATTTTTTGTTCTTGCAAATTGTTGTTGTTTCTCTATTTCTATTATGTGTTTGTGGTATTAAAGGCAGCACCCTTCATGAAGTGGTATTAGATTGGGAGTTCCTTAGTGTGTAAACAGATCACCGACTATGAGGCAATTTACACTAGGATAGTGGTTTAGGGTTTCAGCGAGCAGCGCAAAAATGCCTCCATGAAGGGAATGTGGTAGAACAGCTGGTGGTGTGACTCCTGAGGTCAGAGTGCTCCAGAGACAAGTGCGAGCATTGCAAGAAGAGATTCGCAGAGGAATGAATCTTAATGTCAGAGATGAAAGTGATGATGAAGCCAGAGGAGAAAATTCTAATCAAGGAGGAGAAATTATGAACCAAGAGGAAGAAATCCTTTTTCGAGCCATTTCCAAGATCGAGAAAAGACCTAAGATTGAGGTTCTTGTATTTTCAAGAAATCTTAACCCAGAGGACTTGATCGATTGGATCAATGAATTAGCAGAATATTTTGAGTATGAAGATGTTGAAGATCCTAATCGGGTCAAGTTTGCGAAAGCCAGACTGAAGTGTCATGCAAAGATCTGGTGGCAAGAGATTCAATTGGATCAAAATAGAAGAGGAAAGGATAAAATCACAAGATGGGATCAGATGGTGGATAAATTGAAGTGACAGCTCATCCCTGTTAATTATAAGCTTGACCTACTAAAGAAAATGAAAGGTTTGAAGAAAGAAAGAAGATCTATTTAGGAGTATACAAAGGAGCTCTATCGAATCCTCATCAGAACAGGCCATGCGAAGC
This sequence comes from Chamaecyparis obtusa, assembly GCA_027943335.1. Taxonomy (NCBI): domain Eukaryota; kingdom Viridiplantae; phylum Streptophyta; class Pinopsida; order Cupressales; family Cupressaceae; genus Chamaecyparis; species Chamaecyparis obtusa. Next base: position 72,895 of record BSBK01008986.1, on the reverse strand, counting down.
TGATAAGGAGAAAGTTGCCCGTTACCTTAACAGGTTGAGGCTGAGAATTCAGGAGGAGTTGAATTTGGTTTGAATGAATAGTATTGGAGAGGCATACCAGTTTTACTTAAAAGTAGAGGAAAAGTTGAACAAGAAGTTTGACAGCAGACAAAATGGAAGAGGTCATGGTGGAAGATCTGGTGGGTGGTCATATAGTGGCCGAAATGAAGATCCAAAAAAGAAGGATGAGGCCAGTAGCAGTTAGAATTAGAGAAGAAATAATTCCAATCATTTCCATGATTAGAATAATAGAGATCAGAGAGGAAGAGGAAGAGGAAAAGGATCTGGAAGAGGAGGCTTCTGTGGAACATGTTTTCATTGTGGAGAAGAAGGTCATAGGGCATTTGAATGTCCTCAACACCAAGGAAGGACAGATAGGAGGAATGAAGGCCAGGCCAAAGTTGCACATGTAGATGAAGATGCTAGATCATCACATTCTGAAGATGTTGAAAGAGGAGAAGCACTAATTAATAGAAGAGTCTTGCTGAGTGGTGAGAATGAACTTGAGCAAAGGAGGAGCCTGTTTCACACCAAGTGCAAGTGTGAGGATAAGTGTTGTGATGTGATTATTGATAGTGGAAGCATTGACAATTTGGTGTCAGAAGAGATGGTCACTAAGTTGAAGCTCAAGAGGTAGAAACACCCACATCCATATCGGATTACCTGGGTACAGAATGACCACAAGGTCATGGTCAGTGAATAGTGCCTAGTGAAGTTCAAGATTGGTGGATACCATGATGAGGTACTATGTGATATCATACCTATGGATGCATGTCATATGTTGTTGGGTAGACCATGGCAGTTTGACAGGCATGTTGTGCATGATGGTCATGCAAATACCTATTCCCTGACAAAGGATGGAGTGAGACATAAGCTAAAGCCATTGAAGGACACAGAAGAAAAGGTATGTAGTACTACAAGAATAACTTTTGTTGATGGAAGAAAATTCCTAGAGGGTATGAGGCATGAGCATATGTGTTTTTCTTTAATTCTAAAAGCTGGTAAAGAGGAAGTAGAAGATGTACCTATAGAAGTTGCAAATCTATTAAATGAGTTTCAGGATATTGTATCCGATAATGTTCTAGATGGATTACCATCGGTAAGGAAGATCAGTCATCAGATGGACTTGATTCCAAGAGCCAGTTTGCCAAATAAGGCAACACACAGAATGACACCAATAGAAAGTGAAGCATTGAACAGACAAGTACATGAATTGTTATAGAAAGGGTTGATTTGGGAGAGCCTGATTCCATGTGCTATACTAGCAGTATTAGCACCAAAAAAGAAGGGAGAATGGAGGATGTGTACAGATTCCAAAGAAATAAACAAGATCACAATCAAGTACAAGTTTCCATTTCCATGAATGGATGATACTATGGACTGTTTGAGTGGAGCTTTGCATTTTTCAAAGATAGATCTGAAGAGTGGATATCACTAGATTCAGATCAGAGAAGGAGATGAATAGAAGACTTCTTTCAAGATAAATGAAGGACTGTATGAGTGGTTAGTCATGCCTTTTGGGCTAACCAATGCACCGAGCACTTTCATGTGGCTCATGAACGAGGTTCTGAAAGAATTTATGGGTAAGCTTTTTATTGTTTACCTAGATGATATTTTGATCTTTAGTAAGACATTGGAGGAGCATATGATGCATATTCATGTGGTGTTTGACAAGTTGAGAGAAGAGAAATTGTTGATTAATTTGAAGAAGTGTAGTTTTGTGAAGGAGTTAGTGTATCTAGGATTTTTACTTTCAGTAGAAGGTCTAAAAATGGACCTAAAGAAAGTGCAGGCTATCCTTGAATGGCCTACTCCAAGGAGTGCAACTGAGGTAAGATCTTTTCATGGTTTGGCTAGCTTTTATAGGAAGTTTATCAAAAAATTTAGCAGTATTTGTGGACCCTTGGCTGAAACAATGAGAGGGGATATAAAAGAGTTTAAGTGAACTCATGGGGCAGATAAGAGTTTTAAACTGTTGAAACATAAAGTTACAGAACAACCTATTTTAGCATTTCTAGATTTTAATAAGGTGTTTCAAGTAGACTGTGATGCTAGTGGTACTGCAATAGGAGCTTTTATGAACCAAGAAGGTAAACTTATTTCTAATGTTAGTGAGAAGTTAAATGATGCCAGGAGAAAAAATTATGTTTATGATCAGGAATTTTATTCTATAGTTCAAGCATTGAAGAAGTGGAGACACTATCTTCTTCCTAAGGAGTTTGTTTTGTATACTGATCATCAAGCTTTTCAATATTTGAATAGTTAAGTAAAGTTGAATCAAAGGCATTTGAAATGGGTTGATTTTTTGCAGAGTTACACATTTGTTTTGAAACACAGGAGTGGAAAGTCTAATAGGGTTGCAGATTCTCTTAATAGAAGGCAACTATTGTTGACAGAGATGCAAATTGAGGTGGTTGGGTTCAAGGAACTCAAGAATTTGTATCTAGAGGATCCTAATTTTGGAGAAGCTTGGAAAGCTTGTAAAGAACCTATTACTCTAGACAGAATGAAGTGGTTGGATTTCATCATTTAGGATGATATGCTATTCAGAGGGAGTCAGTTGTGCATTCCACGAAGTTCTATGAGGGATAATCTCTCAAGGAGAAGCATAGAAGAGGATTGGCTAGACATTTTGTTCATGATAAAACCCTTTCTTTGGTTAGTCAGAATTATTATTGGCCATAGTTGCAGCAAGATGTCAAGAAGTTTGTACAGAGTTGCAGAGTATGTCAGATGGAAAAAGGAGTGAAGAAGAATATAGGTTTGTATCAACCATTACCTGTACCAAAGAAGCCTTGGGAGGATATCAGTATGGACTTTATTTTTGTTTTACCAAAGACTCAGTAGGGACATGATTCAATTTTTGTGGTGGTTGATAGATTTTTTAAGATGGCACATTTCATTCCCTGCAAGAAGACTAATGATGTTGTTCATGTAGCAGAATTATTTTTCAGAGAAGTGGTGAGACTACATGGTTTTCCAAAGAGTATAGTTTTAGATTGAGACACTAATTTTGTTGGATATTTATGGCGCACATTGTGGAAGAAGTTGAAGAGAGATTTGAAGTTCAGTTCATCACATCATCCATAGACTGATAGACAGATAAAGGTAGTGAATAGGAGTTTGGGGAATTTGCTGAGGTGTTTGGTTTGAGATAAGCCAACAAGGTGGGATTTGATTTTACCACAAGCATAATTTGCATACAATAATTCTGTCAATGGGAAAATTGCTAAATCACCATTCTAGATTGTATATGGAAGTAGTCCAAGAAATGCGTCTGAGTTGAGAAAGATAAATAAAGGAGAAATAAGTAGTGCTGAAGTTGAGGATTTTGTGAAACATTTGAAGAACATTCATGAGGAAGTGAAGAAGCACATTACCAAGATGAATGTGAAGTATAAGGCTAAGGTAGATGAGAAAAGAAGGCATAAGGAATTTTAGGTCAGAGATGAAGTCATGGTTCATTTGTGGAAGGAGAGATTTCCAATTGGTACATATAACAAGTTAAAAATAAAGAAGTTTGGGCCATGTAAGATAATGAAGAAGCATGATTCAAGAAATTTATACGAGGTTGAGCTGCCTACTGAGATTAATATTTCACCAGTATTTAACATTTTAGATTTGACAGAGTATCATGAGGGAGGTGTTGAAGATGAGATCACAAAAGCACAGTAGAGTATTCCAGCAACCAGTTCAGCTACCAAGGAGATTGAGGACATAATGGACATTCATGTTGGTAGAAGCACAAGGAACATGACATATGAAGAATATCTAGTCAAATGGAAAGGATGACCTGTTGAAGATTCATCATGGCTGACAAAGGAGGAGGTTAACCATCTTGGTTTTCCTCTTCACACCTGATTTGTGATAGGGTCACTTCTCAAATTAACCTGAGTATCTGATGCAGGAGCATCCTAGGTGTAAGAGCAATCTTGCATCACCCAAAAATATTTTTGGTTTCTTTTCAATAAGGGCTTTCTTGTGTAGACCTGCTATTTATGGAAACTTACTATTTTTAGTAAGTTGGTCATATGATCTCAGAATGTTCTGATTTCATAGGTGGAGGTTCATCTTAGTCATATCAACCTACCAGTTGAGTTGCATCACTACATCATCTATATTGGTGAAGTTATTGAGGTTTTTGGCTAGGAAATCTTTCAAGTCAATTTTGAAGGCCTTAGAGGCTCCTGATCATGATCAACCCTTGACTAACTTAGGCATTGTAAATCAAGTCCTGCCATGTCCAAAAAGTGGTTACAATAGAAAAATGAAGCTACAATTATAAATTTATGGCCTTCGGAAGTTGGGCTACCTAAAACCATATTTTATAATTATTTGGAGCCAACCCTATGTAAAAAGAAATGAAAATAAAATAATTCTTAGGAAAGTCGGCCTTAAGGGCTAAATTTTTGGAGCCTTCTCAGGCAGTGGAAATTGCCTATATAAGAAAGGTCTATAGTGTTGTCTAGGGTAGTTTTGGGTAGTAAATCTAGGTAATGATTCGAGGCTTTGTCCTATGGTATATTGTAAGGGAAAATGCCCATGTGGCTTTGCATATTGTAATTCTAAAATTTGTAATTCCACATTTGTGGAGATAATAAGAAGCCCATTTTCTATTCTTGCAAATTGTTGTTGTTTCTCTATTTTTGTTATGTGTTTGTGGTATTAAGGGGAGCACACTTCATCATAAGTTTAGTTACTGAGCAAGGTAGAACCAAGCACCAAGTTGTATCGAGCTACAAAATCAATTGAATTGAGACATGAGATAGTTACTGAGAAAGAGGAAAATGTATTACCAAGCATGACAGGCCGACATAAGGAGAATCTATGGATACATTGAATCTAGAAACTGAAAAAAAAATAGTTTACAAATCTCGAGGAGATTATATGACAGAGAATTTGAGATTTAAACATGATGATTATGCATGATTACAAGGTGATATCCATGACTGAGAATTAAGTATGATATATGCATTGGAGGAGTAACCAATGCTAGCACAGCTTGAAGAGATGATTCTAGAACTCTTTTACCACTTCTAAAATATACTATATAAATGGATCACAGTGTGAAGATAAAAGTATGAGAAGAGGAGATTTCATGTGCAAAGAAGAGATTTCATAAAGAAGGTGATGAGTAGAGAAGATACCGAGTACAGAGTAGTAAAGAGCAGAGAGTAATTGTGATTCAGAGTTAAATCTACCAAGCACCAAATTTTTATTGTGAGAGATGCACAGTATGAGGTAATCAGTTAATGGGCATATATAGTCTAAAAATAATAAGTAGATGCAATTTTAACACACAATTTTGTGTTACTGATTAAAGAGTAATCAAAATTTTAAATTCTCTTTCTTGAGCATATCTTAACAAGTCTATTGAAAATCCTTTAATCGGGTATAGTTCTTAGAATAGAACTGTAAAATTCTTTAGCGAGGTAGACTTAATTGGTCTTAATAATCTTAACCAAGTTAATACTCTTAACTATTAAGCTATCATAAATAGATAATAGTGTAGCTCTAATTGCAAAAATGTTTTACAATAGTAGTGAATTTTTGTGGGTGTCATCCCCACTGTATTTTTTATCCTCTAGCAAGGATTTATGTGATACCAAAAGAAATGTGTTATGAGTTATGTGTTATGTTAATGCTTTATATGTTTTATGATATGCATGCAAAGTTATGGATTCAGTAAATGGTTAAGGAAGAAAGTTTAGATAGTTTAAAAGTGTTTTATAGTACTGATTCACCTCCCCTCTTAGTTCTCACCTTTACATACTTAGTCAAATAATTGGTATCAAAGAAGTGTATCTTATTAAGATGTTTAACCAATTGAGAGGAAATATTTGAAGGTATGAAAAGTTATAGGTATGAAAGGGTGATTGATAAAATGGAAATGGAACTAAGAATAGCTAATGAGCAGATTGATGAATTAAGGAGAAAATTGAAGCATTAAATCAAAAGAGAAAGGAGCTAGCACATCAATTAAAGGACACTAAAGATCAGGTTGAAGAACTTGAAGAACAATCAAAGGGAAGAATGATTTATGAATATAATTCTATAATATCAAAACTGACTGAAAAGATCAAAAACTGAGTTTATTAGGTAAAAGAACTAAAAAGAGAACAAGAAGCCTAATTGGTAAGGATGTGTAAAATCCTAGAACAAAAAAGGAAAAGTTGATGATAAAAGAATAGATAAAGATGAGAGAAGAGAAATGAATACAAGACTGAATAAGAAAGATGGGGAAATACTGAGGCTGACACAAATTCACTACAACTTGATAGACCAACTAGTCAGTGCAAATCAAGATGTTGAAAAGAAAGTTGGAGAGATTGTTGAATTGAGATTTAAGAATGGACATCTAAAGAATGAACTAAAATGAGAAAAGGATGCTAATGAAGTCTTGAAAATAAATGAAGAATCACTAAGGATATTGGATGAATAACTAAAAGGTTAGATACAACCAAAAGATACTATTGGACTTGGATACAATGTAAACAATACTACCGAGAAGGCTGAGTCCTCTACACAAGTAGCCAACTATGATAATGTTGTTATACCACCAAAGAAAAAAAGGCCTACTTGTTATCACTGTGGGAAACTAGGACATACAAAAAATGTCTGTAAGAGAAAAAGAGGTAATCCAATGAATACTCCTAATTTTAATGGCTATTGTTACAATTACAATAAGTATAAACATAAGGTATTTGAATGTAGATCACAGGTTTCTAACAATTTGAGGAAGTCAAGCTTCAATGGGTACTGTAACAATTGTAATATATATGGTCACAAGTCTGAAGAATACAGGTCAAAAATAAAGAATAACAGATGGGTGCCTAACCAATACTACAAACAACTGAAAAAGATCAACTATACCATGAGATTAAAATACAAGAATTACTTGTAATGCATGTGGGAGATATGCTCACATTTCTGTAAATTTCTTTAGGATGCATGATATGAACAATATAAGGTCATGGAGAAACTTTGGAATGGCTTGTTTTCACTATCACAAGGTCAGTTACCTAGCCAAAAACTATAGGTTCCAAGGTAAAGCCCCAACCAAGGAACAACCGAATGAAAAATCTCAAGTTAATATTGATGAGATAAGAGATCAGATGAATAAGACATGGAGAAGGAAGTCTCAAGATGATGAAACTGAACTTGGAATAACTAACAACACCACATCCTCTTGATCAAGTGCACCTATCTTTACTTAATTGGTCAAAAGGTATGTAGGAGCTGATAACCTAAATTCTATCTTAAATTAGTTCCTAGAATGTGTGCAAAGATCCATATTAGCATATTAAGATTCATTTGGATATAAACTATGATGTTGACATTTCATATTTTGATCAGTAAAGTGTATGAGTTATTTTCTTCCATTTGGTGAAAGAAAGTGTATTTTGGTTATTAATGAAATGAAGTCGGTAAAGAGCATTTAATGCAAATAATATAGTCATTGGAAACCCTAATCGAGGAAAAAATATAAATAGAGGTTGTTCTATTTTATTTTCACCTCAAACTTTCGTGAGCATTTGAAGCATTTGATAGAGAAGAGAATATTGAACAAATTCAAGCAATCATTTGAGAAAACCCAAGCAGTGTAAAGTGCATTCAAGGTATTTCTGGTATCTCTGAGCTGTGTTCACAAAATCTAGTTGCTATTCTATTGAAAATCTATTTGTTTGAATATTATTTCTGAGATCCCAATGGCACTCAAAGTTCATAAGCTCCTTTTTTTTGGGAAGATTAACCCTATCAATTTGAAATACAAGTTGCCTCTTGTCGTTGTTGCTAAAGTTGAAAAATATGGAGCCCTATCATTGATTCCACCAAGAGTTATACTCATTTAAGATGTTTGTGCCTTTATACATTGTAAAATTAAAGACATCTACCAAGCTTGAATTGACACATCTTACATGAATCTATGCATTAATTGGAAGTTGAAAGATGACCACATGCATTTGGAAACCAAGAGTTTGGTACATTCTATGCATGTACTAATCATTTTCAAAAAATAATGGATAAGAATGGTTCTTATTTGAGTACATGATCAGTTCATGTCGATCGATGCACCAGTAAAGATCACCAAGTATGTATTACACATTGTCACAGGATTTCCAGTCGGTGACAGACCAAGGGCATACAAGAAAACTGACAAGAATAAAGTGTGTGAGCTTACTCAAGCCAAATGGGATGGTAGAGGTTTGAAGTTGTCTATTGTTGATGACCCTAAGGTAAGATTCACAAGAAACATCATATCATCCCAAATATTTTAGTCATCTTGGGTAGATAGTGTACCCTATGGAGTAGTAGATATTGCTTATAAGATTTTAAAGAAAGACATGAAGATAGTGTTGGATACAATTGTCTGAAGGAGATTTTTGGATTAATTGTGTGTTGTCTTTGATGTCACACAAATGTCATATCAATTATCAAGCTTAGTCAGACAGCAAAGCAGTTCCCAGTGTTTACTGAGCTCAGTCGGTCAGCGGGCAGTTTTCAGTGTCTACCAAGATCTTTCGGGCGTCAAAGGAAAGTATGGAAAAAAATAGTGTTAACCGAGCTTCCATGGTTATCAAAGGAAAGTTAGTGTTTACTGAGTTCACTTGGTCTCCAAAGGATGTTGCAGAATTCACAGTGCTTACCAAGTTCTCTCGGTCACCAAAGGAAATCTTTTCAGATTAGTGTTTACTGAGCAAGGTCGGCCCAGTAAAGGATTTTGTTAATTTGAGAAATAAAGTTTGTTTATTCCAGTTGACTGTTGTAATGATTATTAGTGCTGACTTGACAATGTGAATGGAAAATCCAAATGGTATATATAGAAGGTCAAGTTGTGAATTAAAAGTGTGCAAGTGGAAAAGAAGGAAAGTGTGAGTGAATTTTGAAGGATGGTTAGATATCCTTGAGGAGCAACAGAGATATATTTGATCAGGAAGGATCTAGTGAAGCAGAACAAAGATCTGTAATCAGCAATTCAATTGCATCATTATTCAGGTCACTTCATTGTTACTTTCTTACCATTGTAGCAGTGATTTTGAAATCTCTTAACAGAGTTGGTTTAACAGCCATTTTGTAAATCCTCTAACAAGGTGACAGTTCTATTGAATTGTTTCAAAGACCTCTTACAAGGCCACTCCTAACAGGGTGATTAAATCCTCTAACAAGGTCACACCTAACAGTGTGTTTTGTAACCTTTAACCGGGTTGGCTCCTACCAAGGCTCACTTCAGAAGAGTGAAAAATAGTAACTAGTTACATTCGTGGTTTTTCCCATATTGGGTTTCCACATTAAATCTGGTGTCTCTTGTGTTCATGTTATTTTCTTTATGCATGCATGTTAATCACTGATGAATACTTAAGAAAAATTATAATTAATACTCACTGCAATAACTGAGTTTCAACATTTCTCTATATGTTTACCGAGTAATAGCAGCAAATGATTTATTAAGACATCTAAGGGATCTGTGGTAATATTTTTGTGGTTAACTGATTCACCCCCCCCCCCCCCCTCTCAGTTACTCCATCTATATTTCCAACAGATAGACCTATGTGAAATATTTCTAAAACAATTGGATGACAACATGAATACTATCAGGAAGGAAAAGTCCAATACATTGAAGTTTAGACCATTATTGGTATGCATTTTCCTTTATTTTCAAAACTTCTTTCCTACAATTAGTGAAGTAGTTTGGAAATTAGATAAACCAATTATCTATCAAATCAATGAATATATTCAAAGTATAGGAGAAAATTTTGATATGGTCATGAATGATTACTTAACTAAATTTCAATCAAAGATGCATAAGAGGTTCAAGATTCCACCCCAGCTAGTGGAATAGTATAAGGATGATTTATGTTTTGAGGTAGACACTGACACATGTATAGTAAAAGCAATGGAACCAAGAACTATGTGGCTGCCACCCATGGGATATGAAATGGATATAGATACCACTTCTATAAAGATAAAAGGATTACTAGAGAAACAAGTTGACAACAGAGAAACAAGGTATGGTACTTTTGAAGAAGTCAAAGAGAAAATCAAGTTAGGTATCTTGATACCTAAGGCCATAAGAAAAACTAGCACTATGATTAGTAACTTGTTAGAGAATTTAGGGGTATCCCTATTGACGAAGAAGAAGCTAAACCATCAAAAGTTAACAGGAAGAAAATAAGAATGAAGAAAGAGACCCCCAACACAATTGGTGTTAGACTGTCAACAAGGTCTTCCTCCACACAAAGAGAGAAGAAGAAATAAAAGATAGAACCATCAAAGACTAAAACATACATAAGAGAGAAAAAGACTACTAGAAGGCCTGGGAGAAAATTGAAGCTGCAAGAAGAAAGTGAAATTGAATTTGAGGATGTTTCACAATTTAAAGTTGTAAAAAGTCAAGCAACAAAATTGAAAGATCTTGATGAATCACTCAAGACACTTAAGAAATATGGAGGTTATTTAGGATTGAAACAATTGAAATATGAGAAAAGGAGTGATGAAGAAAAAGATAAAACTGAAGAGGCTATTGTATTTACCTTACACAAATTCATAATTACACCAGTTGAAGTAGCACCAAATATGGATGATGAATTATATCAGAAGATTGATGCTAGATGGAAATATTTTCTAGCATCTAAGAAAATGAGGGAAAGATCCCTAGCCATCACAATCCATGACCTAACTAAAAGATGAATCAAAGATACTCTACAAGAATATCCAAAGAGATTCTGAGTGAAAAGAAGAGAACTAAGTATTATGGTCGATAAGTTACAAGAAATATAGAATGAGACTAATGATCTTTGGAGAAATATTTTCTCTCTTGATCAATCGATTGATGAAGAGGTCAAAGAAAAAATAGGCAATTTAGATCCAATTGATTTCACAACAGATAAAGATGAAATCATAATTGAGGATATCACATAACAAGACCTTGCTGAGAACATAAAACATGATGAAGATACCATGGAAAGTGAGGCCAAAGAAATTGAAGCAATGGATATAGATGATTCTGCAAAGGCGAGGTTGATGGAACAAGAAGATCCTGTAATTGAGAAGGTATTGAATTTTCCTGAGATTGAATAAGTAATCTTAGAGGTAACCAAAGATGTTCCAACTGATGCTGATGCCCCCATCAAACCAGCACAGGAGTCTACAACAAAGGATACCGAGGAGACTAAAGAGACCGAGACTGACCAAGGTCAGAATCAAGAGTTGGTAACTCCTACCGAGACTGTACAACAAGAAAAGGAACATGAAAAAGAGAAACAAAATAACATAGATGAAGGGAAGGAAGAAGATAAACGAGATAAGAAAGAAGAAAAGAAGCAAGAAGAGAAGACTAAGGACACACCTACTGCATAATCTGATGCAAAGAAGGCATCTATAGTGAAAGGAAAATCCAAGAAGAGGAAGCATGAAAAATAAGTTGATGTAAGCCAACCTATTATTATTCATAAGGTTGATATTTCAACCATGAACCCCAAGGAACTATCAGAGTTCAGAGACTTATTGAAAATAAAAGATGCACAAGACAAATTGATTGCAAAGAAGCAAAAGAATGATGTTTTGGAGAATGTCAAAGACATATTGCATGAAATTGTACCAGAGGTTGATGTAAATGAAAACTAAGATATATACAATGAGCTAAGAGAATTGGTAACCAAATAAACCAAATTGGTACCGAGACATTAGAGTATATGATGCAAGTGCATAAGAAAAAAATGGAAGATAAAATGATTGAAGAGCTTCTTCAATCAGTTGCACTGGATAAGATAACTCTATCTAAGTTAGTTACTGAATTAGAGAATGAGTTGCAAAGCATTCTCTTATTATTTCAGAATATTTGTTCAATTTCCAATTTCATTAAGGACGTCAAGGAAATAGATGAAAATATTGAGGAGCTGATCAAGTAGAGCTAAAGTTTCAACTGAACCTAATTCCTTCCAAGAATATTATGAAAGACTGAAGCACTTAATGGAAGTGCAATATGAGATGAGAAAAGAGGATAATTGTATTAGAATAGATCTTATGGAACTCCAAATATTTTGATTCCCCACATTGAATCATTGTAGAAGTAGGTACGTAAGGAAAAAGATTAGTTAGCACACCAGATGTAAGTGCCATGGATAGCATGGTGAGTTTGAAAACTGACATTAGCGAACAAATAATAGTGTTGTAGATACTAAAAGATTCATGGAAGGCATCAATGAAGGATGCGCATGACAGGTATAAATATATTTTTGACAAGATCCTTCCACCAGAAAAATAATGAGTTGTTATTTTTGGCATTTTTGTTAAAAAAGAGGGAAATATAGTATATGAATAAGGGGGAAATATATTATAAAAGGTAATATATATTATATAAAAATATGTATATGAGAGGGTAAAAGAGATGATATATACATAAGATAGATGGAGATGTGTACAGGAAGTATTACTTTATGGGGAGTAATAAGTTTACAGAGGAATGGATACATGGACAATTTTGATAAGAAAAAAATTTTGATTTTTTTTTAATGACTTTGAAGGTTTTTAACAAAGATACCAAACTAATGCCAAAGGGGGAGATTGATACTCCTAAGATTTGTTTTGTTGTCATTATTTATGAGGAAATCATAATGATTGTCAAAGTCATTTGGTAATGAAGGAAAGACAAGTTGGTGAAGCACACAACTATTTGGCAAAATGAACTAAAGGAGAAGGTAATTTCGGTAAAGGCAAAGGAAGTTTAGTCACCGAGCAAGGAATAATCGAGTATCAAGAACTGAATTGTATCGAGCTACAACTTCAACTAAACTAAGAGATGAGACAGTTACTGAGCAAGAGGAAAATGTATTACCAAGCATGATAGACCGACATAAGGAGAATCTCTAGATATATTGAATCTGGACACCGAACATAAAATGGTTTACAAATCTCGAGGAGATTGTATGATAGAGAATTAGATATTTAAACATGATGATTATGCATGATTACAAGGTGAGATCCACGAATGAGAATTAAGTATGATATATGCATTGGAAGAGTAACCAATGCTAGCATCGCTTGAAGAGATGATTCTATACCTCTTTTACTGCTTCTAGAATTTACTATATGAATGGATCAGAGTGTGAAGATCAAATTATGAGAAGAGGAGATTGCATGTGCGAAGGAGAGATTACAAAAAGAAGGTGATGAGCAGAGAAGTTACTGAGTATAGAGCAATAAAGAGCAAAGAGTGATTGTGATTCGGAGTTGAATCTACCAAGCACTAAATTGTTATTGTGAGAGATACATAGTATGAGGTAATTAATTAATGAGCATATAGATTTTGAAAAGCATAAGTAGATACAAGTTTAACAGACAAGTTTGTGTTACTGATTAAAGAGTAATCAAAATTGTAAAGTCTCTTAACTGAGTAGATCCCAATAGGTCTTATATTGTAAATCCTTTAACTAGGTACAGTTCTTAGATTAGAATTGTAAAATCCTTTAGCAAGGTAGACTTAACTGGTCTTAAGAATCTTAACTGAGTTAATACTCTTAATAGGGAAAGCTATCAAAAATAGCTAACAATGTAGCTCTAACCGAGAAAATCTTTTACTACAATAGTGAAGTTTTGTGGGTGTCATCCCCATTGCAGTTTTTATCCTCTATTAAGGATTTATGCGATACTAAAACAAATATGGTATGTGTTATGTGTTATGTTAATGCTCTATATGTTTTATGAGATGCATGCAAAGTTATAGATTTAGTAAATGGTTAAGGAAGAAAGTTTAGATAGTTTAAAAGTGTTTTACCATACTGATTCACCCCTCCCCTCTCAGTACTCACCTTTACATACTTAGTCGAATAAAATATATGTATATATAACTATAGATATGCATATATATATATATATATATATATATATATATATATATATATATATATATATATATATATATATATATATATATATATATATATATATATATATATATATATATATATATATATATATATATATATATATATATATATATATATATATATATATATATATATATATATATATATATATATATATATATTTTATTTTTATTTTTCTATACATATGTGTAGTAAGTACTACGTTTACAAGCATACATTTTTATGTCTTCATAACACGTGTGGGTTTTGTAAAACTTAAAATGATGGTTTTAGTTCTACATAACCTGCACGGATTATGTAAAACTTTAAAAGGTACTTTTTTCTTTTTCAAAACCTGAGCGGTGTATTTTTCACATCAAAACACATACAGGTTTTGGCTTGGTAATAGAGTTGGAAAATGACCCGAAGGATTGCAAGCCCATTTTCTGTCCATTTTTGTCCCTTAACATGTTTTTTCATCTTCCAACATGATTTCTCAACTTGGTCGTCATTAGGTTTACAAATGATCAAGTGGGTATCTCTAAAATTACCACCATAATCTCACATGTCTTCTCATCTTTCTAACCATATAAGTTTTTCAATTTTTGGACATCATTAACATCTAGTGAAATTTAATTTTCTTTACTAGTGTCTTGACATGCCTCACAAACATATGTCTACCATTTTTTTAATAACTTTTGATCTAATGACCAATTGAAAAACAAATTACATATTAATATTCTATACTTGAATCTATACACTTTTTTAAAAAAATAAAAAATTGCATTTTCAATTATTTTGATGCAAGTTATGCCAAGCGCATGAAAAGATACCAAATTTTTAGGATGTGGTCACTACAAAAAATCATAAAAAAGGTAATCAACATAAATTTATGAAAAATACATAACTTCTAGATCTCACTCTTACCTACCATCCTACCAAATGGTTTTCAAAATACTAAATCTAACTATAACTTTTGTTGAGCGCATAGAAACAACTATGTTATGTTTTTCTGAAAAAATTAGGAACAAGTTTTCATTCATAGAGGGTTTGACCCTCTTAATCTTATCCATTTTTAAAAAAGAATAGCAGTTTAGAAACTAGATTCAAAGTACTACAATTCTTATTCTTTACACATCTTCTAATTTTGAGTGAAAACCCCTCCAATTTTTCTTTGAAATTCAGATTTACCTGATTTCAGAAAAAAAAAAAAGTGGCCACTTATACCCCCCTTTTTGCACACCATCTTGGTGCACTTACCCATATAAAAGAATCCTAAATAGTTTATCACACACATAACAATCCTCAAAGACCCTCAACACATAAATGTAGATGAAAACACATAGAAGGGTGTCATTAACCATAAACAATATACCTAAAAACAACAATATGTCTATAAGATATAAATCTTCAATAGCATCATCAAGTATTAAGGTATGAATCCATAATGAATAAGATACTAGAGTAGATTAGATAAGTACCTTTACATATACACCTAATTCAATGTCACACTCATATTTGCAAAAAACTAAAGCATGCAATGATCTTACAACATCCAATAGATTTAACTCAATAGCATCTAAGTATGATATCATTATCATAATACCTACTTGGTTGTGTAAGGGATGTAGAGGTATTACAAAGAATACCTTCACAAGTAAGGTATTATCATCAAGACATGGTACATCTCAATCTCTAGAGAAACATGAAGAGAGTTCTTACTTTTATATCTTATTGTGTTCAATTCATACATAATACATCACACACTACTTTTAATAAACTCTTAGCATAATAAGGACACATATGATAAGAATACCAAATTCCTTAGGAGGTTAATGACTGTGAGATCTCAGAAAATAAAATTTATTGTAGATTGAGTGACAACCACAAGCTTCCAAAAAGAAATCCAAGGAATTCCAAATCTCTTGGTCACATATAGAGACCAAAATAGGAGTGCATTAACTATAACACAGGATATGGGGGGATCTTTCTTGTTCAGACCATACATAAGTTCTTCTAGTGCTTCACCTATGTTATAAAAAAATGCATAAAATTATGAAATTTGGAAGATCTATCAAAATCTAGTGGCAATCCATCTAATATTTGAGAAAAATGAACATCTATGCCCAGAAAATGACATTCCAATTGAAGAGGCTCACTTGAAGAGGAATGTGCTTTAGTTTTTTGATCATGTCTATGATAAGTTGTAACAAATGTGACAATGATAAGTTTTTGAGAATTGCATCATGGGAGTTATAGGGCGCTAAGTTGGTTATGGAATAACCAGAGCATGAAGAGGCTTTCCATTGCCACTGATATGTACTTGCAGAAACTCCTTTCAACATGTAATAGTTATATTAATAGGTGATTGTTGAGGATTTTATATCCATAATTAATGTGAAAATTTAAACATTCATGTTAATTTCTATTTGGTTATATGGGTCCATTTTGGTTGAACAACTGTACATCGACAAGAGGAAAATTATTTTGTTCATGTCACCCATTCTCATCCTCAAATAAATTTTTATTTATTATATAATGGGAAAAGGGAAGCAATGTAAAAGATAGATAAACCACCTCCCTTTTCAACAATTACACATTCAAAATAAATGTGCCTCACTAGGTCCAATAGGAGACTCAAACACTAAGTGGGACAACAAATTCCTTCCTAAAATAATGTGATTGATGAAATGGAAATGATGTATAAATGTGATTAAAGTGCTCAATTAGGCACGATACAAAAAACTAGAAATAACAGATAAAAATAGATGGATATTGAGTATAAAAGTATAGATCTGGAAAGCAGAGCTAAGAACTGACCCACTACTAAAATTTAACCTAAAAGTGGTAGGGACATGCCAAAAATCATCTTGTATCCAAGGAAAAATCACCAATGGCATTTAATCCATAGAAATTTTGGTTGAATTTATCTGAGAACTTTTGACTATACCCAATCTATCTGATCCTAATCCAGTGACATCATAATATGTTCCTACACATAGAAAAATAGGGTAAAAGGTTGTCTAAAAGGGGTTTCCTTGGTCAAACCCCTATTTAGGAATCAACCTTGAAAATGGAAAGAAATTGCATAAAGGAAAGTATGTAAAAAGAAAAATGGTAGATTTACCTTACATAAACCCTCATGGATATATATAAATATCACTCATACCCATGGAGATCCTTGAATGTAATTGGAACCAAAATATTTGACCTTGGAATGTCATGTATAATCAAGGGTGCCCTCACAAATTCATGGATCTATGAATGTCATTCTCAGATCTTTAATGTTGATATGCTTGAAAACACTTACAAAGAAGGAAAGAGAAGAAGGAATGAAAGATGAGTCTTCTTACTTGATTGAGAATTCCTCTACTTGGACATCATGGGAGAGAAAATTTATTCAATTAGATAATATTCTCTTTGACTTGATAGGTCTTGGAGATATGGAAACTTGGAGATCTTGAACTTGGATGCTTGCCTTCAAATATTGAATCTAAGTGCTCAATTTCTCTTGATTGCTTGAAAATATTGATATCTTGATTGTCAAAATTCTTGTACTTAGTTTTTATATGCAAGTTACTTGACTCCATTATTTTGGGATTCAAAATTGCTCCGGGCTGACTAGAAATCCAAAAATCCTGCAAATACCCCAACATCAGGCTGTGGGAAAAGTTTGGGCCCCAAATTACTGGGACATAACACCTTTGGTGTTATACACCATTGGAAATGAGCCCAAATTTTTAGGGGATGCCGGGATTAATGAAAAGAGGTGGGGGGAGAAAAGACAAGTTACTAGGATTAAGCATAATGGACATTTAGACCTTGAAATTGCCAAAATGAGGTCTAATAGGTCCTAGTAAAGAATGGACGGTAATGGGTGCTAACTTCTTAGGACTAATTTATGTATCTATTTTCACACTTTTCTTAATGAAGGATTTTTCATGGACAAAATTAGTTTAGCTACCTGATATAAGAGCACAAGCCTTGGACTAAACCTCCTTATCTTAAAGCCAAGGACTACATGGTATCTGAAAAATTTGTATGGGCCATAATCACAACATCATCCCTTATAACGTTGGAGTGTTTCACTTAGCAAGACTTGATCCTTGGTGGACTCATTAAGAACCTTTCAACTTCACCACCATCTTATAGTCAATTTAGGTTATCTATTTCTAATCTCAAAATTCACATTTCTTTGTCTTGAATGTGTTTCATGGAATTTAGGTTCAATTTTCAATTGCTTAACATTGATTCCAAATTTAAGATTTTAATATTCAAATTCTTGATTTCTATCAATTTTTATTAGTCATTAAGAAGTGGCTTGGTACATGTTTATATGAATTATTGATATGCCTTGATATTCAAAGATACATTTATTTTTACAATTATTCATCATCAAAACATTCAAAATCCAGAGAATTATCAGGAGACAATTATTCTAGAAGCATTTAATTTGAAAATTGAAAAGAATCCATTGTATTAGAATTTACATATTAGCTTATATATTCACCCAAGAGTCTAAAGCTGGTCCACCTAAGAGGTTGACTTAGTATAGAAACTTACCTTGACAATGAGATAAGATCTCCAAAGGAATTTCTATATATTATCTAATATAAATTATGTTAGTAATGGGAAAAATAAAGAGCATTGATTATGATCTTGTTTGATACATCTAGTACTTGTCCAATTTTCTTGTCGTTAGTTGTGATAAATTAATATGATGCCAAAATAATGATATAATCAATATTTGTTCTTGCAACAAAAAATCTTTCAATTATAATCATGTAAATGTAGTTTAAAATAATATTACTAATGAGATGTTATGTTCATATATATAATCTTTTGATATAATATCTTAATCTAACTTTCTATAAGGTAGATTCATAGCATTTATATATTTTCATGTTTTCATTATGCATATTTTTTAGATCTTATCTCAATATAGTAGTCAAACCTTATGTATTTAATGTTTTTAGTGTACACTAATATCTTCTAGTCTTGGATTACTCAAAAACTATTGTAATGGAAAGATAAGGGACTGAGAGGGGAGGGGTGAATCAGTACCCTCAAAAACTTTTAACTTAATAATCAATCTGCAAATAGTAGATAACTAATCTATCCAACTGAATCCATTATTTACAATATTCATTCAATAGACTTGTAAATGTAAAGTGCATGAAAACAAACAATAATTCAATCACATAACACAAATATTTTGGTTACGCAGAAACCCTTGTGAGAAGGTAAAAACTATAGTGGGGATGACACCCACAAATTATTCACTACTGTAGATAATAAAGTATGTCGATTAAGGCTATAAGTTGTGATCACTTCTGGTGATCTTACCCTATTAGGAGTAACAATCAGATTGACTAGATCTACCTTGTTAAAGGATTTAAAAACACTCTTGAGTGTGTACTCGGTTAAGAGATTTACAATCAGACTATTAAGTCTAATCTATTAAGAGATTTTGCTAACACTGTTACAATGATTAGAGAATAATAGAAAGTATTTGTAAATGAAAACTAAACTTGTCTGAATCGAATCTATGATCTACTTAGTAAATATCACCTCAATGTGTAGTAGTATGTCCTCTGTTCTGCTCGATTACCTTGGCTGATTCTGAATAAACTAAATTTGTATCTCTGCTTACTATTCAAATCATGTCTGAATTATGATGTCTTGAAGGAGGCTACTGCTTCAAGATCTTCTTGTCCTTGTTCTCATACATGTATCATCCTTCTCATCCTTATGTCAAAATGACATGAATTACAATTATATATAGAAAATTGCTATGATTTCCATAATTGTCATGACCTAATTAGGTTTACATCTTCTTAGGAAAAACCTAAGATCTATGGTATACAAAATTAACCTAGATCTGACTATTACATAGGGATCATCATCACATTTAATGATTACATCTACAATAAACAATCCTTGATCTTGGTAAAATGTTTAATGAATCCGTTGTAACCATTTACATAGATAAATGTGCCATAACAGATTACTATGTCATTTCTTGGATTGCTTGGTAAATACAATCAATACTGCTCGGTAACTATACTAGTGCTTGGTGTTCAGTGTGCTTGGTGTTTACTGATACTCAGTGCTCGGTATACTCTGATGCTTGTTAAATCTACTCTGGCGCCCGACTAAGCATGTTTCCATTTAGCTCTCGGTACTGCCTTATGAATACTTAGTATGAAGGCTTGTCTGTTTAACCGACTAGCATAATGTAGCTTGCAGTTCTTTCTTTTACCAACTGATTAGCATAGATAACTGACTGATCCACTTTGATACTAATGACAACATCTTAATGCTCAAATAGAGATAACAATCTCCCCCTTTTGCATTAGTATCAAAACTCATAATGTATATACATCGATATATCTTTCACTATCCTTCATATATACATGAATTTTTATTTTTTAAATTACATAACTCCCCCTCGGTGCATGCTCCCAGTATGTATGTAGTACACTTAGCATAATTATACAATTTGACATATACATTATATTTTCCCCTTTTTGAGATTAATGCTAAAATTAAAAAATATGTACTTACATCTTGTCAAAAATGTGCTGATGGGTTTTCTTCAGAGAATCTAAGAGGTTTTCCCATTCCTCTTTCAAGTTGGTGAGAGCAAGGTGCTCAAGACCGACTTGTGCATGCATGTCAAAGATGTTCTCCAACACTGAAATCTTTGGTGTTGCAAATAAATCTTGCGCTTTGAAAATATCTCACTCAATTATTTTTCAGGTGGGGAATCAACTCCGCTTGTATCTCGGTGATTTGATCACTTATTCTATCCTCTTGCTTCCTCAACTCTCCTCTTAATCGCATGAGTTCTTGAACTTTTAGTATATTCTTGTGAAAAGCATCTAGCTCAGTTAAGGAGGCATTTGCATTAGCTTGGATTTCATTATCTGAATTTTTAATCTTTGCACTGATCTCAGCGGTGAAACTCTCAACATTGCAAAGCTTAACTAACATCTAAATTATGCTCTGAGTAATAGATTGTACATCGGTAATTACCTCAGAAAGATTTACCTTATTTATTGCTACTTCCTGGCTTATCTTTTCTGCCAATTTTTCTTATATTTTTTATTCTACCCTTTCTTCAAGTCTCTTCTCTACATCAATGTCTGGGGCATTTATTTCCTATACAAGAGTGGTAAGTTGGTCCATAATCGGTGTGTCTTCATTTATTTGGACCTCAAGTACAACCTATTGCAAGATGTCTCTTACATCCTCAAGAATTTTCTTGCTCTTGCACTCTTTCTTCAGCTTCTCCTGAGTTGTCTTCCTTGTGCATAGTTCCCCATATTTTCTCAACTCTTCAGGGTCTAAAGTCCTCAGGTCACATTCAAGTATTACAATAACTTCATCTAGTGTGAACAACCCTTTACCATGCTTTTTATTCTTCTTCTTTGGCTCTTGTGGTGAATCCTTAACAAAAGGAATAATGTCTTTTACCTCAACACTCGACGTTTCTTTCCCGATTGACACATTATCTTCTTTCTTCTTCTCCTCAGTAACCTATGTGTCAGTTGATATGGAGGGATCTTTAGATGTAGTGTCTGGTGGTGTGGTCTCAGTAGTCTTCGGGTCATCTTGGCCCTATGTCTCTGCCTCTTTTTCCTTAGGCTCTTCTATCTTAGCAGGTGTGCTTGTCTCTTGTTCCCATGATGTGTCCTTTGGTTGCTCAGGGATTGAGCCTTTGGGTTTCTCCTTAGAAATTATTTCAAGTGCTTCCATCAGGATAGGAAGATCACCTAATATAGATCTTATTATTGGCTCGGTAGTGAGTCCCTCATCTTTTATTTTTTCTCCAGCAATGGTAACATCCTCATCATCTTTAATGTCATCAGGATCACCATCTGTGATGTCCTCAATGAGTATGTATCAAGTGAATTATTGTCAATCCCTTGGATTTCAACTTAATCAGGTGCATCCTGATTTAAACTTATTTCCTCAGTGGCATCTCTTGTATTAGGTACCTCAGCATCTGATATGTTGATACTCTATTTTGGTGCCAAATCTGCATCATCTTTATGAATTCCCTTTCCTTTTCTCTTTAATTTCTTCTTGGGAATAATGGCTAAGGCCATATTTTCTGAATCTTCTCGGGCTTGTATAATTGAAGTTCAGATGATTTGACTATTCTCATCTATGTCTGCCAAATTTTCGTCAAGTATCTGTAGTGCCCGATTCTTTACTCGAAATCTCTTTGAATATTTTCTCATCAATTCCTCAACTTCAAGAACTGTCAATGTAGGAATTGCCAAAACTAGGGATTGTTCCCTCATTCTTTTCTCAGTATTCAAGGCATAGGACCACTTCTATGAAATCCTTTCTTCTAATGCCTTGGGTAAGTATTTGGAAAACTCAATCGGTACTCTCTTGAATCTTATCATCATCTGTATAATAGCATCTTCAATTTTATTCTAATCCTTAGTTGACAAGTGTTCAAACTGACTAATTTCAGGATCACTTAATCCTTCATTTTCAATTATCTCTTCAGCTACCTCATCTATTGACCGACTCTTATTTACAAGAATTTTAAACTAATTATTATCATCTTCATCATCATCTAAATAATCTTTTCCTCTAATTAACTTTCATCTTATTCTAGGTGCCTCAGTAGTAGATTTAGTACCTCTCTTCTTATATGTCTATGTCGATGTAGTTGCAGTTGGCCTTAATATCTTTACAAATCCTTTCTTTGGTGGAGGTGAAGCTACAGTTGTTGACCTTGTTCGTGCCCTTGTCTACACTTCTAACTGCTTCTTCTTTGGAGTGGGAGTGGTAGAAACCAGTGTAGATTCTACATCATTGTCAAACTCAGTTTCTTCACTGTCATGTGGTTTGTCAAAAAGAAGCAACTGACCTTTGGTTCCTACCTCAATCAGTGTACTCTCAGATGATCCATCATCATCACCAAATTTCTTTACAAGATTTTTCATCATTTTCCTTGACCTCTTTGTAATTTTCCCGATAACTAGGCCTATTTTAATTCTTGTCTTGGCCTCTTCATAGGTTCCAAACCTTTCTGGATTAACATCCTTAGGTACAACCAACAAAGATTTTATTTATTTAGAAGCAAAATAAATGTCTAATTCATATCCCATGTGGGCTAACCATTTTGTCCTAGGCTCCATAGCCTTAATCAATGTGTGATCATTGTCAACTAGAAAACATATATTCTATTCATAATCTTCTACTAGTTGCCTTGGAATTCTACTCTGAGAATTCATTCTACTTTTAAATTGCTCAAAATAATTTTCTAAAACACTGTTGAGATTATTTCCCAAGCCCTTAACCAAATAAAAATTTTTCACTATAACTGGCTTGTTGGTTGACCACTCTATATTACCGAGTGATGAGAAAAATCATTGCACATAAAAGAATATGCAAACCACCAGGGGTCCAAACTTACATGTATTAGCCTTCACTGACCAGATTGTCTTCATGTTCTCTTCAATCTGCTTCAAAAGAAGCTCGACAAGGTCCAACTGATAACCTTTCTTGATCATTTGGTAAGCTATGTCAACGGATCCACATGGCACACTCTTCAGTCTACTCGATGATAAATATTATAACCGATGACATGTGTTGCATATTTTACTTCTAGGTCCTTGATTGTGTTGATCTTCATAGCTCAGTTGTCCCACTTAGCTCCCGTGTTCTTCTCAATTTCTATCCTTGGTGCACTGAGAATTGCTTTAGCCTTATTAGTGGTAGGGTCTCGGTAACATCATGAATCATTTTCTTAGTTATTTGGATAGGCTCATCCAACCAAAAATTTCCATCATGGAACCAATTGAGAACAACCCTAATCCATTCACTCTTGAACTCTCTCAGAAAATTTAGGGCATTTACTAGACCTAGTACTTCCAATTGCTTGTAATCGAATTTCAGTTTACCATCTTCTCCACATAGCTTCTGATAAGCTGCATACATGTCAAAATATCCAATTTCTCCTATCTTGCAGTGAATGTATGATCATACGTCCTCGACCAGTAGAACCCTAGGTGGTATGCTTGAGAAAGCTCCCGCTTGATCAATTTTTGATGCAACTTTAGGATGAAGTTCATATCGGGGTTCATTACATGTTGTAGAAACAATAAGGTTGACTTCCTCCTCTTCTACAAACTTAGACTTATTCACCTTTGATGCGGACGCCATAATTTCTTGAAATAGGGTTTCGGTAAGTATGAGTCTGGACAACTTATTAATAACATAACTTACACAAAAGCATTGATAAATCACTCAAAAGACTTTGAAACTGTGCTCAAATTACTCTAAAAATCCTTTGCTCAAAATCAGTTTGGAAGCTCTTTTCTCTTTGTAAACACTGGTGAAAGAATGAACTAAGTTCATCGTGTATTTATAAATTTTTCAAATTCCCACTCAAAACTTTTTGCAATAAATGCTCAACCTACTCGCATCTAAACAACAACTGTCAAACTCAATGAGTACCACAAAGTACCAACAACTCAGTTAACATATAATTTTTCACTTGGTTAATACTGATACTCGGTTAACCTTGCATAATAGTCACTGACAGATAACTTCTCACTCAGTCTAGCATATACCGACTGTAAACTCTTTAAAGTCCAAAACTTATAAAACCATAATGCATCTCAATTCATGTGGATTTGGTATATGCACATCAAATATAAGTAACTATATGTAAAATGTGATCAACTTGAAATATTGGTTCCATACATACCTTTTTCGGCTTAGGTGGAGGTGCCGATGTCACCCAATCCAATGGACAAGGTTTCATTGACTGCATTGCTTGACTCAACATTATCACTTGATGCCTTTCTCTACCCAGTGTTTCTTATCCTCATGATATCTGCAATTATATTGCCATTCTCAAAAACTTGTTCTTCTGGTGCTCAGTCTTTGCAATCTTTACTTAGGTGACCGACTTTGTGATAGTGTAAGCATGCCATACTAGTTCTTGTCCAGGTTTGAGTTTTTCTAGCCCATCTCTTCCTCATGCAATTAGTTGTAATATGTCCATACCTTCCACATACTGTGCATTTAACCCATGTGTTATAATCCCAAGTGTAAGCATTACCTTGTCTTCTCAGTTGATAGGTTTTGTTCTTTTCTTTCGGTGTCTAGACTTGCTTCATCTTTGTTCTGTAGTCTTGTGAAGTGTGTCCATGCATGTTGCAAGTGTGACAGTGTTTCTCCATGTAGGGATTTTTAGGAGTCCTATTCAACTTAGATCTACATTCATATGCTTGATGTCCAAACTTGTTATAATTATAACAATGACCATTAAACTTAGGAGTGGTTTTAGGTTTACCTTGTGCTTTACTCCTGCAAACATTTGAAGTGTGGCCCGATTTACCATAGTGATAGCATGTCAATGTCTTAGGTTTCTGATTCTAGTTGTTATTCATCTGCTCAGCTTGTTTAGATGATTTTCCTTTCTCAGTGTAGCCTAATCTAGTAGTGCTTCCAAGTCCTCTTTGACTAATCAGAAAATCATTAATTTTCTTATAAGTGTCTTTAGCCTTTTTCATCATCTCATTATGTTATTGCTGCATCTTCACTTCATTCCTCATTTTTTCATTTTCTTCCTTGAGTACTCCAATATCTGAACAAGTTTCCTTGATAACTCATTATTCACTCAATTGATCTCTTGGCTTACAACAATCATCTGATTGGATATTTCAAAGTGATGCTTTGTAAGTCTCAGTCTCTCAGTTTCCTTCACTTGTAGTTGTTCAGTCATTTGTTTTCTATCTTCAACAGCCAAATTTCTCTCTTGTTTAGCTTGTCTAGCATTGTTCATCACATCAATCATTCTTACCATTTGTGTCTCTTGACTGATCTGTAGGGCTTTCACTTGTTCAGTCAAATGAAGATTTTTTTTAGATAAATCAAAAATTACACTTTTAGAACCATCGAAAATACTGCCTGAACTAGATCCAATATTCTCAAATAGATCATCAATTTCTTCTTCATGATAGTTAGTCTCATTATCCACAATAGCCATGTTCTTTCTTTGAACTATTAAATTTTTCAATGCATCCTTAGCTTTCTTGTATTGCTCAACAAGAATATGCGTCTGAATCTTTTGATTTTCTATAGTTTTGTCCAACTTGTATCTCTCCATGTTTAGATCTTTCCTCTTCAGTGGTTAAACCTTCCAAATAAGAGATCTAGCTCTGATACCAATTATTAGAATGGAAAGATAAGGGACTGAGAGGGGAGGGGTGAATCATTACCCTCAAAAACTTTTAACTTAATACTCAATCTGCAAATAGTAGATAACTAATATATCCAACTGAATCCATTGTTTGCAACATTCATTCAATAGACTTGTAAATGTAAAGTGCATGAAAAAAAACAATAATTCAATCACATAACATAGATATTTTGGTTACATACAAAACACTTGTGAGAAGGTAAAAACTACGGTTGGGATGACACCCATAAATTCTTCACTACTACAGATAATAAAGTATGTCAGTTAAGGCTACAAGTTGTGATCACTTATGGTGATCTTACCTTGTTAGGAGTAACAATCAAATCGACTAGATCTACCTTGTTAAAGGATTTAACAACACTACTTGAGTGTGTACTCAGTTAAGAGATTTACAATCAGACTGTTAAGTCTACTCTATTAAGAGATTTTTCTAACTATGTTACAATAATTAAAGAATAACAGAAAGTATCTGTAAATGACAACTAAACTTGTCTGAATCAGATCTATGATATACTTATTAAATATCATCTCAATGTGTAGTAGTCTGTCCTCTCTTCTACTCGGTTGCGTTGGCTGATTATGAATAAATTGAATTTTTATCTTTTCTTATTGCTCAAATCATGTCTGAATTCTAATGTCTTGAAGGTGGCTACTACTTCAAGATCTCCTTGTTCTTGTTCTCATACATGTATCATCCTTCTCATCCTTATGTCAAAATGACATGAATTACAATTATATAGCAAACTGCTATGATTTCTGTAACTGTCATGACCTAATTAGGTTTACATCTTCTTAGGAAAAACCTAAGATCTATGGTATACAAAATTAACCTAGATCTGACTATTACATAGGGATCATCATCACATTTAATGATTATATCTACAATAAATAATCCTCTGTCTTGGTAAAACATTTAATGAATCTGTTGTAACTATTTACATAGATAAATGTGCCATAACAGATTACTATGCCATTTCCTGGATTGCTCGGTAAACACAGTCAATACTTCTCGGTAACTATACTGGTGCGTGGTGTCTAGTGTGCTCAGTGTTTACTGACTCTCGGTGCTCAGTATACTCTGATGCTCGGTAAAACTGCTCTAGTGCCTGGTTAAGCCTGTTTCCATTTAGCTCTCAGTACTACCTTATGAATACTCGGTATGAAGGCTTGTTTGTTTAACCAACTAGCATAATGTAGCTTGTAGTTCTTTCTTTTACCGATTGATTAGCATAGATAACCGACTGATCCACTTTGATACTAATGACAAAATCTTAATGCTCAAATAGAGATAACAACAACTAGTTAATAAAAGGAAAACTCTTGAAAGTAATGACATTCATCAAATCAACTACCATTAAGTGAATTTACATTTGAAATTATATATAAATATTAAGTTCAACTACATGTTTTAGATAATCATGCAAATTGACAATGGTCTAATTTCAATATCTTTGTGACTCTACGAGATGTTATTTGTTTCAATTTCCCAAAGTGAAGAATTGCAAGCCTTTATAGATCTTGTTTATTATGTTGAAGATTATTTTTCCTTTTTAAGTTTTACAAATGAAGCATGCTATTGTGGATAGTGGGTTGAATTTGATATACATAATTGTATACATAAAAAACTTAAAATTAGAATTGATGCATTGATCTAATATTGTAACATTGATAGTGAGATTCAATTAACAAACTAAATTATAATGAAGTAAATTAAAATATATTCTAAGTTATTTGTTTCCTATAAACAACACTTAATAGCTATACGAAATAAGTGATACACAAATATTTAAGACCCTTTGAAAAATTATAAATGTGGAATGTTTGACTATATCTATATCTATTAACCATTTAGTAACATATCTAACTATTCCTATTAATAGTTTTTTTAATAAAAAAAACACACCCAACAAGCTTATAGACACTAGCATGTGTTAATATAATAGCATCATAAATATCTCTCATTAATATTAGAATGTAAAATCAAAAGAAGATTCCATCAAAATGAAAAGACTACTCTTAAGCGACACTTAGCTTACTGGTCAAAGGCAAATTTTGACGAGTAGAAGTAAGATGACTACCTACCACTTTTTTTATAAAAATGAGATGTCAACTTTAAAGAATGTAAATATAATTGAAGGAACAAAAATAAATAAAAAGATAGGTAATAAATAATAAATATACCTTAAACTTATCAGTCCAACTTTCAAACATATAAAATAATTGTTGTCTTAAAACCATTTTCTAAAAAGAAATCCATTTGTCGTTTACTTTCTTGACAGAGATATAACAAAAACGACAAAATCTTTCAATTTTTTCCTATTATATATTTATCCTCCAACCACTGCTTTCACCATTATCCCTTGAAGCCTTTTTCAAGAGGCAAATCCAATTTCTTTGTTGACATTGACATCAAGTAGTCCACAAAATCTTTCATATTTTTCCAAGATGATCCTCCTTCACCCACTGCACTCATTATTGTCTCTCTTACTTCATTACTCCTCTTCCTCATCTCTTCATCTTTCAGCAAATCTCTCACACACCTGGCAATCTCAGCTCCCTCAATTATTGAGTCATCTCTGCAACTATCCAACCTCATCCCAATTTTCCACTGGTTTACAACCAACATTCTATTTGTGCTCTGCTCGATTCCCAGTGGGAAAACCAACATGGGAACACCCAGACTTAGGCTCTCTATTGTAGAATTCCACCCTCCATGAATGAAGAAGCCTCCAACAGAAGGATGGGACAAAACAAGAAGCTGTGGAGACCATGGAACCAAAAGTCCTCTATCTTTGGTTTTCTCCAAAAATCCCTCAGGAAGAATGTCATTATAGTCTGATGATAATGTTGTTCCTGCCTCTGATCTCACCAAGTCTGGACGGAGTACCCATAGAAATGCCTGTTAAACAAGTAGCCAAAGTATGAGTAATAGAAGCAGTTGAATTAAAAAATAAAGAGGGCTATAAACATTGACATAAAAATATTATTGGTATTTGTGAAATTTTTTATGGATTAGTAAGAAGTCAAATCTAGGACTTCAAATTTGTTGGAGGGGCATTCTATCACTGAACTAGCCTTCTTGGTGATCAATCAATCTCTGCTTTGGTGTGGCTCATGGATCTTAGTTTGGCCTAAATCTGCTGACCTCGACTTTAATACCATGTTAGACTTTTCATGGATCAACTATGGGTCAAACTTGGGATTGCCCATTTGTTGCTGGGCTGTTCAATCAATGAACTACCAGTTCTCTTGGTGACACCATCTCTCGTTTGTGTGCGGCTCATAGATCCTAGTTTGCCTAACTTTGCTTTCTTTGGCTTTAATACTAGGTCAGAATTTTCATAGGTCATTTATAATAAAATCTAAGACCTTCCATTTATTGCTAGAGTGTTCTACCACTGAGCTACTGATTCGAATGTGACGCATAGATTCTAGTTTGTAAACTACCTTCTCCCAAAATGAACTTAAATGTCCTCCAATTGCTTATCCCACCCATTCCCTCAACTACAATTGGAGGAGGGCTAGCACCCCTACTGCTTGCACATTAATTCACTGATCCCCTGAGAAATATAACCCCCCACCTCTCCCATATTCTGACCTGGACTTTAATACCATGTTAGATTTTTTAGGGATCAGCTAAAATCTGTCAGATCTAAGACCTCATAGTTGCTACTGAGATGCCCTACCATTAATCTACTGATCCTTTAATTTAAATATGGTTGGTAATCTATCAAATGTTCTTTTGTAATTGTTAGTTTTTACCTCCCAAATACTCTTTTGTAATTGTTAGTTTTTAAGTAATATAATTTTAGTCGCCTATTTCTATTAAAAAAAAAACCATTTTTCACAACTACTTCAAAAAATAATTTTAATTTAACCTTTTCTAAAGAAACAGAACTTCAAAAGATTTAAAAAAGATATGTTGTGAATATTGTCTCTGTAGTTTATACAGGCTGGAGAATACCGGCTCGCTTTCCATCAGTCCTCTTGCTATCTCTTGTGCTTGAACTCTAGAGATTTGAGCAAAGCTTCCAAACGAAACATACAAAACAGAACTTTTGGGTTTTGAATCCAGCCATGGTATGCAATTAGATTCTGCCTGTAGGCTTAATGATCTGGAACTTTCTATGGAAAAATCCTGTTGTTTACCTTCGCCTTCAAAGTAAATTGAGGGTAGTAAAGGACCAATCGAGCGAAAAAGAGGAGACTTTTCTGTAATGACATGATTTGCTTGGTTTTCTAGTTCATAGACTGTGTTGCTTATGATCCAGGCAGCTTCCTCCAGACTAGGGAGCTGTTGCAAAATAATCTTATGCATAGGATTTGATGAGTCTCCTGATTGAATATCTGATGGGAAATCTTGCGGGTGCATTGGGGGAAGACCTGGGATGTAATCTATCATGCCTGTTAATGCAATCATGCAATTAATACAATTAAACTTAAAATGGGTTCAGCGGAGATATTTAATGGCTGGGCAAGGACTAAATTTCCTCTGCAATTGATAACCTAGAAAGAAATAAATTGACATACTACATAGTTTATCTGTGAATTCTATTGTTATATAGAACAGAAAAGTGCACCTTTGGGAGGAAAGTCTCCATTGTCAGTAATCATTGACAAATGTCTGTAGATGACTTGAACGCTTACTGCCATAGACCAGAAGGCTACAAATGGAAGCTCAAATTTCTTAGCAACTTCAAAAGTCCATGTAAGAAATGATGTGCCAATAACACAGCAAACTGGAGATTCATAACTCCGTGTTAAGGTTTTGCCAAGAAGTTCTTCTGTAGAAGTTCTCGTGGTGATCATGATCCCATTGGAAGCTTCCACTGGCATGGCCATTCTGTTGAAATCAAGTGGCAAGCCATCTGACACTTGTACAAAACGAATATTAAAATATGGACTCTCTAAAATTCCATGAGCGTTGCGAGTTTTCATTATTTTGAAGTGATTGAAGTCTGTATTGACGAAGGTTATAATAATGCCTTGAGAGGCAAGCTTTTCAGAAAGTCTTATCAGGGGATTTATTTGTCCCTGAACTGGAAATGGGATTACAACAACATGAGGAGCCATAAGTGGCCCTCTAAATGCCTGTCCTGATAATATTGGTTTTTCTGAGAAGCAAGCTAAAACCTCAATGTTTAAATGTGCTTAATAGAAGAAGAATTATATAAAAAATTAGGGTTACAGACTGGATAAAACCCTGACACTCATTTAATTACCATGCTATTATTATTTACCTGATTTCAATCTTTCTACAACATTAGATGTAAATGAAATTCAGCTCACATCATTGTCCTACCAACCCAACCTGTACAAGACAAATACAACCTACACATTTCAATATAGCATTATTTATGTAAATGAAATAGTAATAATAAAATAATGAATTAATTAGAAAAATGATAAAAATCTATTTTTTTAAATATTTTATTTTGAGATAACTGAAAAAGGATATAAATATACTGTCAAAACATTCTAATTTATAGAGAAAATTATTACATGGTGGGAATTCTTTTTAATCCATTTATTAATGATCAAATTTTTATCAGTAAATTATTTATTTCCTCATTTGACTATAAAATTTAAATTAAATTTCATTATCATTGTATCCATCAAAATCTTTTCAAATTCATTCATCAACCAATACCCCTTGACAATCACTCATTTGTTTCCTCTTTTAAGATTCCAAAAGTAAGAAAAGATTTTTTATCACAAGCAGACACTCTAATATCCCAAAGAAAGTCATTTTTGCATTTTAACTTTTAATGTAAAATCTTGTTAGGAAAAATGTAAACTTAATTCTCTTAGTTGCGTGTAAGATTGAGATGCAAAGACTTAAATCTTCATTTGTTTCCTCTTCACAAATTATTATCTATCTATCTCCACACAACATCTAAAAAATGACTACCATTCATTTTTTTTTTTAGGGGGGTTGGGGGGCAGGGCAATTGTACTTTTATAAGTTAAAATTATAGAATATAAACATAATCAGTTATGTTAATTGACAATCTATATCTTTCATACATGCAGAAGGTAGAGCAAATTAAATAGTAATATATTCTATACAAATTTCTACTTGAGATCTTATCTAATCTTATAATAGAATTGATCTTGGTAATGGTATAAAAGTTTATTCCTTTGATAGTCAATATTTTACATTAGTTTGCTAGATTATTTTTCAAATATATTTTCTCTATTTAGAGTATATAGAAAGGATCAAATTTCTTAGCATATATTTATAGAATGTATTAAGTCATTATCAAATTCTACATCTTTATCTTTTTATTTTAATCATAAAGTTCACAACATGCATAATGAAAAATGCAATTGTAAACATTGAAGTTATAGAGAATAATGTTTGTGATATTTACAATCTAACTTTGATTTATAAAGAAGATTTGTTATTCACTAAATACCATAGAAAGAATTACAGAGAATTAAAGATTTGCTGATTGATATGAATTGAAGAGCATGCCAAGAAAATAATATGAGTTGGCGCCTTGAAGCTGTAGAAATGATGGAAGGTCTATACATCGTATATTTGGAACTTTAGGGATATAGTCAATGCAATCGTCTAATTCCTCCGCAAGAAAAGCTTCAAAGTGGTCAGAATTTGAACAGGGCGTATCATGATAAAAGTGTGCGAGTGTGTAAGTTGATTCTCAAACGAATTGGATTTTTGCTCATGATACATGGTGTTGGGATGCAATCTAGAAGTCTTATGAAGAAAAATATAGACAGGGTATGCTAAATTTAGAAGGTTAAACCAATAAGATATTTTGTACACTTTAAATACAATTAGTCAAGCATAGTTAAGAAGAGAATCTTTGTGAGAGGTAAAGTTTGAGGATTCTAATTCTGAACTCTTGACTTGTCAGCTAAAAATATGGATTAGGATTTGGGACTTGGCATGGACTCACAAAAAATTTAGTTAAGACTCAACAAACAAAAATTTTTATAGGGGAGAGGATTCAGTATCTGAATATGCTCTATTTGTTGTGATAGCAGTTGTTAATTTAATACCCACACTTGTTGATTTAATATTTTTAACAACATTGATGACTATCCATAATTGATTGAAATGTGTCTCTTATTCTACACGTGATGCCACATCAGCTGCACAAGTATGAGTGTCCCTAATGCACTATGATTGGTCTCAGTTTTTTGGGCTTTTATGGACACCTTGGCAAAAAACATGTTGATGTGGCATCATATTTGATGATGTGGCCCTAAAACCCTAGTTATAAGTTGGGGACTTGCCAAGAAAGTTGCTGTAAAAAAAAAGGAGTGATTTGAAATTTCCATGTAGAATTTTGAGAAGCACAAAATTAGGGTGCTCAACAACAGGATCATCTCCCCTAATTTTATCAAAAAAGAAAAAAATACATTAGTTGATAATTTTAACCTCATTTGTGTAATTCCACTTCCAAACTCCCTGCTGTTTTACTGTTTAAACCTGAAATGAATGAGCCCGAGCCAAAATATGAAGGGTCTGCCATTTTGCTACAACACCACCAAAAAATAGTGCAGGTTATCTATATATTAATCCCCTAACATAAAGAGGATAAGAACCAAAAATTTAAAATGTTTGATTTGTACAGTATCTATTAGGATTAAAAAAATCACAATAAAAAATTGTCAAACTAGATAATCCTAAAATGTACAGAGGTCTAAGGGAGGGAAAAAAATTAGAAGTATTTTAAAACCAAAGAAAATTATTTGAAAGATACAATTGAGAGCATAAAACTCAAGAGATAAAGAGATTTAGAGATGCTCACTAAAAAGTTATAGAGAACTCTTGTCTGAACTCATGGAATTTGATCAAAGATAAGACTAAGGATCCTTCAATTCTAAATGTGGGTTTCTCATCCTATGAAGTGGATGGTAATTGTTTTGACAATATCTTAAC
This sequence comes from Chamaecyparis obtusa, assembly GCA_027943335.1. Taxonomy (NCBI): domain Eukaryota; kingdom Viridiplantae; phylum Streptophyta; class Pinopsida; order Cupressales; family Cupressaceae; genus Chamaecyparis; species Chamaecyparis obtusa. Next base: position 38,841 of record BSBK01008986.1, on the reverse strand, counting down.
CACTAAGGTATTATCATCTAGCATGAGATCAATTAGAAAGCATGAATGTCCATCTCAAGACATAGTACATTTCAATCTCCAGAGAAATATGAAGAGATTGCTAACTTTCAAATCTTATTATGTTCAAGCCATACATACTTAATAGATTAAACACACTACTTTTCATCAACTCTCAATATCACAAATACACATAGAATAAGCATACCAAAGTCCTTAGGAGGGTAATAACCATGAGATGTCAACAAATGAAAGTAATGGTAGATTAAGTAGACAGCCACATGCCGTGTCCAAAAGGAAATACAAGGAATCCCATATCACTTGGTCACAGCTGGTGACCAGAATATGAGTGTATCAACTATGACACAGGATATGGGGGGGCTCTTTCTCGTTCAAATCATTCCTAAGCTCTTCTAGAGATCATTAATCCATGTTATCAACAGATTGCATCATGGGAGTTACATGGCCCTGAGTTGGGTATGGAATAACCAGAGCATGAAGAGGCTTTCCATTGCCACCCATATCTATTAGCAGCAACTCCTTTCAACGTGTAATGGTTATATGTCAATAGGTGATAGTGGAGGATTATAAATGATGAAATTTGTATATTCATGTTAATTGTTATTTGATTATGGGTTCATTTTGGTTGAACAAATGTACATTGATAAGTGGTTGATTTTTCTATCCATTTTGCTCATTCTCGTCCTCTTATAAAATTCAATCTGTTCATTTCACTCATTCTCATACTCTTATCTAATTTGATTTATTTTATTTTTTATATATTCGATTTTATCTTAATTTCATTTGTATTATGTTCACACTTTTTTTTTGGAGAATTTTTTATTGATAAATTTGTTTTAGCTATCTAATATAAGAGCATAATCTGAAAATCAAAGAGTAAGGAGTATATGCTAAATTTGTGTGGGGCACAATCCCAACCTCAGCCCTTTTGATGTCAAAGCCATGCACTCAGCAAGACTTAATCTTGATAGGCTCATTAGAAACCTTTCAACTTCACCATCATCTTCTAATCAGTTTATATTATCTATTTCTAATCCCAAAATTTGCATTTCTTTGTCCTGAATGTGTTTCATGGAATTTAGATTCAATTTTAAATTGCTTAGCATTGATTTAAAATTTAAAAATTTAAAATTCGAATTGCTAACTTCTATCATTTTTTATTAGTGGTTAAGCACTAGCTTGATACATCTTTATATGAATTATTGATGTGTCTTGATAATTAAAGATATATTTATTTTTACAATTATTTTAAAAATATTTAAATTTGAAAATAAAAAAGAATCCATGTTAGAATTTATATATAAGCTTCATATATTTACCCAAGACTCTAAAATAGGTCCACCAAGGAGGTTGCCTTTGTATAGAAACTTACCCTAGCCATGGAATAAGATTAAAGGAATTTCTTTATGTTGTTTGAAACAAATTATGTTGGCAATGGGAAAAATAAAGAGTATTGATTATGATCTTGTCTAAGACAACTAATATATGTCCAGCTTGTGTGTGGTTGGTTGTGACAAATTAAAATGATTTCAAAATAATGTCACAACTAATTTTTGTACATGCAACACTTAAGTCTTTCAATTATGTTCATATAAATAAAGTTGTATAAAATAATATTACTAATGAGATGTTATGTTCACATAGATAATCTTTTGATATACCATCTTAATATGGTTTTGTATAAGATAGATTCATAATATTTATATATATGCATGTTGTCAATATACTCATGTTCTATAAATTCTTTCAATATAGGAGTCAATTCTTATGTATCTAATCTTTGTATTGTACACTAATACTTTATATAGTCTTTGGTCCAATAGAAGAAAAAATGATGAAAGTAATGGCATTCATCATATCAACTATTGGTGACTGAATTTAATTTGATATTATATATAAAAGTTGAGTTCAACTATCCTTTTTAGATAAGTATGCAAATTGTCAATAGTCTAATTTTGAGATCTTTGTGACTCTACAGGATGTTATTTGTTTCAATTTCCCAAAGTGAAGAGTTACAAGCCTTTCTAGATCACATTTAAAAGATATTCTAACACACAAAAAAAATTCCAAATCAATGGATAATAAATAAGTCAGATGGTTTCAAACCTTATCTCAAGTCTTGTGGAGCGGAAGGAGGAAGAATAATGAAAAAGGATGCAATCCAACTACAATGCACAATAACAAATACAAATAAAAATGTCCAAAAATAAAAGGTCAATATCAATCCAAATCCGAGCCAAAATCATCTCTAGTCCAATGCCAAATTATTACTCCAACAATCCAAAGAAACCTCCAACTTAAATCCTCCCAAAATTGATAAAAAAAATTCAAGAATGCAAATCCAAAATCCCTCCAACAATTTTCAGAAATCCATCCTCCAAAAACTCCATCCATCCCCCAAAAATGAAATTTAAAAATTTAATACAAATAAACATCCCAAGGGTTGTGAGGGAAATGAAACCTATTCCCAACCACTTCACAACTAAAAGGAAATAAAATAACTCTAATATTATTATGATCATAAAATACTTCCCACTCAATTGAATAATAATATTTAATAAGTACAATTACACACGCACATATATCTACTAAACAATAGGCCAACCCACACTAAGCATATAACATGACTATTAAAGAATTATAACAAAATAGGACTAAACTATTAAGGGAGAAAATAAATTAAAATAATAGTTATAATGAAAGAAAATCAATGACATCTCTTGAAGCACAAATACATCAATATAAAATAATTCAAAGATGAATTCATCATCAAACACCATTAAGTCGCTAAAATCAATGTTCTCAAACCAAACCAAACACAATCTGAGTAATCAGGTGAGTCAAGATTTGTCACGACAATCCAACAGAGTATAGATAATTGTCATGATCATTCCTTTACTTAGAACGATGATAAGACAAGGTTCAATTTGGGCCTTAATGTTATTTCTCTTCTACCACAATCAAGGAATATAAAGGCATGCTCAGACCTGCGGAGCCAAGTGGAGTTGATGAATGGTACCTATAAATAACCTACATGACTAGAACCGTGTATGTATGTATGTATGTATGTATACATGCATGTTAGATAACACAAACAATGAAGAAAGACTCAACACATCATATGGGCTTGATGGGAGAGGAATACAAAATCCTCCCTCGTCATTCAAACACAGCATAGAGAAGATCAACATAAAAATTACATAAATAATATCCATAACCTAATCATCCTTATTAGTAGAATCATGGGTTAAAACACAACTATATGTATGTATATGAAATATCTAAATGTAAGGAATAATCATTTGATAATCATAAGTGAGGGAGAAGCATAAGTAATTATCCTAACAATATCAATATGTCTACTACATACATAAACCATCAAAAGACATCATCATCAAGTCTTGAATATCAAAGCATCATAACTAGTCCATCATATACATCAAAGTTTTCAAAAACCCTCAACACATAAATATAGATGAAAACACATGTAAGGGTGTCTCTAACCATAAAAAAATATACCTAACAACATCAATATATCTATAAGATATAAATCATCAATAGTATCATCAAGTATTGAGGTATGAATCCATAACGAATAAGCCATTGAAGTAGATTAGATAAGTACATTTACATATACACCTTTAATGCAATGTCACACTCATATTTCAAAAATGGAAAGCATGAAATGATTTTACAACATCCAATAGATTTAACTCAAAAGAATCAAGTATAAGCTCATTATCATAGTACCTACTTAGTTGGGTTAGGGTTAGAGAGGTATTACAAAGAAGACCTTCACAACCGAGGTATTATCATCAAGACATGGTGCATCTCAATCTCTATAGAAACACGAAGAGAGTTCTTACTTTTAGATCTTATTGCACGTTCAACCCATACAAAAAAAATCACACACCACTTTTCATCAACTCTTAACATAACAAGCACACATAGAATAAGAGTATCAAAGTCCTTAGGAGGCTAATGCCTATGAGATCTCAATAGATGAAATTTATGGTAGATTGGGTGACAACCACAAGCTGTGTCCAAAAGGAAATCCAAAGAATCCCAAATCTCTTGGTCACATATAGTGACTAAAATAGGAGTGCATCAGCTATAACACAGGATATGGGGGGCTCTTTCATGTTTAGAGCATTCATAATCTCTTCTAGTGCTTCACCCATATTATCAATAGATTGCATAAAATCATGAAATTTAAAAGATCTATCAAAATCTAGTGCAATCCATTTGATATTTGAGAAAAATGAATATGTATTCCCATGAAATGATATTCCAATAGAAGAGGGTCACTTGAAGAGGATTTTTCTTTAGTTACTGGAGCACGCCTATGATAAGTTGTAACAAATGTGAAAATGATAAGTTTTTGAGAATTACATCATGGGAGTTACACAACCTTGAGTTGGTTATGGAATAACCAAAACATGAAGAGGTTGTCAATTGTCACCCATATCTACTAGAAGCAACTCCTTTCAACATGTACTAGTTATGTCAATCGGTGATTGTTGACAACTTTATATCCATAATGTAATTAATGTGAATATTTGTACATTCATGTTAATTTCTATTTGGTTATATGGGTCCATTTTGGTTGAACAACTATACATCAACAAGTGGAAAATTCTTCCATTCATGTCACTCTTTCTCATCCTCTTATCCATTTTTTTAATTGTATAATGGGAAAAGGGAAGCAATGCAAAAGATATTTAAATCACCTCCCTTTTCAACAATTACACATTCAAAAGGAATAAGCCCCACTATGTCTAAGAGGAGACTCAAATGCTAAGTGGGACATTGGATTCTTTCCTAAAGTAATGTGCTTGACGAGATGGAAATGATGCATAACTATGATTAAAGTGCTCAATTGGACAAGATGAAAAAAACTAGAAATAACAGATAAAAACATATTGATATTGAGAAAAAAAGTATAGATCTGGAACATAGAGATAAGAATTGACCTACTGGTAAAACTTGACCTAAAAGTGGCAGGGACAAGCCAAAACTCATCCTATACTCAGGGACAGATCACCAATGGTGTTTTGTACATGGCAATTTTGGTTTTATTTTTTTGAGGACTTCTTATTATACTTGATCTATCTGATACTGGTCCAATGGCTTCATAACCTATTTGTGCACATAGAAAAATGGTGCAAAAGGTTGTCTAAAGGGTTTGTCTTGGTCAAACTCATGTTTAGGAATCAACCTTCAAAATGAAAATAAATTGCATAAAGGAAATTATGTAAAAAGGAAAATGGTAGATTTACCTTGCATAAACCCTTGTGGGCAGATGTATAAATCACGCATACCCATGCAGATGCTTGAATGTATTTGGAACCCAAAGGGTTGACCTTGGAATGTGATGTAGAATGAAGGATGTCCTCACAAATGCATGGATCTATGAATGCCACTTCTAGATCTTGAATGTTGATGTGCTTGAAAACACTTGCAAAGAAGGGAAGAGAAGAAGGAATGGATGATGGATCTTCTTGTTTGATTAAGAATTTCTCTACTCTACCTTCATGAGAGAGAAACTTGCTTCAATTGGAGAATATTTCCTTTGACTTGATAGGTCTTGGAGAGATGAAAACTTAGAGATCTTGAACTTGGATGGTTTCCTTCAAGTCTTAAATCCAAGTGCTCAATTGCTCTTGATTGCTTGAAAATATTGATAGCTCAATTGTCAAAATCCTTGTATTTAGTTATCATATGAAAATTGAGGAGAGACAAGGTCTTTTTTACTTTACTCCACCATTTTAGGATTCAAAATTGATCAAAACAACTTCAAAAATCCTGCAAATACCCCAGCCTTAGGCCCTGGGCAAAGTTTGGGCCCAAAATGCTTAGGACATAATGCCATCGGCAATCTGTACCATTGGAAATGAGCCCAAATTTGCAAGGGATGCCTGGATGGATGAAAACAGGTGTGGGGGGGGGGAGACAAGTTGCTAGGATCAAGCATAACAGACATTCAAACCTCAAAATCCCCAAAATGGGGTCTAATATGTCCTAGTAAAGTATCCGATAATGGGTGCTAGCTTTAGAGGACTATACATTTATGTATTTATGTTCACACATTTTTTAATGGAGGATTTTTCATGGACAAAATTGTTTTAGCTACCTCATGCAAGAGCACGAGCCTTAGACTAAACCTCTTCAATTTCAAACCAAGGACTAAGGGGTATCTAATTTTTCTCTCGGCCACAATCATAGCCTCATCCCTTATGATGTCAAAGTGTTGCACTCAGTAAGACTTGATCCCTGGTGGACTCATTAAGAACCTTTCAACTTCACCACCATCTTCTAAACAATTTAGGTTATTTATTTCTAATCTAAAAATTCAAATTTCTTTGTCTTGAATGTGTTCATGGAATTTAGGTTCAATTTTCAATGTCTTAGCATTGATTCCAAATTTAAGATTTTAAAATTCAAATTGTTGACTTCTATCATTTTTATCAGTCATAAAGAAGTAGCTTGGTACATGATTATATGAATTATTGATATGTCTTGATATTCAAGGATACATTTATTTTAACAATTTGTCATCAAAAAATTCAAAAGTCGAGAGAATTATTAGGAGACAATTATTCTAGAAGCATTTAATTTAAAAGTTAAAAAAAATCCATTGTATTAGAACTTACATATAAACTTATATATTCACCCAAGAGTCTAATGTTGGTCCACCCAGGAGGTTGACTTAATATAGAAACTTAACCTGACAATGAGATAAGATCTCCAAAGGAATTTCTATATATTGTCTAATACAAATTATGTTAGCAATGGGAAAAATAAAGAGTATTGGTCATGATCTTGTCAGATACATCTAATACTTGTCCAATTTTCTTGTCATTGGTTGTGATAAATTAATATGATGCCAAAACAATGTTCTAACCAATATTTGTACTTGCAACAACAAATCTTTCAATTATGTTCATGTAAATGTAGCTGTTTAAAATAAATTACTAATGAGATGCTATTTTCATATAGATTAATCTTTTGATATAGCATCTTAATATGATTTTCTATAACATAGATTCATAGCATTTATTTATTTGCATGTTGTCATTATACACATTTTTTATATCTTATTTCAATATAGTAGTCAAATCTTATGTATCTTATGTTTGTAGTGTACACAAATATTTTCTAGTCTTGGATTACTCAACAACTAGTCAATAAAAGGAAATATCTTGAAAGTAATGACATTCATCAAATCAACTACCATTAAGTGAATTTACATTTGAAATTATATATAAATATTAAGTTCAACTCCATTTTTTAGATAATCATGCAAATTGTCAATGGTCTAATTTCGATATCTTCGTGACTCTAAGGGTTGTTATTTGTTTCAATTTCTCAAACTAAAGAATTACAAGCCTTTCTAGATCTTGTTTATTATTTCAAAGATTTATTTTTTCCCATTTTAGTTTTAAAAATGAAGCATGCTATTGTGGATAGTGGGTTGAATTTGATATACATAATTGTATACATAAAAAATTAAAATTGATGCATGGACCTAATATTGTAACATTGATAGTGTCAATTAACTAACTAAATTATAATGAACTAAATTAAAATATATTCTAAGTTGACACTTAATAGCTATAGGAAATAAGTGATGCATAAGTATTACCCTTTGAAAAATTATAAATCTAGAATATTTGACTATATCTATATCTATTGACCATTTGGTAACATGTCTAACTATCCCTATTAGTATTTTTTTTATAAAAAATACACCCAACACGCTTATACACACTATCTTACTGGTCAAAGGCAAATTTTGACTACCTACCACTTTTTTATAAAAACGAGATGTCAACTTTGAAGAATGTAATATAATTAAAAAATTTACAAAACAAATAATAAGATACAAGAAAAAATAAAAAGATAGATAATAAATAATAATAAATATACCTTAAACTTATCAGTCCAACTTTCAAACATATAAAATAATTGTCATCTTAAAACCATTTTCTAAAAAGAAATCCATTTGTCACTTACTTTCTTGACAGAAATCCATCCTCCAACCACTGCTTTCACCATTATCCCTTGAAGCCTTTTTCAAGAGGTAAATCCAATTTCTTTGTTGTCATTGACATCAAATAGTCCACAAAATCTTTCATATTTTTCCAAGATGATCCTCCTTCACCCACTGCACTCAATATGGTCTCTCTCACATGATCACTCCTCTTCCTCATCTCTTCATCTTTCATCAAATCTCTCACACACCTGGCAATCTCAGCTCCCTCAATTATTGAGTCATCTCTGCAACTAAACAACCCCAACCCAACTTTCCAATGATTTACAACAAGCATTCTATTTGTGCTCTGCTCAATTCCCTGAGGGAAAACCAACATTGGAACACCCAAACTTAGGCTCTCCACTGTTGAATTCCACCCCCCATGAGTGAAGAAGCCTCCAACAGATGGATGGGATAAAACAAGAAGCTGTGGAGACCATGGAACCAAAAGTCCTTTATCTTTTGTTTTCTCCAAAAATCCCTCGGGAAGAATGTCATTATAGTCTGATGATAATGCTGTTCCCGCCTCTGATCTCACCAAGTCTGGACGGAGTACCCATAGAAATGCCTGTTAAACAAGTAGCCAAAGTATGAGTAATAGAAGCAGTTGAATTTAAAAATAAAGAGGGCTATAAATATTGACATAAAAAAATATTGGTATTTATGAAATTTTTTTAGGGATTAGTAAGAAGTCAAATCTAGCCTTGTTGGTGATCAATCCATCTCTGCTTTGGTGTGGCCTAATTCTGCTGACCTGGACTTTAATACCATGTTAGACTTTTCATGAATCAACTATGTTAGACTTTTCATGAATCAACTATGGGTCAAACTTGGAATTTCCCATTTGTTGCTGGGCTGTTCTATCACTGAACTACTAGATCTCTTGTTTGTTTGTTTGGGATTTCCCATTTGTTGCCTAACTTTGCTTTCCTGGGCTTTAATACTAGACCAGATTTTTCATAGTGACGTATTCTACCACAGAGCTACTGGCAGTTTTTATGACCAATCCATCTCTGATTCGAATGTGACTCAGACTCTAGTTTGTAAACTACCTTATCCCAAAATGAACTTAAATGCCCTGCAATTACTTATCCCACCCATTCCCTCAACTACAATTGGAGGAAGGCTAGCCCCCCCACTGCTTGCACATTAATTCACTGATTCCCTGAGAAATATAATCCCCCACCTCTCCCATATTCTGACCTGGACTTTAATACCATGTTAGATTTTTTAGGGATCAGCTAAAATCAGTCAGATCTAAGACCTCACAGTTGCTACTGAGATGCTCTACCATTAATCTACTGATCCTTTAATTTAAATATGGCTCGTAATCTATCAAATGCTCTTTGTAATTGTTAGTTTTTACTTCCCAAATACTCTTTTGTAATTGCTAGTTTTGTAATAGTTAGTTTTGAAATAATATAATTTTGATGGCGTATTTCTTTAAAAAAAACTCGTTTTCCACAGCCACTTTGAAGAAAAATAATTTTAATTTAACCTTTTCTAAAGAAACAGAACCTCAAAGATTTAAAAAACATATGTTGTGAATATTGTCTCTGTAATTTACACAGGCTGGAGAATACCTGCTCACTTTCCATCAGTCCTCTTGCTATCTCTTGTGCTTGAACTCTAGAGATTTGAGCAAAGCTTCCAAACGAAACATACAAAACAGAACATTTGGGTTTTGAATCCAGCCATGGTAGGCAATTAGATTCTGCCAGTAGGCTTAATGATCTGGAACTTTCTATGGAAAAATCCTGTTGTTTACCTTCGCCTTCAAAGTAAATTGAGGGTAGTAAAGGACCAATCGAACGAAAAAGAGGAGATTTTTCTGTAATGACATCATTTACTTGGCTTTCTAGTTCATAGACTGTGTTGCTTATGATCCAGGCGGCTTCCTCCAGAATAGGGAGCTGTTGCAAAATAACCTGATGCATAGGATTTGATGGGTCTCCTGATTGAATATCTGATGGGAAATCTTGCGGGTGCATTGGGGGAAGACCTGGGATGTAATCTATCATGCCTGTTAATGCAATCATGCAATTAATACAATTAAACTTAAAATGGGTTCAGCGGAGATATTTAATGGCTGGGCAAGGACTAAATTTCCTCTGCAATTGATAACCTAGAAAGAAATAAATTGACATGTACTAGTAAATACTACATAGTTTATCTGTGAATTCTATTGTTATATAGAACAGAAAAGTGCACCTTTCGGAGGAAAGTCTCCATTGTCAGTAATCATTGACAAATGTCTGTAGATGACTTGAACGCTCACTGCCATAGACCAGAAGGCTACAAATGGAAGCTCGAATTTCTTAGCAACTTCTAAAGTCCATGTAAGAAATGTGGTGCCAATAACACAGGAAACTGGAGATTCATAGCTCTGTGTTAAGATTTTGCCAAGAAGTTCTTCTGTATAAGTTCTCATGGTGATCATGATCCCATTGAAAGCTTCCACTGGCATGGCCATTCTGTTGAAATCAAGTGGCAAGCCATCTGACACTTGTACAAAACGAATATTAAAATATGGACTCTCTAAAATTCCATGAGCGTTGCGAGCTTTCATTATTTTGAAGTGATTGAAGTCTGTATTGACGAAGGTTATAATAATGCCTTGAGAGGCAAGCTTTTCAGAAAGTCTTATCAGGGGATTTATATGTCCTTGAACTGGAAATGGGATTACAACAACATGAGGAGCCATAAGTGACCCTCTGAATGCCTGTCCTGATAATATTGTTTTTCTCTGAGAAGCAAGCTAAAACCTCAATGTTTAATAGAAGAAGAATTATATAGAAAATTAGGGTTACAGACTGGATAAAACTCTGACACTCATTTAAATACCATGCACTATTATTATTTACTTGGTTTCAATCTTTCTACAACATTAGCTACAGGGCACTTCAAATCGTCTCTTAAGAGGCTTACATGTAAATGAATGATTCAACAGTTAGTCTGATGTAAATGAAATTCAGCTCACATCATTGAACTGCCAACCAAAACAACCTGTACAATGAGAAATACAACCTACCCATTTCAATATAGCATCTACAAATGAAATAGTAATAATAAAATAAATGAATTATTAGAAAAATGATAAAAATCTTTTTTTTTTTTTTTAAATGTTCTATTTTGAGATAATTGAAAAAGATATAAATATTCTATCAAATCATCTTAATTTATAAGACAAATCATTACATGGTGGAGATTCTTTTCAAATACATCTATTAATTTCTTCATTTGACTATAAAATTTAAATTAAATTTCATTATCATTATATCCATGAAAATCTTTTTAAATCCATTCAACAACCAATACACCTTGACAATCACTCATTTGTTTTCTCTTTTAAGATTTTAAAAGGAAGAAAAGATTTTATAAAAGTAGAGCTAATTAAATAGTAAGATTCTCAAACGAAAGAAAATATTAAGAAACGGGAAGGTAATTAAAGCCTTGTGGTGTGTGCTGTGTTGGCATCATGGTTTGTTAGGAACTTTCGAGGCTATTTTAGATGAAAATTTAAGATTCTTGACCATTTAAAATTATTCAAACAGTATCTAAATTACATTTAAAGTAGAGCAAATTAAATAGTAATATATTTTATAAAAGTTTCTACTTGAGATCTTATCTAAAGAATTGATCTTAGTGATGGTATAAAAGTTTATTCCTTTGATAGTCAATATTTTATATTATTTTTTTAGATTATTTTTTAAATATATTTTTTCTATTTAGAATATATAGAAGGGGTCAAATTTTTGTAGCATATATTTGTAGAGTCTATTAAGTCATTATCAAATTCTACATCTTTATCTTTTTATTTTAATTTTTTATTTTAGTCAGAATTCACAACATGCATAATGAAAAATGCAATTGTAAACATTGAAATTATAGAAAAATATTATAGAGAATAATATTTGAGATATTTACAATCTAACTTTGATTTATATGTGATCAAGAATACTTATTTTTAATAGGTATCATATCATGTCCCTTGATAAAGAAGATTTGTTATTCACTAAATACCATAGAAAGAATTACAGACACCCAGTCTGCTCGACGAGCTGATTGATATGACTTCAAGAGCATGCCAAGAAAATAATATGAGTTGGGGCCTTGAAGCTGTAGAAATGATGGAAGGTCTATACATCGTATATTTGGTCTAATTTCTCCGCAAGAAAAGCTTCAAAATGGTCAGAATTTGAACAGGGTGTATCATGATAAATGTGTGCAAGTGTGTAAGTTGATTCTCAAACGAATTGGATTTTTGCTCATGATACATGTTGTTGGGATGCAATCTAGAAATCTTATGAAGCAAAATACAGACAGGGTATCCTAAATTTAGAAGGTTAAACCAATAGATATTCTGTACACTTTAAATACAATTAATCAAGCATAGCTAAGAAGAGAATCTTTGTGAGAGGTAAAGTTTGAGGATTCGAATTTTGAACTCGATTCCACTGTCAGAAAATATGGATTATTATTTGGAACTTGGCATGGACTCAGCAAACAAAAAGTTGTTATAGTAGTTGTTAATTTAATATTTAGTGGGTTTATTCACATTTGTTGATTTAATATTTAATATGTACTTGTTGATTTAATATTTAATATTCTTAACAACATTGATGACTATCCATAATTGATTGAAATGTGTCTCTTATTCTAAAAAGAAACCAATCACGTGATGCCACATCAGCTGCACAAGTATGAGTGTCCCTAACGCACTACGATTGGTCTCATTTTTGGGGGGCTTGTATGGACACCTTGGCAAAAAAATGCTGATGTGGCATCATATTTGATGATGTGGCCCTGAAACACTGGTTATAAGTAAGCGACATGCCAAGTAAGCTGCTGTAAAAAAATAGGAGTGATTTGAAATTTCCATGTAGGATTTTGAGAAGCACAAAGTTAGGGTGCTCAACTACTGAATCCTCTCCATTAATTTTATCAAAAAAGAAAAAAAATTAGTTGATAATTTTAACCTTATTTGTGTAATTCCACTTCCTAATTCTCTTATTATTATTATTTTACTGTTTAAACCTGAAATGAACGAGCCTGAGCCAAAATATGAAAGGTCAACCATTTTGTTACAACACCAAAAAAAACAGTGCAGGTTATATATATATATTTATCCCCTCACATAAAGAGGATCAAGAATCAAAAATTCAAAATGTTTGATTTGTACAGTACCCATTAGGATTCAAAATATCGCAATAAAAAATTGTTAAACTAGATAATTCTAAAATGAAGAGGTATAAAGGAGGGAAAAAAATTAGAAGCATTTTAAAACCAAAGAAAATTCTTTGAAAGCTACAATTTAGAGCATAAAACTCAAGAGCTAAAGAGATTTAGAGATGCTCTGGTAAAATGTTATAGAGAACTCTTGTCGGAACTCATGGAATTTGATCAAAGATAAGAGTAAGGATCCTTCAATTCTAAATGTGGGTTTCTCATCCTATGAAGTGGATGGCCATAGTTTTGACAATATCTTAACCACTAAGTTATTATCATCTAGTATGAGATCAATTAGAAAGCATGAATGTCCATCTCAAGGGCATTCAGTATGAGATCATCAAGACATGGTACATTTCAATCTCCAGAGAAATATCAAGAGATTGCTAACTTTCAGATCTTATTATGTTCAAACCAACATACTTAATAGATCACACACTGCTTTTCATCAACTCTTAATATCAAAAATACACATCGAATATGCATACCAAACTCCTTAGGAGGGTAATAACCATGAGATGTCAACATATGAAAGTTATTATGTAGACAGCCATACGCTGTGTCCAAAAGGAATCCAAGGAATCTCATATCACATCTACTGACCAGAATAGGAGTGTATCAGCTATGACACAGGATATGGGGGGCTCTTTCTTGTTCAGATCATTCATAAGCTCTTCTAGATCTTCATCCATGTTATCAACAGACTGCATAAAATAATAAAATTTAAAAGATCTATCAAAATCTAGTTGCAATCCATCTGAGATTTTGAGCAGAACGAATATCTGGATCTAGAATATGAGCTTCCAATAGAACAGAGTCACTTAAAGAAGAATTGCATCATGGGAGTTACATGGCCCTGAGTTGGGTATGGAATAACCAGAGCATTAAGAGGCTTTCCATTGCCACCCATATCTACTAGCAGCAACTCCTTTAAAAGTGTAATGGTTAAGCTAATAGGTCAACTACGTGTAATGGTTAAGCTAATAGGTCATAGTTGAGGATTTTAAATGGTGAAATTTGTATAGTCAATTGCTATTCAGTTATGGGTTCATTTTGGTTAAACAATTGTACATTGACAAGTGCCAGATTCTTCTATCCATTTCACTCATTCTCATCTTCTTATCAAATTTGATATGTTCATTTCACTCATTCTCATACTCTTATCCAATTCGATTTAATTTATTTTGTATATATTCCATTTTATCCTAATTTCATTTGGATTTAATTTATTTTGTATATATTCCATTTTATCCTAGTTTCATTTGTATTATGTTTACACATTTTTATGGAAGATTTTTAATGACAAATTTGTTTTGGCTATCTAATATAAGAACACAGGCTGAAAGTCAAGGACTAAGAAACATATGCTAAATTTGCCTGGGGCACAATCTCAGCCTCATCCCTTTTGATGACAAAGGCTTGCACTCAGCAAGACTTGATCGTGATAGGCTCATTCGAAACCTTTCAATATCACCATCATCTTCTAATCAGTTTAGATTATCTATTTCTAATCTCAAAATTCACATTTCACATTTCTTTTTCCTTAATGAATTTCATGGAATTTAGATTCCAATTTAAATTGCTTAGCATTGATTTAAATTTTAAAATTTTAAAATTCGAATTGCTAACTTCTATCATTTTTTATTAGTGGTTAACACTAGCTTGATACATGTTTATGTGAATTATTGATGTGTCTTAATATTTAAAAATATATTTATTTTTACAATTATTTAAAAAAAATTAAAATTTGAAAATAAAAAAGAAGAATAAGATCTCCAAAGGAATTTCTATATGTTGTTTGATACAAATTATGTTAGCAATGGGAAAAATAAAGAGTATTCATTATGATCTTGTCTAAGACAACTAATATATGCCTAGCTTGTTTGTGGTTGGTTGTGATAAATTAAAATGATGTCAAAATAATGTCACAACTAATCTTTGTAAATGAAACAATTAAGTCTTTCAATCATGTTCATGTAAATATAGTTGTATAAAATACACTAGTAAATTTTAGCTTGAATTTTGACGACAATTAGTTAATTTTTCGATGCAAATTGGTTGACCAAATGACCATTATTGTTGTCAAACTTTCTGCATCAATTATTTGACACAGTATATGTTTGTCGCATATTCGACCTTTATAGTTGTCAAACTTTCGATTGATCCGACGTCGAAATCATCAGCTCAATCTGGAAGAATGCTCGACATATCTTTCATCTTTTTCAACCAATGTTGGTCGCATTTTCAACCACATATGGTTGGAAAATTGATCAATGAAATGCGTCGACTGTATAGCATTGCAGTCGAACTTGACAAAGTGCAGTCGAAATTGTTGTCCATCTATCAACGATCGATGGTCGAAAAATTCATCGAGAGTATAGCATTATCGTCAAATGTATAGTCTTTGGTGGTCAAAAAATCGATAGCAAATTAAGTTTTTTAAAAAATAAAATAAAATATATTATGAAATCTATTAATATATTATAGTGATTTATGGGTGCCATCTATACGTATTTTTCTTCAAGAGTGCTTTTTGTTCCACTCATGAAAAAATTACGTTTTCTTATTATTTGTGATTAATGTGGTTTGCAAGTTACAATTTTCAATCTTGTGAATAATTCAACATTTGAGTTTCTATAATTTTCACAGCCTCTATGATCAATTTATGGGCTTTATGTTCATTCATGTTAGATACCCTCACATATACTTGATAACTAAATTCTCTAAAAATTTCACTTTATAAAGTTGTAAAAATTTTAAGTCAAGGTCATTTTGATTTGATCTACCATTGATTAACCCCCCACCCTCTCAATGGTATCATACTCCAACAATTGGTATTAGACCCAAACCCTTGTATATAAGTTTAAATAAGTTATGAGATTCCTTCTTGTGGAGTACTTACAATGGAAAAGAGGAATAGGAGTAAAAATGATAAATCACAAGTTGTAGAAGAAAATATGTCTAATTTAGAACTGGATGAATTCATGGTAGATATGAATAAATTAGATATACAAGAGTGTGTTAGTAACCTTGAATGAGTAGTTTATTTTGAAGGAGATCATGTTTCTTCTCTAGATGTGATTAGAAACCTTAAAATAGAAACCAAGAAACCAGAGGTTCAAATTGAAGAAAGAAAAGGAATTGAAGAAGAAAAGAGAGTCAACTCGAAATAAAAAGAAGAAATGTGTAGAAATTTTGAGTATGAACTTGATTTTTTTTAAAAGAGTGTAGAGAATAATTCTCTATTAAGAGACATTTCTAATGATTCAGATAACATAGTCTTAAATATGAAAATAGAGATTGAGGAAACTAAGAAGATAATGGAAGTCACAAAATATGACTTGGATGTGATAACTGTTGAGTGTCATAAGCTTGAAGGAGAGGTTGTTTCTTTAAAGAAATGTCTTGAAGATCAAAAGATTCAATTAGAAAAGTATAAGAAGTTTACGAAAAGTATTAATGCACTGGATGATATGTTTTGTAAGCAAAAACATTTCATTGATCCTACTGGTCTAGTATATGAAAGAGGAAAAACCTCTTCAAGTGGAAAAAAATTTTTAAAAAAAAGATTTTTTATTATTAATGCCTTCCATTGACCATGCCTTAGGATATGTTCATATCGTAATCTTTTATTTTGTGCATCAAAAAGGACTTTTTCAAGGAGCATGTCAAGATTGTTACAAGCTATGACAAGCTTGTATCACCTCATAGTGAAACCTTTTCAAAACTTTCTTTTGTATGCACATATAATCAATAATGTCTTGTCACCATAGAAAATCTAAATTAGGTAATTCTTGACTAATATATTAGATATTATGCCAAATCAAGTATACATGATATAATATATCAATCATATCATAGAGTGTCAAAGATGTATGTATAAGATAAACCATGCATCCTATAGACCTATATACCTATCAATTTCAAAGTATGTCGACAAAAAATCAAATATCTATGTACTGTGGAGACCATAATAAGGACATACAATGAACATGAATACAACTCAACACCAATTGAAATTACAATGAATATGTTACTATCTTATTGCCTTTGACATTAATGCCAAAAACATGCCAAAGGAGACAAAAAAACTCCCCCTTTGGCATTAATTTCAAACCTAATATGATAAGAACATCAAAGTCAAATGTCAACTGAAAACAATATACCTGAAATGGAAATGGTATTGAACTGTGCACATGAATTTCCCTGTCATAAGTCATAGAAGCTGTCAAATAAAATTATGGATCTCAAAGTTCAAGAAAGCATAAAAAAGAACCAAATGTATCACTATCGAATCTTTAGTTCCACTTAAATGAATCACATACAATGACCACTAATAATATAATTCATGAAATTATAATATTCAGAATGCATCAAAATGTCACTGCATGAATCAAAATGTTGTAAATGAAATTCGGCTCACATCATTGTACTACCAACACAACCTGTACAAGAGAAATACAACCTACCCATTTCAATATAACATTATTTGTGTAAATGAAATAGTAATAATAAAACAAATGAATTTAAGATAATAGAAAAAGGATATAAATATTCTGTCAAACCATCTTAATTTATAGAGAAAATCATTACATGGTGAGAGTTCTTTTCAAATTCATCTATTAATGATTTATGAGTAAATTATTTATCATTATTATTAGTACTTGCCGATAGGCTAGCAAGTACTATTGCATCACTTTTTGCATTTCTTCCATTAAGTAGTGATTAAAACCAATTCTTTGCACCAATTATAATTTAGTATTTTCTTATTTTGTTAAAAATAACACATATTCTATAGTTTAAATGTTAATTTTTTAAGTTTATAATTTGAAAAAATTATTTTTTGATGATATGATTGGCTAATACATTTGAGCTCTTATTACTGGAGTGAACCAATTAAAATGTACCACATTTGTTATTTATTGTACATGAAAATCGTGCATTCAAATAATACAATCTAATTTATATATCATCTAATTTTATTTGGTTTATGGTTTACAACTTTTTAGATACCTATTAAGAGATTGATAAGTTTTTCCTTATATTAAAATAATATTTCTATTTTTGTTGTATTATAAAATATTGAATTTTTTGGATTTATTTTAATATATATTATATAAATTTAGATTTAATAGAATAACATTATAATATTGTTGAAAAAGAGTTATTTGGACTAAATAATTAATATTAAAATTAATTATAAATGATATTTTATAATTATTTATAAAATTTGGCTTATGGTTTACAACTTTTTAGATACCTATTAATAGATTGATAAGTTTTTCCTTATATTAAAATAATATTTCTATTTTTGTTGTATTATAAAATAGTGAATTTTTTGGATTTATTTTAATATATATTATATAAATTTAGATTTAATAGAATAACATTATAATATTGTTGAAAAAGAGTTATTTGGACTAAATAATTAATATTAGAATTAATTATAAGTAGAACTATTTTACAATTTAAATTAATTATAAATGATATTTTATAATTATTTATAAAATTAAAAATATTATTAGAACTATAATTATAGTTATTTTATAATTTTTTATAATTAAATAATTACTTTACATATAAATTAAAATTAAAATTAAACTTAGTTATAAATTATTATAATTAAAAATTCACTTTACATATAAATCAAAATTAAAATAAAATTTATTTATAAAACTAAAGGCAAGTACTTATTTGTTTCCTCTTTTAAGATTCCAAAAGTAAGAAAAGATTTTTTATCACAAGCATGCACTCCAATATTCTAAAGAGAGTCATTTTTACATTTTAACTTTCAATGTAAAATCTTGTAAGAAAAAATGCAAACTTAATTCTCTGAATTGCGTACATTAAAAAATTAAAAAATGACTATCATTTATTTTATTTATTTTTGGTGTACTTAATTTATCTATCTATCTCCACACAGCATTTAAAAATGAGTATCATTTTTTATTTTTATTTTGGTGTACTTTTATAAGTTAAAATTATAGAATATAAACATAATCACTTATGTTAATAGACAATCTATAGCCTTCATACGTGTAAAAGTATATTCTATAAAAGTTTCTACTTGAGATTTTATTGTAATCTTATAAGAGAATTGATCTTAGTGATGGTATAAAAGTTTATTCTTTTGATAGTCAATATTTTACATTATTTTGCTAGATTATTTTTCAAATATATTTTCTCTATTTAAAGTATATGGAAGGAGTCAAATTTTTGTAACATATATTTGTAGAGTCTATTTTAGTCATAGAGTTCACATCATAGAAAGAATTATAGAGAATCCAGTCTTTTCGACGAGCTGATTGATATGACTTCAAGAGCATGCCAAGCACATAATATGAGTTGGGGTCTTGAAGCTATAGAAATGATGGAAGGTCTATTCAAATTCTGACCACTTCCTCCGCACGAAAAGTTTCAAAGTGGTCAGAATTTGAATAGGGCGTATCATGATAAAGGTGTGTAAGTTGATTCTCAAATGAATTGGATTTTTGCTCATGATACATGTTGTTGGGATGCAATCTAGATGTCTTATGAAGTAAAATACAGACAGTGTATGCTAAATTTAGAAGGTTAAGCTAATAAGATATTCTGTACACTTTAAATACAATTAGTCAAGCATAGTTAAGAAAAGAATCTTTTTGAGAGGTAAAGTTTGAGGATTCGAATTTTGAATTCGACTAGACAGCCAAAAATGGATTAGGATTTGGGGCTTGGCATGAACTCACAAAAAATTCAGTTAGGACTCAACAAACAAAAAAATTTATAGGGGAGAGGACTCAGTATCTGAATAGATTGTAATTGTTGTGATAGCAGTTGTTAATTTAATACTTATATTTGTTGATTTAATATCTAATATTTTGACAACATTGTAGCAATAGTTATGACTTTAAAAGTTATTTTTGCTAATGTTGACTACCTATAATTGATTGAAATGTGTCCCCTATTCTAAAAAACAACCAATCCTGTGATGCCACATCAGCTGCACAAGTATGGGTGTCCTTAATGCACTACGGTCCCACTTTTTTGGGGGATGTTATGGACACCTTGACAAAAAACATGTTGATGTGGCATCATATTTGATGATGTGGCCTTGAAACCCTAGTTACAAGTAGGGGACTTGCCAAGTAAGCTGCTGTAAAAAAATAGGAGTGATTTGAAATTTCCATGTAAGATTTTGAGAAGCACAAAATTAGGGTGCTCAACTACTGGATCCTCTCCTCTAGTTCTTCTCAAAAAAGAAGAAAAAATTAGTTGATAACTTTAACCTCATTTGTCTAATTCCACTTCCAAACTCCTTGCTATTTTACTGTTCAAATCTGCAATGAACGAGTCTGAGCCAAAATATGAAGAGTCAACCATTTTGCTACAACACCACAAAAAAAACAGTGGAGGTTATATATATATGTATCCCCTCACATAAAAAGGATCAAGAACCAAAAATTCAAAATGTTTGATTTGTACAGTATCCATTAGGATTAAAAATATCACAATAAAAAAATGTCAAACTAAATAATTCTAAAATGCAGAGGTATAATGGAGGGAAAAAAATCAGAAGTATTTTAAAACCAAAGAAAGTTATTTGAAAGCTACAATTGAGAGCATAAAGCTCAAGAGATAAAGAGATATAGAGATGTTCTGGTAAAAAGTTATAGAGAACTCTTGTTTGAACATATAGAATTTGATCAAAGATAAGACTACGGATCCTTCAATTCTAAATGTGGGTTTCTCATCCTATGAAGTGGATGGCCATAGTTTTGACAATATCTTAACCACTAAGTTATTATCATCTAGTATGAGATCAATTAGAAAGCATGAATGTCCATCTCAAGAGCATTCAGTATGAGATCATTAAGACATGGTACATTTCAATCTCCAGAGAAATATGAAGAGATTGCTAACTTTCAGATCTTATTATGTTAAAGCCATACATACTTAATAGATAACACTAGTTTCATCAACTATTAATATCACAAATACACATAGAATAAACATACCAAAGTCCTTAGGAGGGTAATAACCATGAGATGTCAGATGAAAGTTATGGTAAATTAAGTAGACAGCCACACGCTGTGTCCAAAAGGAAATCCAAGGAATCTCAAATCACTTGGTCACATCTAGTGACCAGAATAGGAGTGTATCAGCTATGACACGGGATATTGTGGGCTCTTTCTTGTTCAGATCATTCATAAGCTCTTCTAGAGCTTCATCCTTGTTATCAACAGATTGTATAAAATAATAAAATTTAGAAAATCTGCCAAAATCTAGTTGCAATCCATCTGAGATTTTGAGCAGAACGAATATCTGAATCTAGAATATGAGCTTCCAATAGAACAGGGTCACTTGAAGAAGAATTTGCTTGAGTTATTTGAGCATGCCTATGATAAGTTGTAACAAATGTGACAATGAGGCCTTTTGCGGCCAGAGTTTTTGAGAATTGCATCATGGGAGTTACATGGCCCTGAGTTGGGTATGGAATAACCAGAGCATTAAGAGCCTTTCCATTGCCACCCATATCTACTAGCAGCAACTCCTTTAAACGTGTAATGGTTAAGTTAATAGGTCATAGTTGAATGGTGAAATTTGTATAGTCAATTGCTATTCGGTTATGGGTTCATTTTGGTTAAACAATTGTACATTGACAAGTGCCAGATTCTTCTATCCATTTTACTCATTCTCATCTTCTTATCAAATTTGATATGTTCATTTCACTCATTCTTATACTCTTATCCAATTCGATTTAATTTATTTTTTATATATTCGATTTATTCTAGTTTCATTTGTATTATGTTTGCATATTTTTTATGGAAGATTTTTTATCGACAAATTTGTTTTAGCTATCTAATATAAGAACACAGGCTGAAAGTCAAGGACTAAGAAGTATATGCTAAATTTGCGTGGGGCACAATCCAAGTCTCATCCCTTTAGATGTCAAAGCCTTGGACTCAGCAAGACTTGATCCTGATAAGCTCATTAGAAACCTTCTAACTTCACCACTATCTTCTAATCAGTTTAGATTATCTATTTCTAATCTCAAAATTCACATTTCTATGTCCTGAATGAATTTCATGGGATTTAGATTCAATTTTAAATTGTTTAAAATTGATTTAAAATTTAAAAATTTAAAATTCAAATTGCCAACTTCTATCATTTTTTATTAGTGGTTAAGCATTAGCTTGATACATGTTTATGTGAATTATTGATGTGTCTTGATATTTAAAGATATATTTATTTTTACAATTATTTTAAAAACATTTAAATTTGAAAATAAAAAGAATCCAAGTCAGAATTTACATATAAGCTTCATATATTTAGCCAAGACTCTAAAACCGGTCCACCAAGAAGGTTGACTTTGTATAGAAACTTACCCTGGCCATGGAATAAGATCTCCAAAGGAATTTATATATGTTGTCTCATACAAATTATGTTAGCAATGGGAAAAACAAAGAGTATTGATTATGATCTTGTCTGAGAGAACTAATATATGTCCAGTTTGTTTGTGGTTGGTTGTCATAAATTAAAATAATGTCACAGCTATCTTTGTACATGTAACAATTAAGTCTTTCAATTATGTTCATGTAAATATAGCTGTACATAAAATAATATTATTAATGAGATGTTATGTTCGTATAGATAATCTTTTGATATACCATCTTAATATGGTTTCTTATAAGGTAGATTCATTATATTTATATATTTGCATGTTGTCAATATACTCATGTTCTAGAAATTCTTTCAATATAAGAGTCAAGTCTTATGTATCTAATCTTTGTATTTTACACTAATATTTTTTATAATCTTCAGGCCAATAGAAGAAAAAATGGTGAAAGTAATGGCATTCATCATATCAACTATTGTATCGTACACTAATACTTTTTATAGTCTTCAGGCCAATAGAAGAAAAAATGGTGAAAATAATGGCATTTATCATATCAACTATTGATGAGTGAATTTAATTTGATATTATATATAAAAGTTGAGTTCAACTATCCTTTTTAGATAATTATGCAAATTGTCAATAGTCTAATTTTGAGATCTATGTGACTCTACAGGATGTTATTTGCTTCAATTTCGCAAAGTGAAGAATTACAAGCCTTTCTAGGTCATGTTTATTATGTCAAAGAATTCATAAATTTCTTTTTAGTTTTGTAAATGAAGCATGCTATTGTGGATGGTGGGTTGAATTTGATATACATAACTGTATACATACAAACTTAAAGTTACAATTAATTGATAGACATAATATTGTAGCATGATTGATAGTGAGATGCAATTAATTGAATTGAATTGAATTATAGTGAAGTAAACTAAAATATATAGAAGATTGTTTGTTTCCTATAAACAACAATTAATAGTTATATGAAATAGTGATAAACAAATATTTAAGACCTTTTGAAAAATTAGAAACTTGGAGTGTTTGACTATATCCCTACTAGTTTCTTGATAAAAACAAATACAACCAACAAGCTTATAGACACTAGCATTTGGTAATATAATACCATAAGCAATATCTATAGTTATAAATGTATTATAATGTATAACCATTAGAATATTCCATCGAAATGAAAGAGTACTCTTAAACTACACTTAGTTCACTGATCAAAGACAAATTTGACTAGTAGAAATAAAATTAGTACTCACATTATTTTTATAAAAATGATAATTTGAATACTTTAATAAAGATTGTAATATTTTTACATTATAAGTAAAAAAAATAACAAAATAAACAATAAAAAATGAACATAAAATAATAGATAATAAAGAATGAATACACCTTAAAACTTATCAATCCACCTTATCAAACATATAAAATAATTGTTAGTGTGAAATCATTTTCAAAAGAGAAACCTATTTATTTAGGTTCTTGACAATGGCATAACAAAAACCACAAAATCTTTCATATTCTTCCTAAGACAATCCATCCTCCAATCACTGCTTTCATTATTATCCTTTAAAGCCATTTTCAAGAGGTAAATCCATTTTCTTTGTTGGCAGTGAAATCAAATAGGCCAAAAAGTCCTTCATGTTTTTCCAAGATGATCCTCCTTCACCCACTGCTCTCATTACAGTCCCTCTCACTTGCTTACTCCTCTTCCTCATCTCTTCACATTTCAGCAAAGCTCTCACACACCTGGCAATCTCAGATCCCTCAATTATTGAGTCATCTTTGCAACTATCTAATCTCAAACCAATTTTCCACTGGTTTACAACCAGCATTCTGTTTGTGGTCTGCTCAACTTCCTGGGGGAAAACCAACATGGGAACACCCAGAGTTAGGCTCTCCATTGTAGAATTCCACCCCCCATGAGTGAAGAAGCCTCCAACTGAAGGATGGGATAAAACAAGAAGCTGAGGGGACCATGGAACCAAAAATCCTCTATCTTTTGTTTTCTCCAAAAATCCTTCAGGAAGAATGTCATTATAGTCTGATAATAATGCTGTTCCTGCCTCTGATCTCACCAAGTCTGGACGGATTACCCATAGAAATGCCTGTTATAAAAGTAATCAAATATCAATAATAGAAGCAGTTTAATTTAAAAATAAACAGGGCTATAAACATTGACATTAGTTTTTTTTTCATGAATAGTAAGACGTCAAATCTAGGACTTTAAATTTGGTGGCGAGGTGTTCTACATTGAATTGGGCCTCTTGGTGATCAATCTATCTCTGGTTTGGTGTTGCTTATGGATCCTAGTTTGGTCTAATTTTTCTGATATGGACTTCATCACCATTTTAGATATTTCAGTGATCAGTTATGAGTCAAACTTAGGATTTCCCATTTGTTAGTGGGCTATTCTATTATTGAACTATTATAGTTCTTTTGGTGACCGGTGCATCTTTGATTTCTGTGTGACTCATAGATCCTAGCTTGTCTAACTCTGCTTTCCTCGACTTCAATACCATGGTAGAATTTTCATAAATCAGCTATGAGTAAAATCTAGGACCTCCCATTTGTTACTGGGGCGTTCTAGCAGTGAGCTACTGACCCTTTTCGTGATAACCCATCTCTGATTTGAATGTGGGTCATACATTCTAGTTCGTCAAATTCTGACATGAACTTTAATACCATGGTAGACTTTTCACGAATCAGCTAGGGTGTCTTTAATTTAAGACCTTCCCATTGCTATTCTACCACTAACCTACTGAGCCTCTTAATAACCAACCACCTTAAAAAAATTTGAACCTTATAACTTTTTCTAAGGAAACAAAGCTCAAAGATTAAAAAGCATATGATCAACATGAATATTGTCTCTGTACTCTGTAGTTGATACAGGCTGGAGAATACCTGTTCGCTTTCCATCAGTCCTCTTGCTATCTCTTGCAGCTGAACTTTGGAGATTTGAGCTAAGCTTCCAAATGAAACATACAAAACAGAGCATTTGGATTTTGAATCCAGCCATGGTAAGCAATTAGTTTCTGCCAACAAGCTCAATGATCTGGAACTTACCATGGAGAAATCCTCTTGTTTACCTTCGCTTTCAAGGTAAATTGAGGGTATTAAGGGACCAATTGAGCGAAAAAGAGGAGATTTTTCTTTAAGGGCATCGCTTGCTTGGCTTTCTAGTTCATAGACTGTGTTGCTAATAATCCAGGCGGCTTCCTGGAGAGCAGGGAGCTGTTTCACAACAAGCTGGTGTATATGATTTGATGGGTCTCCTGATTGAATATCAAATGGGAGATCTTGCGGGTGCATTGGGGGAAGGCCTGGGATGTAATCTATCATGCCTGCTAATGCAATCGTGCAATTAGTACAATAAAACTTGAAGATGGGTTCCGCAGAGATTTTTAAATGTTGGGCAAGAACAAAATTTCCTCTGCAATTGATCACCTAGAAAGAAATAAATTTACATGTACTAGTACATCTTTTATCTGTGAATTCTATTGCGACATAAAACAGAAAAGTGCACCTTTGGGAGGAAAGTCACCATTGTCAATAATCATTGACAAGTGTCTGTAGATGACTTGAACGCTCACTGCCTGTGACCAGAAGGGCACAAATGGAAGCTCAAATTTCTTAGCAACATCAAAAGTCCATGGAAGAAACGAGCTGCCAATAACACACGAAACTGGAAGTTCACAATTCTGTGTTAAGAGTTTGCTAAGAAGATCTTCTGCAGAAGCTCTCGTGGTGGTCATGAGCGCATTGAAGGATTCCACTGGCATGGCCATTCGGTCGAAATCGAGTGGCAAACCATCTGAAACTTGTTCAAAACGAATATTAAAACAAGGGCTCTCTAGAATTCCATGATGAGCTTTGCGAGCTTTCATTATGTTGAAGTGATTGATGTCTGTATTGACGAAGGTTATAATAATGCCTTGAGAAGCAAGCTTTTCTGAGAGTCTTATCAGGGGATTTATTTGTCCCTGAATTGGAAATGGGATTACAACAACATGGGGAGCCATAGGTGGATCTCTCAATGCCTGTCCTAAGAATTGTTTTGAGAACAAAAATCAAATGTAGGGAAATCTCAATTTGAATGTGCTTGAATGGAAGAAGTATTATATAGAAAATTAGTGTCACAAACTGGGTAGAACCATGAGTCTCAAACAAATACCATGCTATTATTTAATTGGTTTTAACGTTTTTGTTTTAGATAATTGAGCATGGTGGAATGTTTATCTACCAATAAGTTTAGAAATAACCTTTAATCATATTGCTAAATTAATTTAAAATAGACAAACTTTCATGTTCAAAAAAGATGGATATAAAAATGGTGGATACAAATAAATAAAATTAAAATAGATGCAGACATATAGTATTCTAATATGATTAATAATGAGTGTCATAAATTAATTTAATCATACATTATTATTTTTACTGTTATCTATATTGGTATTTTGTTGTATATATGTTTTTGATAGATAAAGCAGCAAGAGGGTGCTAGCCCGAGGAACAAAGGACTAGTAGCACATTAAGAGCACATTAATGGAACCAGTCAAAGCAAATATAATAGTTTAACAGTATAATCACCAAGTTTAAATCTGCCCCTATCAAAAACATAAACCACAATACTAATCAAACGAATTAAAACAGAGTACTTAGAACGAGCAGTAGCATGTAAAGTATCCGTTAAAAGCCACGCAGCGCTGAACAAAAAGATATAAAAACTAACATTAACCCCAACCACAAAACAGGGCTAGGGACAGGCCCTGTCAAAATTAACCAACACATGGAAACTAGAACTAATTCTTTCCACCCAACTGCTTAGACAGCAAGGTCCTCGCCCACTCTTCTTGCAGGAATAGGAAAAGATCCTTGTCCTTGTTCGCTTCCAGAGTGCCACCCATTTGTTGTATATATGTTATAGAGTTGCGACGAAAATCATTTTTTGATATTGTTAATGACTACTTAGCCAAAGATGTCACATTAATATCATTTGTCAATAGATTAGTTATGTTATAGAG
The DNA here is from genome assembly GCA_027943335.1 of Chamaecyparis obtusa. NCBI lineage: Eukaryota > Viridiplantae > Streptophyta > Pinopsida > Cupressales > Cupressaceae > Chamaecyparis > Chamaecyparis obtusa. Next base: position 11,153 of record BSBK01008986.1, on the reverse strand, counting down.
AAGTGATCTATTTTCAAACTTGTTTTTTTCATAAGCAACACTTAAAAGTGATATCAGATGATTGGTACACAAATATTTAAGACCTTTTCAAAACATTTAAATGTGGAGTATTTGACCATATCTATTATATTGACTGTTTGTTTTCATAATTGACTATTTGTTATAATTCGTAGTAGTAGTAGTAGTAGTAGCAGCAATTATTTTGATAACACAAACAACCAACAAGCTTATAGACAAAAAGATGTGGTAATATAATGCCATTGGCAATACTCATTATTATAAATATTTTCAAATGTAAAATCAAAAAGATATTTCACCAAAATGAAAGAGTTATTCTTAATAGAAAAAATATTTACCACTCTTAACAAAGATAAATATAAAAAGTAAGTCTGAATAGTTTATCATTAAAGAACATAAAATATACACCTTAAACTTATCATCATTCCTCTCAAACATTATCTTGAAAGAACCCACAAAATCTTTGAAGTTTTTCCAAAAGCTTCTCTTTCACCTATTGTTTTTATTATTCTCTTGATCTCCTCCTATTGTCATTCTTATTTTCTTAAGAATTGGAAGTGGCCTAATGGATGTAGCCTTAGAACATTTCCTCTCAAAGTTATCTATAAGAAACTTGTACCTAGCTTGCCAACTTCCAAAGAATTAATGCTCTCTAGAGATGTAATCGTAAACAAGCTAACTAGAATAAGTTCAACTTGCAAATCTAGAAATGTGAAGCTAACTCTCAATCCCAACTCATCACTTGGAAATTATTGCACACAAAACTCCCAATAAGTTTCCGCCTTAAGTTCCTATATCCACCACCTTCCTTGAAACAAGAGCATCCTAGGTGAATTTGCAATGAACATCAACCAAAAAAAGTTTTACATTTTATGCTTTGTTGTATTTGCAACTTTTGGTACTTAATAAGCCAAATATTTTCTTAAATTTTTTAGCATTGTTTCTTATAGACTCATGGTTGAAATTTGGTGTAATTTAGTGGCATTTCACAATGGCAAAATTCAAAAATTGACAAGGTGGACGTTGGAAGTTTGTGGATCCCACCTTCACCTCAAATGGAGAAAAAATTTAATTCAAATTCTAGGTTTCTAAGTGTGGGAGTCAAAAGTGGGCATCCAAAAAAAAAAATTGGGTTTCTAAGTTTGGGAGTCGGGAGGGAGTGCAAGTGGTCTTACATGGACAACTAACTTTAGCATGCTATAAGAGGTATCAAGTAAGAGCTCTCTTAATGGAGATTCTAAATTCAAATTAAAAGTCATATTTTAATATGAGCCAAGAGGAGCATAAATTGGAGTAAATGAAATAAAATAGAGGGCGATGAAGGAAAAAGGGGTGTGTGTTGAGTTTCAGTTTATAGATTTGAAGGTGCAGATTGTGGAGCTTAAAGGAAGGCTTTTGGAATCCATTTGCTACATCAAATACACCATTGTTGTAGGTCTATGAACAAATCCAAATCAGATTAAAATAATGTAATAAGAAGCCAATATGATTGGCATATTGTTGTGTAGTGATACTGTAAGTTTTAATAAGAATTTTCTTTAGTTTTGCTTGCATAATTTTAATGTTGGATTCATCTTATTTTCTATAGTAAATTAAATTTCTTTGAGTATTTGGAGTTTTTTTTAGGTGGTTATTGAGGGAGTTTACGTCACCATGCATCATTCCTATCTATTTGTGGTAGAATTGAATCTTACAAATGCTGCTTTTGTTTTTATCATGATGCTAAATTATTGACTACACTTTTTGCCTCCATACCTGCCCTTTTTCATTTCCCTTGGTCTTGGAAGACTACTCTTCTTGATCTTTCAACTTCCCATACCATAATATCTTATTTGTGCCATCTTAATATGATCAAATACATTTGGAAGTTTGGGTGTCTAGCTATGTTGTCTCATTCCATTTCTCCATGTGAGATTCAAATCCAAATCATTTTCTCCAATCTTCTAATCCAAATTAAGGTTATAATCTCTTCAATAATATTGGGCACTAAGAATGATGTGATCAAGCTATAGGCCGAAGATCTACTTTCCCAACTCAAGGATAGGGTTTTGTCTCCAAGAATGCAATCATTCTCAAATCATACCCTCTAAGCCTCTTCAGCAAATGATATGAATTATGTATGATCAAAATGGATTATATTTTGTCCTGTGAGTTGACTCAAACTTATCAATTTATGCTTTCTAGTTGGGGTTGTATTCTTTCTTTCTGCCCCTTAGCATAGTTGTCTTGTCTTCAATTTTAGAGTGTCGATGCATCATTTTTACAATGTTGTTCACTGTAGATATTTCATTCTCGCTGTCCTTCATGCAGTTGGTCTTGTGTCCAATTTTTACAGTGTTGATGTATCATTTTTACAATGTTATTCATAGTAGTTGATCAATTTTTTACAGTGTTCAATGCATCACTTTTACTGCTCTAGATTTTTCTCTATTGGTTAGTGTTGTTCCTTTTATGTTGGTGTAGTAGTACCATTGTCTTATGTTGCTTTGATTCTTAACTAGTTCAACACTCTATGTAATTTGTAATACTCTATAATTTTTAAAATAAAAGCTTCTTCCAATAAAAAATATAATGTAGTACTACTAATATTTATTTCGCGGTCTGTCGCATGATCTCATGAGCCATTTTCATGCTATGAGATCATGTGACAAACCCTTTGTGTCGAGCTCACAGCAGCGGCAGTTATGTGGCAAGGTAAAGGGGTGACATGGCAGTGTGTCACATGTTCGCATAGCCCTTTTCTTGGCTATGCGATCATACGACAACTGTTAAGAGAATGTCGCAGTTGTGGAGTTGTGAGGTGGATCCACGGTGCCAATGCTGCTGAGGTGCTAGACTGTGATTGGTTGCTGGCTGGTAATGTGACCGAGGACCTTTCAAATGGGTTTTGTGATTGTTGACTGCGGCTGAGAGACTACGGTCACATGATCGCAAGGGTTAATTAAGTGCCTTGTGATCATGCGACTAATCTAAAATGTAAACCAAGATTCTTGGGGTGGTTAAGTAGATGACCGCGTGATTGCGCAACTAAACATAAATGGTTAAGTTGCTGAGCCCGGGAAAGTAAGGATCTGACGGCAGAGGTGTAAAGTTGACTTGATTTTGATTGCTGGCCGTTGACATGTGTCTGGCGTCATCAAGTGACTGTTTGTTTTCAAATTTGAATTTCCTGAGAGGGTTTTTCACCAAAAAGGACTAGTTTTAATTATTTCTTCGACTGGATTTGATTTGGTTGGTGGCGCCAGTTGTTGCAGACTAATCCAGGGGTCTCTGTGGTTGATTGCATGATGTTTTTGTACCTGGTGAAGTCTAGTTTTGTGCTTGAGGCATGTTGCAGGTGGCTAAAAGGACTGATTGACATAGATTTCCATTGATTTGCAGTACTCTCCTAGAAGTCTATTATAAAATAAAGTTGAATTAAACGCTGCAGGTGGGGGTACAAATCTAGTCGCATGATCGCAACAGTGGAAGGGATGCCTTGCGATCATGCAACAAGGCATATGCAATAAAAACAAGGACTGGTGGCATGATCTCAAGGAAGGAAAGGATGCCTTGCGATCATGCGACAAGGCATAGAGAGCAGGCCGTAGTAGATGGGGAAGGTCAACGACAGGACAGGGAAGATTAAAGATGCCCTGCTGGAATCCACGTGTGCCAACATTAGCTTCCCCTTTTCATGATGATTCTAATGAGGATATTGACTAGATATACAGCTTCAAATATGATGCCCAAATGGATGGGTTGGGGAGTCCTCATTCTTTAGAAAATGAGGAGGATGATTCAGAAGGTACCAACACGTCCTCTCATGAGGAAGATGAATCATCCGAGGGAGAAGATAAGGATGAAGAGAATGCAGAGCAGGAAGAGGCTGATGAAGAGGAAATGGATGAGGATGAGGAGGAAATCAAAAGTGAAGTTAATGAAGAAGACCCGGATGCAGAGGACATGGTAGAAGGGAGCTCTAAGACCTCTGAGAATGATACAACATATCCTTTTCTATAGCTTTGGGGTGTTGTCTCACAGGCATTGGAATGAAAATGGTATTTCATTAGGGGAGTTTGGGATAAAAAATCCAATCACCATAGGCAGAGGACCAAGAAGAAAATAGGAATTAAGGAAGGCATGCATTTAGAAACCTCCCCCAATTGGATGGTACAAACTAAATTTTGACAGAGCTAGCAAAGGAAACCCAGGGCCCTCAGGTGCGGGATGCATAATACGCTCCTCATTAGGGAATGTGATTGCCAAACAAGCCATACCATTGCCCAAAGACACAAATAACATGGCAGAATTTAAGGCACTACTGAATGGCCTGATCCTGGCGCGGGAAGCAGGAATATCAAAACTTGAAACTGAAGGTGATTCGTTGATTACCATCAATGCAATCAAGGTTAGATCAACTCCAAATTGGTGGTTAATGGCAGTTTTAGAGGCCATTTTACAACTCATGGATAAATTTGATTCAAAAACCATCAACCATACTTTCAGAGAAGGAAACACAGAAGCGAATGAGCTGGCGGACTTGGTAGCTAGAGGATCGAATTTGAAAAGTATATCTGACGTCAGCGAAGCTCTTCAAGTCTAGTCATCAAAATACTTTGGTTGGTTCAGACCCTGATGGTTTCTTGCCTCACAAGTTGACAGAACGGCTCCTTGAGGTGATAAGATGGGCATCTTTCCTCATAGCATGGATATGAGCTCAGAGCATTAAATGAAATCTAGATCAAGGACAAGAGGATTAGCCACTTATTGATCAACGATGGGATGTTTTCCATTGCTCAAACCCAAATAGTACGCTTCTGTGTTAGTGGAATCTGACAGGACAAAATTAACAGAGATCTAGCGGATAGTATAGCAGATAGCTTCTCAAGGCCACTTGCTACAAGTATTCCTCCTCCTCCTCCATGAAAATGGACTCTTCATCAGGTTCGACATTAAACGGGTGCTATTTACTTGGTTTATTGGTAGCATTTTGGTAACTTTTTGGAAATTAGCTAGAAAATAGGGGTAGAATTAGAAGTTTTACATCAGCCTTGCGAACATGTGTCTTCTTAAACCCTAGTTGTTTTCAACCTTATGCCTTTCTGTGTTTGCGCACTTATCTTTTGGCACCGAAAACCCTGGATGTTTTCAACCTTGCGCTTCTTCCCTTTTGTCGGCACTCCTTGTCCATCTGTCTTATGTGCGCAAGTGCAATCAGTTGGTGGGCCCGGCTCCTTGACAAGTTTCTCATCTAACGGTGGGTGTAAGAGCTTATGCGATGTGTCAAAGGCATGCAAATATGAGACCAGTCATAGATCTTGTTCTGTCTACTTTTCCCGGCTGGTGGTCCCGTTTGTCAGAGAATAAAGTGATGTGTTATGTTTTGGTTGGTCCACATGGTCTGAGCTGGCAGGATGGCAGATGGGCCCGGTTCTTTTGGAAAGATTATTGATCCTATGGTTGTCATATGATCGCATGGAATCTTTCCAACCCATGCGATCATGTGACCACCGTCCGATCTTCCCAAAAGGTAAAGCTTCTCTCGGCAGTGGGCCCGTTGTCTTGTGTTGTTGATGGTGCACATTTTTCATTGGTAGGGAGCGATGATGTGGCGGTGACTTGGCAGTTTGTCGGTGGGGTGAATATTAATGGTTTGTCGCATGTTTGCATGAGCCAGTTTCATGCTATGCGATCATGCGACAAACCCTTTGGGCAAATAGTGGTGGTGAATATTTGGTTAGCGTGGTGGTGACAGTGGTAAGTGTAAGCGATTTGTCACATGTTTGCATAGCCCTTTTCCTGGCTATGTATTCATGCGACAACCATTAAGAATGTCGCCGTTGCGGAGTAAAAGTGGGTCTTGCCAACGTGCTTGTATCTGGTTGGCTGCTTGCTGGTAAAGTGACCAAGGATCTTTCAAGGGGTTTGGGACTGTTGACCGCGTGACTTTGTAACACTGGCGCCATAAACATGACCGTTTGTTTTCAAATTCAAAATTCTCTGAGGGGTTCTCGCGACATGAAGTACCTGAATTTATGGTTTTAGCGGTTGATCTCAACTGGTTTGGTGGCGCTGGATGTTGTCGACTGATCGGAGGGTCTTAGTGGTCAATAGCAATGATGTTTTTGTACCTGGTGGTGAGTGGTGGAGGTGTGTCACATGTTCGCATAGCCCTTTTCCTAGCTATGCGATCATGTGACAACCATTGTTTTGCAGGGTCTTCAAGCAGTTAGCTATTTGCGATGAAAGTGGTAGCCGATTACTATTGTCTACAATTTCTAACACTCTACTCTGAACATTGGGCCTGCAGAAATGGGCTTAAAACTGATGATAATTCTGTTAATATTTGCTTTTACATATAAATATAAAAACCTCGGCTTCGGCCCTTCATCGATCAAAAAAAAATATTTATTTTGATAACAAAAGAAACCAACAAGCTTATAAATATATTAGCAAGTGGTGGTAATATAATGCCATTAGTAATATCCATCGTTGTAAATAATTTCAAATGTAAAATCAAAAATATATTTCATCAAAATTAAAGAATTATTCTTAAAACACACTTAACTCATTGGTCAAAGACAAATTTTGACCTGTAAAATAGGAAAACTATTTACCACTTTACTTTTATTAGAGATGAGATGTAGGAATTACTTTTAAAAATAATTGAACATTAAAGAATACAATATTTAGATATAATGGAAAATAACAAACAATAAAGATAAAATTGAAAAAATGAATAACAGAAAATACACACCTTAATCATATCATCATTCTTGTCAAACATTATCTTGAAAGTACCCATAAAATATTTCAAATTTTTCCAAACAATTCTTCCAAATGATTCTCTTTCACCTATTATTTTCATTATTCACTTGAAGCATTTTCTTTGTTGGTAGTGACATCAAATAGTCCAAAAAATATTTCATTTTTCCAAGATGGTCCTCCTTCACCAACTACTTTCATTATTATCCATCCCACTTGATCACTCCTCTTCCTCATCTCTTCATCTTTTAGCAAAGCTCACACACACATGGCAATCTTAGCTCCCTCAATTATTGAGCCATCTCTTTAACTATCTAACCTCAACCCAATTTACCACTGGCTTACAACCAACATTATGTTTGTGCTCTACTAGATCCCAGAAGGAAAAACAAGATTTGAAAACCTATACTTAGGACCCTTCATTTTAGAATTCCACCCCGATTAGTGAAGAATCCTCCAAGAAAAGGATAGGATAAACCAAGAAGTTGTGGGGAGACCATGCAACCAAGAGTCCTGTATATTTTGTTTTCTCCAAAAATTATTAAGAAGGTCTTTCAAGGGGAACCAAAAATTGCTAACTTTTCATTTATTGCATCTCCTTTACATGATTTGACAAGTACTAAGCATGTCTTTCAATAGGGAGGCAAAGAACAAAAAGCCTTTGAAACTTTGAAAGAAAAGATCAGTACAACCCTAGTTTTGGCATTGATAAATTTACAACAACCATTTGAGATTGAAAGTGATCCAAGTGACTATGCTATGGGAGAAATGTTAATATAACAAAGGAAACTAGTTTGTTACCATTCCAAGACCTTCAGTGGTGCAGTAAGAAACTATCCTACTTATGAAAAAGAATTGTATTCTTTGATTAAGAGTGTGAACAAGTGGAAACATTATTTGATGGGAAAATAGACAATCATCCATACAGAACATCAACCTTTTATATCTTCAATCAAAATCCAACCTACAATAGTCATGATATTTTTTATGGATGGGATTCTTGCAGCAATTCCATTTGGTCATTAAGTATAAGCAATTCCATTTGGTCATTAAGTATAAGATGTCACATTAATATCATTTGTCAATAGATTAGTTATGTTATAGTGAAGTAATCTAGAATATATTCAAACTTGTTTTTTTCATAAGCAACACTTAATAGTGATATCATGATTGGTACACAAATATTTAAGACCTTTTCAAAACATTTAAATGTGGAGTATTTGACCATATCTATTATATTGACTGTTTGTTTTGATAATTGACTGTTTGTTATAATTCGTAGTAGTAGTAGTAGTAGTAGTAGTAGTAGTAGTAGTAGAAATTATTTTGATGACACAAACAACCAACAAGCTTATAGAAAAAAGAATGTGGCAATATAATACCATTGGCAATACTCATTATTATAAATATTTTTCAAACGTTAAAATCAATATTTCACCAAAATGAAAGAGTTATTCTTAATAGAAAAATTGTTTACCATTCTTAACAAAGATGAAATATAAAAAGTACTTTTCAATAGTTGATCATTAAAGAACATAAAATACACACCTTAAACTTATCATCATTCCTCTCAAACATTATCTTGAAAGAACCCACAAAATCTTTGAATTTTTTCCAAAAGCTTCTCTTTCACCTATTATTTTTATTATTCTCTTGATCTCCTCTTGTTGCCATTCATATTTTCTTAAGAATAGGAGGTGGCCTAATGGATGTAGCCTTGGAACATTTCCTCTCAAAGTTATCTATAAGCAACTTGTACCTAGCTTTCCAACTTCCACCGACTTAATGCTCTCTAGAGATGTAATCGTAAACAAACAAATTGGAATAAGTTCAGCTTGCAAATCTAGAAATGCACCTAGGGAGCGTCTTTGCCTACACCCATATTTGA
>BSBK01008985.1:417500-445000 GCA_027943335.1 Chamaecyparis obtusa | reverse complement strand
TTAATATATTCTCCATTTTTATGGGATGGTTGTGGTTTTAGTACTTTGAACTATTTTATATACATTTTTTGAAATTAGGTGGCAAAATAAATATTATAATAATGACTGTGTTTTTTGAAAGTATGGGAATTCTTTTCCTCATACATTTTCCAGAAAGCTGGAAGTGCCAATTTTATTAAAAACTTAGTTTTATTTTTTTTTGTGTGCTTTGTTTCTCCTCCAAGACTTAGTTAATTTTGCTATCCCATGCAAATGATGATTTGTTTCCAAATTGATTGTCAAGATGATACACTAATTCTTTCAATTTTTAGAATAATTATGTGATCTATTAAATGAATAATATGGCAAACATTGGATCAAAACATAACTAAGTTCCATTGTGTTATGGAATAACAAGTTCTTTTCTATTTCAAACTTGGATTCACTAATGGTAGAATTAGAAAGTTTTGGTATGTTTGTGATGTTAAACTTCCACGTTGCAAACTAAAATTTCATTGATTTCCTTGCCTCATATTACATTTTAGAAAATGAGTATAAGCTCTTGTTTGATGGAAAAATTAAAAACTAAATTAGAGTATATTGAGGGAGCTCAAAACCTACCTGGTTCAACAAACAGGCTGATGAAGTCCAGCCCCTCAACTGCTATCAGAACTGCTCCCACAAGCTCAGTCCCTTCTCCTCTTCCTCCAAGCCTTCTCTTCTCTGTCTATCTTCTTCTCTTAGTTTTTCATAAGAAAAGTAATGACAAGTCCTCTCTCTATATATTACCTCCAAATTAGATTGAAAAGTGTGGGAGAAATATTTTATTATTTCCTGCCCCTACTACTCAAGTCAACTTCCCATTTTATGGGAATAAAATAAGACAATTTTAAATTGTAAATTTCCTTTCACTTTATTTCCTTTTTATTTCTATTTATCTTAACAACTAGATTATCTCACTTTATTTTCTCAATTTATAAAATAGGTATGTAGTATCTATATATGTGTATTATTAGTGTAAATTCAAATTACTAAAAGTGACATAGGGTATACCTATATATATCTAATCATATTTTATCATACTAATAACAATATACTTACTAATACATAACATAAAATAAACTACTAACATGATTAACATATCAATCACTAACAATCAGATACGACACATGCAAGGAATAATCCTAGGATCAATATCATGCTCAATAGAGGAAAGGTATCGAATTCATTCTGCCAGAATGAATTCAAATCGGGTAAGTCAAGTAGGTTTCCGTCCGTTCCTATAGGACGATTAGGTTGGGGCTAGGGAATTGGCCTAAGTGCTAACTCCCCTTCTCCACCATTGAGACATAATGAGGGCACGCTCATCGTGTCAAGCTAGGGAAGTCGATGCCCGGTACCTGCAACCTGCATAAAACCACTGCATGTACATGTGCATATATAAACATAATAGCAGACAATGGTAGGGATGGCTGGGACGTGTGGACCCAACTCAATGCTGGTAACTATGCCTCCTCCACTACCATACATGCACGTCAAACAAAAAAGAAGACATACATGAGAACAAACATGATACCATACACATGTGGGTATGGGGTAAGTACCAGATATGAATAATCATCTAAATTACATCAATTAATACATGCATATGAAACATCATATAAAATCCATCATTACTAAATTTAACCATCACATAATGTTTTTGGTTCAGATCTAAGCATGATAATCAACATCAAAGTATAACTCTTTAATTACACATCATAATATAAATATGAAATATGTTTGGTCTAATCCACTAAGGTAAAACAGTATCAGCTAAAACATAGTCTCAATAGTAATAAACTGCGAGGGGTATTACATCCTCCCCCCCTAGGACTAGTCCTACTCCTGGAAGCCTGCAAATAGATAAGGATAGGCATCCTACAATTGAGATGCATCCTCCCAAGTAGTTGTGGTCTCATCATTTGGGTCCCATTGGACCCTGGCTTGTGGAATAATGTGGCCTCTGAGTGTAATATCCTGAAGCTCCAGAATGCGTACGAGCTCCAAAGCTAGCTACTCATCCTCGACCTGTAGTGCATTCCAATCAAGAACATGGGTCACATTTGGAATATATTTCCTAAGAATAGAAACATGGAATACATCATGTTTACGAGACAGGCTAGGTGGCAAAGCAAGATGGTAAGCAACTGGACCTATCCTCTCCAAAATCTCAAATGGACCAACAAATCGAGGTGCCAATTTAGAACCCTTTCCATAATGGATTGGACTCTTCCTTGGACGCACTCTTAAGAACACCTTATCTCCAATTGAAAACTAAATATCTGTCCTATGGGCATCTACATATTTCTTCTGTCTATCCTATGCCATAATCAAATGCTCCCAAATGCACTCTACCTGTTGCTCCATATCACGAAGCATCTCTAGTCCCAAAAGAATCCTATCATCTAACCTATCCCAACTAAGGGGTGTATGAAAAGGACGTCCATACAATGCCTAAAATGGTGAAATGCCAATGGAATTGTGGTATCCATTATTATATGCAAACTCCACCAGGTATAGATAATCCTCCCAATGTGTCTGCCTATCCATGACATACATCCTCAACATATCCTCTAGGACCTAATTCACACGCTCTGTTTGCCCATCTATTTGAGGGTGATAGGCTGTGCTAAAGTTCAACTGAGCACCCAAATCATGCTACAAAGAAGTCTAAAATGCAGAAGTAAATATTGGATCCCTATCAGAAATAATCTTTTGAGGAATACCGTGCAATCTCACTATGTCCTGCATAAAGACTCTAGCTACTAATGAAGCTGTGTAAGAGGATCTCATGGGAGAAAAATGAGCTACCTTAGTCAACCAATCAACAGTGACCATGATAACATCATGTCTACGGGGTGTCAAAGGCAAACCCATGATAAAATCCATCGATATAAAATCCCATTTCCACGAGGGAATACTGTGTGATTGTAAAAGTCCTGCTAGATGCTGATGTTTTGCCTTAACCCTCTGACACTCTAAGTGTGTGCTAAAATGTTGTCACACTTCTATGAATCCTTACGTGCAAGAAAACTCAAGAATGAGCCCTCACAAATTGATCCATAGCTCCCTAGGCATGGAGTGCAAGGGTTTTGAAGAATGCTCTCAACTAGATCTATTAAGGCTATAACCTTGCTAGTAAACCATGCAATGGGAGATTCAAGGAAGACAAGGGCAAGAATGCCAATATCTCTAATGAAGCCAAATGTATGCAATGCAAAGAAAATCTATATGACAATGCAAGTTAATCTATTGCATAAAAGGAAATCTAAGCTAAGAATGGAGCTATGAAAATGCAAATACCATGCATGAAAATGAAATCTAACTATGAAGCAAGAAAGCCATGATGATGCAAGAATGAAGACAAGAAGATAGAGTGTTGATGAAGATCCAAGATGAATGCCAACAATGCTCCAAATCTTCAAACCCTAGATGCAAGAATATCTCCAAAAGCTCCAAGATGACCTAGAAAACCTATAGCATAACAATAGCATAAAAATTTATGTGTGCAAATGAGGAAGAGAGCTCTTCTTTTATAGGAGGTGAAAAATCAATGGACCATGGAGATTAAGAGGCAAAAGATTTAATCAATGGTGGAGAAAAAAAGAAGCTTGATCCTTGTGCACAAATATCCTCCAATAGGAAAATTAGAAGCATTTACTTTATGTTGAGCATTTACTTTATGTCCATGTGAGACAAAAAGTGCTTTTCTTTTATTTTTTATTTTATTTTTTTTTATAAATAAGAATTAAATGCTTTATTTGTGCAACTTAGGATAAGAAGAAAAGTGGGGCTTTTTATTTAATAAAAGGGGAGGAAATATTCCTTTTAATAAATAAAGACTTAGGATAAGATGGTTAGCCCATAGAAAATAATCAAATAAATGATAGAACTAGGATTTGATCAAGAATAAGCAATTTATGATTTTAGCAAAAGGGACTAATAGTCTAGATGACCATTTTTAGGTGTATACATTTGCCCCTCTTTGACTAATGTGTGATCAATCTGGGAACACATGTAGTCAAAGAATGAAGTTGAAATGTGAGATCGATTTGGGATCACAAAGCAACTCAGATTAGCCAAGAAAGCAAGAGATAGCCAAGAAGGAAAGCAATAGCATTCTAACTCCAAAGAATGAAGTGCAAAAAAATAGAAAATCCTGCATGATCAGCTTGGTAGCGACAGTACTGAACACTTAGGAAAGAGATAACCAATAAGATATGATGTGTCTGCCCCCTCGGGATCAAAAGCGAAATCAGGTAGAGGGATTGCAGAAGCAAGAGCAACATGATCAAATCACTAGAAATCATAATCGAAGAAAGAGAATAGAATAACCATCAAGCAGTGAGGGTATTCCCCACACATGAGACACGGGGCACGAACCTATTGGTCCCTCATCCCGTAAACACCACGGAGGGGGATTTGAACTTGGGATTTCAAAGTGAATGAAAGACTAGAAGTTTGAAAGAGATGGGGATGAAGAGGTGAAGAATGCCCCAGCAAAGATCGAAGGATCAGGCCTCAAAAGGTTAACCAACTGCATGGAAGAAGGAAAAAAGATGAGTTGGGTGATCAAGGTGAACTCGGATTTTGGTTTGGATCCCGAAATGAAAGGAAAATGATGTGATATGAAAGACAAGAAATGAAAGACATGATCGAGAAGAAGCGAAAGGTGAGTGCAGTTGATTAAAAAGTCCACAAAAGATAAAGGAGAGCTCTCTCCATATGCAAGATGCAAAACTAACTAACATGAACTTAAGAATGCAAGCTACATGAATAGTGGTTTACTTGCAAGGTCAAAAAGCCAATAGACATCTAATATTCATCATTGAGTGTTATTGGTAGCGTCGCAAGATCATACAATACACACTAGCATAACTATGTGGATCTGAATATGATCTATATCAGATAGAAATTTGGGAATCCCACCTAAGCATCAAAGACATGCAGGTCAAGATGACTAGTACAGTGAGATTACCTAAGTTTGATATAGCAAGATTATGCTCACATTGAGACACAAGAAAGTCAAGATGATTATAAGCATGCACTTGCAAAATAGTCAAGGATAATACCTTGTAGGTCTATAGTGTCAAGTAAGACCAGCATAAATGCTCATGACAGTGAGGACCAACAAAATATACCCACAAGCAGATAAAGAAATAAAACATGTTCTCATACCCTCAATCTTCTACCTATGCATCATCGAAAACTTCTCAGGGAGAGACCACTTAGCAAGAAAATCATCATAGAAAGCATGCAAAGAAATAAAATCAAACAAATCTCAATGAGTCAAGTGCGTGTGTGTAGGTCATAGAGTCAAACTTTGAGTATCACATCTGCCAGTGAGAAATATTGCATCATCCAAGACGGTGGGAAGGATATCTGATAAGTGTTAAGAAACACTTGATGCTAGGGTAGTGTTGAAAAACACAGTTGAGGTGGTGCTAAAAAACACCATTTACAAGGTGCCTAAGAAACCCAAATGCACAAAGAGACCCAAGATAAGCTGAAAACAACGGATGCCCCCTAGACTAAGACAAGAGTCAATTCCAGGCTAAGAGAGGCAAAGAGAGAAGTGGAGTGAAGGAGCGCCATGCAAGAATGATAGACATAGGTGCAGAGGGTCTCAAGCAACACCTATTTCCAGGTTTTCACCACTTGATAGATTTTTTTGCAATTTTTTCAGGACTTTTTATAATTTTTCTGTATTTTTGCTACCAAGGAGCCTGTTTCCAGGTTTTCGCCAAGGCATTTTTTCAATTTTTTTTTTAATTTTTTCAATTTTTTGATTTTTTTGGTGAGACATCAAAGTGCCTATTGCTAGGTTTTCACTAGGATGCTCATTTTTTAGTACTTTTTATGATTTTTAGGATTTTTTCAGCATCATATATGATTTTTTTTGGTATTTTTCAAGATCATAAAATATGTACAAAGGATGCCCCAGACAGAAACGGGCATCAAGAATCTGCTTCCTCTGATGTAGAGAACTGAAAGGCCCTAGGCCCAAATGTTGCAACTATGATGATAGGAGGTATCAACCAGTTCGACCAATAATAACCAACCCTAAGAAATGTCTAAGCTAGCGAAGGATCGTTAGAATGTGATCCACATATGCCATCATGGATTTCAGTTAGCACTTTTTCTGACTCCTCTATTTCTAGACACTTAAGGAGAGTTCCATCTAGACCCTTCCTATACAAGTCACCAGACACAAAGGCAAAGTGTAAGGGATGGCGAAAGGAATGGCGTGGTGGATTTGCAAGAGGAATATGAGGTGGAAGTATGAAAAGATGGTAGGATTGTAAGATTTGTGAGCAGGATAGCGTAATTCATCCACCAGGAACTTGAAGTGAAATTTATGCTTTTTCATTTGTAAGATGGATGTTGAAGTAACCAAGGCATTACCAAATTTTTTCTTAGCACTAGGAATGGGTTGAAGTGTAACAGATATGAGATCATGCTTGAAATAGTGCATCATTTTTTTGTAGAGAATCAGCTTGTCATCTTTTATTTGATAATCAATATTTTTGAGTAGATTTTTATTTTTACTTTTCTTAGGTTCGGATACTACCACAATGTGGTTTTTTCCATCTGACCATTGCTCTTTTCTTTTGACTTGATGACTGTGATGTTTGATTGCTGCTTCAATCTTTTTTGTGGCTAGTTTGTTGGTGGAAGAAGTAACAGGTGTTGATGCAAGATGAAATGAAGTGACTGGTTCAATAGCATTTATGTGAGGGGTGTCATCTCTAGTAACAAGAGAGGTTGAGCCTATAGGGTAAGCTCCAAAAGTAACTAGATCTAGACTTGTCATAGAAGAACCAGCATGGTCCACTAAGGAAATATGAGGAACAAACTCATCAGACCCCACACAAGACCCATCAACCACGTCGGGATGGTTACTACAAGAATGAACCATATCAACATCCATATCATCAGTAGATATACATTTTTCTCCCCAAAGAAGTGAAGTAGAGGGAAGATCATCTCCCATGTGAGCCATAGTGTGTATTGATGACTCATCTGTATCTGTGTCTGAATTACTAAGCATGGGAGTATTTCAGGCATCTTCTCTATAGATCCACTCATGAACAACTTGTTCTTCTCTTTCAGCTTCAAGGATCACCATAGCAGAAGTGGAAGGTTTCCCATATGACCTAGGAGAAATAGGTATAGAAGCAAAGGAATCCAGTTTATATTCACCCATACCAAGGCTCATCATCTTAAATGATTTCTCAGTAGCAACTAGAGACGTACTAGGATCATTAGTAGGTTCATTGTGAGGAACAAATTTTTTAGTAGTAGCAAGAGCATTAATAGCAATAGTATGGTCTCCAGGAATCACAATTTAAGTTCCATTGTATGGAAATTTGATGCACTGATGATAAGTGGAAGGAATAGCCTACATGTCATGGATCCAAGGACGGCCCAAAAGAATGTTATATGCGAGTGGAATGTCCAATACTTGGAAGTTAATATCTTTTGTGATAGGGCCCACTCAGACAGGCAACGTGAAAAGACCTTTGGAAGATCTTTCCACTTCATCATAAGCTTTTATAGTAATCTTCTTCTTAGAATCCATAGAAAATTCTGACAAACCCAACTATTGTATGACATTGAAAGAAACAATATTTAACCCTGTACCATTGTCTATCAGGACTCGGCGGACTCGGGTATTGTAGACTAGAACGTCAATGTGTAAAGCTATATTATGCGGGTGAGCAATAGATATGTCATCTTCTACAGAAAAGGAGAGAGATAGTGGAGATGAAATGTGGTTGACCATAGCCTCAAATTGATCTGGATCAATGTCATTAGGAACATGTGTTGTATGCAAAGCTTTCTCAAAGATTTCTCTATGCGAAGAGGATAACTGAAGCAACTCAAAAATGGATATATGAGCTGGTGTCTTTTGCAAATGTTGGACAAGATCATAGCTAGGGGTCGCTAAAGGAGCCTCTTGTTTGGAAGGAAAATCTTGCTTGGGATCTTGCATAGATTTAAGGACAATCTTGGCTTGCCCCCTAGTAACAGCATTCAGCGTCTCACTTTGGGAAGATGAACTATCATGTGTTTGCAAGATCAACTTTGGCTTACCATGATTGGCTTTATTATCATCTCGAGACCTCATCATTAGAATGCTCTCAATGGGATCTACCATGTTGATCACAGGTGTATTAGAAGGATATGTGTAATTGATCTTAGCATCATGATTCTTCTTATGTGCTTGAGAGGTTTCCCCCTTATCATGCTTAGGTAGAGGATCTTTGAAAGCTGTGTGATCAAAATTTTTAGTTAAGCCATTAGTGGAGATTGTACCATTCTCAATAAGATCCTGAATATCATCCTTAAGCCTAAAACAATTGTCTGTTGGATGTCCCTTATTTCTGTGATAATGGTAGTAATGATCCTCTCTCCACCAATCAGGCTTATTTATCGAATCCCAGTTACCAGGTTTATCAGGAAGCGTAAGATATCCATTGTCAACCAAAGTCTTGAGGATTACATCATAAGGTTCTGCCAACTTGGTATAGACTCACTTTCGAAATGATTTCTTAGGCTTATCTGCATATTGAGGTTTAGGAGCACTGTGAGTGTTGGCAACTTTTTGTTGTTTTGCTGCATAGATAGCATTGGAAAGATTGAAAGAAGGCTCTTTAACTTTAGGAGCGTCAACAACCCCATCATTAACAACATACTTGTTCTTATTCCAAGGTTTGTTCTTGTCTTTACCATTGCCTTTAGCATCTTTATTAATAACAATATCCCATTTTCTTATAGCTACATCCTCAATCTGATATGCACTTTCAACCATGTCATGGAAGGAGGAGAACAGTTGCTTCCTTAGATCATAAAATAGCTCAGGCACAAGTGTGTTGATGAAAATGTGAATCTTTTCTCTTTCAGGTAGCTGACAAGGATATCAAGAATACAATGACCTCCAACATTGTAAGTAAGTTGCAAATGGCTCACCTTGATGTTGTCTTAGATTACCAAGATCTATCACAGTGACAGGTTGTTGAATGTTGTAAGAGTACTACTGGGTAAATCACTGAGCCAACTCATCAAAAGTCTTAAGAGGTGGTGTCAATTTTGCAAACCATTCTAAAGTTTGGCCTCTTAAGCTTTGAGGGAATAAGCGTAGAAGATATGTGTCTTCATGAAGAAAGTCCATACTAAGAGCATAAAAATGACGCACATGGTCATGAGGGTCACCATTTCCATCATACTTGTCAGATTTAGGAACCTCAATATCCTTAGGAAATGGGACCATGTATAGATCTTTATCAAAAGGAAGAGCACAAATTGATTCTACAAAAGAGACCTTTGGAGGCTCTTTTTCTAATGCCATTTGGGTAAGGTGTTGATTTGTCTGACGTAATTCTTCTTGAAGAACTTCCAACTCAGTTGGTACTCTTTGTTGGACAAATTTTCTGACATCGTAGTCGGGAGGAAGCTTGTATCCTCTAGAAGTCATATATTGAAAGTACTGATCACCGTTACACTCTAAAAGCTTATGCATCATTCATTGAGAGACCACATCTTATTCAAATCTCATAAGATCCTCACTAGAAATCTGATCATCAGCCTCTGCTTCATGTTGAGAGGGAGGAGGTCTAGGAGGTGAAGAAGGCATACCAAAAGTGGGTCTTGGAGGAGATCTTGGTGGTGTGTTGTTGCCATTGTTGCCATTGAAAAGAGATCTATGCTCATGATTACTAGTCTCAAGTTTCTCATGAAATGTCCCTCTATAAGCCATGCGCCTAGAAGCATCCATCCTTTGTTGATTGTGTTCTTTTTCTAAGCATGCTTGGTTATCCTTACGCTCAAAGTGCTCTTGAAAGAGTTGAAATTTTTCTTGTTCCGTCAAAGTGAGTGAGACACTATCTGTGTTTTTGGGGGTCTTGAATGTGAAAAAGAGGAAACCTCCTCTGTACCACGGGGTAGCCTTAGAATCCTCAGATTGGTCAGAACTAGAACTGTTGTTGCTAATGGGCATTTGTGAATGTCTAGCTGGAGAAGGTAACTGTGTATAATTAAACGGAGGATGACCCTCCTGCTCAAATTGAGACCGAGTTGTAACTGGCATGAAAAGAGATGTTGGTTGACTAATAGAATGAGACAAATTTTCTCAGATTTGAGATAAGAAAAGCTAATAAAGATCACTTGTCAAAGTAGAACAATAGAGAGATGGCTTGTCAAAAGTGCTCAAGCACTTACAGCAATCAATTGACTAAAGTCGAGCAGTGAGCAAGAAGCTCAATAAGAAAGTAGCTAGAGAGGTAACCGTGATGTGACAAGTGATCAAGAGTAGCATTGGTTAAGCTCAAATCCAATAGTTTTAGCTCATTTGTTTTAGTCTGGAACAAGTCTAAGCATGTAGATAACAGACCAGCTTCAGGTAAGAATAGAAAAAGACACTCTACGACTGGTTAAAATGCAAGTTTAGCAGCTCTAGATTGCAATAGCAACAAGACAACAAAAAGGTTTTGGGTGACACTGTTGCAGAGTCATATGACTCTATGACCAATGAACATAAAAATCTAAGTTTTGAAGTGTTTTAAAAGATCAAGTAAGTATATCAATATATTTTTATCATGGATCAAGCACATAAGACAGCAATCAAGGAGTTCAAGCAAGCAGTTGTCTTCAAACAATGAGCAAGGGGAAAAGCAACCTTGCACATGAACAAGAATAGTGACTTAGTATATCTACTCCTTAAAGATTCTACTTGTGTATTTTCTTGAAAATGTTTTAGCAGGCACTTATAACACAACAACGCCTTATCAAGCTATCTACAAGGATATACGTGGCTTTCTAAAAGGAGTCCTCGATATACGCAAGGTACGTGAGGCCCAAATTTGTAGATGAGAAGAATCCAAAATCACACAGCCGGGGGGAGATGGTAACCCAAATCTCCTCCTTCACTTTTTAAAGGTATAAAGTTCTTTGAGGCTTAGCCAAGAGTGATTTCAAACTCAATTCCTAAGAGAGGTGTCTTTTGATTCACCACCTGCTATTTATACTCCATCGAAACATAGGAGTTAAGGTCGTCCCTTGAGGTGGTGTGTCCCCAAGCAGGCCTTCTAGAAATAAAAACTAAGTAATTCACTATCAAAAGTATTTAGAGCACTAAAGGTGGAACATTTAACTCTTTAAGTAAATGCAAAGTGAGTCCAAAAGTGGGACACTTAACCTTTCAAGTGAATGCGAAGCGAGTCCAAAAGTGGAACATTTAACCCTTCAAGATAATGTGAAGTGAGTCCAAAAGTAGAACATTTAACTCTTCACACCAACTCAAAGTGAGTCCAAAAGTGGAACATTTAACTCCTCACATCAACTCAAAGTGAGCCCAAAAGTGGAACATTTAACTCCTCACATCAACTCAAAGTGATTCCACACCTTAGAAAACAAGTGAGTTCCAAAAAGCACAAAAGGGTTGCCTAGTGGAGCAATTAACGCTTCTTTCCTATAGACCCCTCCCCTTTAATGTAGTGCTGATCTTGCAACTACGGGGCAGAAATGAGGGGCTGGCGGATTAGCGAGTCCAATAACCCAAGATAGCAATCTAGATCAATCACAAGAAATATAAAGTTGCTTATCAATACTACTCACAAATGACAAAGGGTTGAATCAATGGAATATTTAACTTTCCAAGAAAACATAGAGTGAGTCCACAAAGTGGTGCATTTAACTCCCTATGTAAACAAAGAATGAATCCATGCCCTCAATCACTCAATGAGATATTTGATATTGAAACCAAGAATTACTTAAGATTTAAACACAAACATTCACCTACACAAACTTGTATGAAAGAAAATCTATGTTCATTCATTTCCCATTAAGAGCATCAATTGAAATGTGTTCTATGAAAGCATGCAAACACTCAAGCCAAACATATGAGAGATTCAATTTTAATCCCAAGATCCAAATGTTGTAGAGTTGTAACAAAATACCCCAAGTCCAACGCAACGCACTTAGTAGATTTCACCTTTTTTTTGTTTGTTTTAAGCATTTTTCATGAAAGCAAGTCATGCACCTTCAAATGAACAAGACAAGAAAACAAGCAAACAAGATATGCAATGTATATCCAACTTATGCAAACCCTAGGGTTAGATCTGAAAATAAATTGTTAGGACCAATGATAACCAGCAAATAATCCAAATGATAACTCATATCATGCATTGAACAATGAAAAATAAGTGCATACCCATCACAAAATTTTATTTTTTTTGCATTTGACCTAGTCAACAAGATCTGATTTTTACCACATGAATTTGGACCCTAAACCCAAAATGCAGAAAAGAGACCTCTATCAAAAAATAGAGATCTTTCCAAAAATTTAAAATTTTTAAAAAAATCTCTTCATTTGTGCCTTAGAGACCCATTTTACCAAAATGGACCAGTTTTAATAAATTGACTAAATGAGCTATGATATGATTTCTAAATTAAAAACATAGTGAATGGACCCCTTGTAGAATTCCAAGACCTTTCCAGAAATATAAAAATTTCCAAAAAATACTCTGATTTGCGCCAAAAATCAATTTTGTATGAAAAATCAAGAAAAAATCATAAAAAATACAAATCACCTCTGAAAATTCTAAAAAAAAATTCAGAGCTTCTCTAATATGTGGCTAACCTACAAAAAGCTTTTCAAAACAAAATACCAAGCCGTCTGGGAGATATGATCAAATCTTTCAAATCTAGGGTTTTTCAATCTCCAAACAAATCTGCACAAGGGTTAGCTTCAAAAATAATAAAAAACCAACAGGTAAAAGTGGGTTGCCCCACGGTGGGTGCCAAAAATTTGTGCTAAAATGTTGACACACTTCTATGAATCCTTACATGCAAGAAAACTCAAGAATGAGCCCTCACAAATCGATCCATAGCTCCCTAGGCATGGAGTGCAAGGGTTTTTAAGAATGCTCTCAGCTAGATCTATTAAGCCTATAACCTTGCTAGTAAACCATGCAATGGGAGATTCAAGGAAGACAAGGGAAAGAATTCTAATATCTCTAATGAAGCCAAATGTATGCAGTGCAAAGCAAATCTATATGACAATGCAAGTTAATCTATTGCATAAAAGGAAATCTAAGCTAAGAATGAAGCTATGAAAATGCAAATACTATGCATGAAAATGAAATCTAACTATGAAGCAAGAAAGCCATGATGATGCAAGAATGAAGATAAGAAGATAGAGTGTTGATGAAGATCCAAGATGAATGCCAACAATGCTCCAAATCTTCAAACCCTAGATGCAAGAATATCTCCAAAAGCTCCAAGATGACCTAGAAAACCTGTAGCATAACAATAGCATAA
Source organism: Chamaecyparis obtusa (assembly GCA_027943335.1). NCBI lineage: Eukaryota > Viridiplantae > Streptophyta > Pinopsida > Cupressales > Cupressaceae > Chamaecyparis > Chamaecyparis obtusa. The sequence continues at coordinate 431,659 of BSBK01008985.1, read as the reverse complement.
AAATTTATGTGTGCAAATGAGGAAGAGAGATCTTCTTTTATAGGAGGTGAAAAATAAATGGACCATGGAGATTAAGAGGCAAAAGATTTAATCAACGGTGGAGAAAAAAAGAAGCTTGATCCTTGTGCACAAATATCCTCCAATAGGAAAATTAAAAACATTTACTTTATGTTGAGCATTTACTTTATGTCCATGTGAGACAAAAAGTGCTTTTCTTTTATTTTTTATTTTATTTTTTTTTATAAATAAGAATTAAATGCTTTATTTGTGCAACTTAGGATAAGAAGAAAAGTGGGTCTTTTTATTTAATAAAAGAGGAGGAAATATTCCTTTTAATAAATAAAGACTTAGGATAAGATGGTTAGCCCATAGAAAATAATCAAATAAATGATAGAACTAGGATTTGATCAAGGATAAGCAATTTATGATTTTAGTAAAAGGGACTAATAGTCTAGATGACCATTTTTAGGTGTATACACTAAGCATCTAGCAACAAAATCAGAAATATCCCTCTTCATTCCCGACCAATGATATAGCTGTCAAAGATCTGCGTGCAACTTCTTGACACCAAGATGTGCCGAGTAAGGTGCACAATGAGCCTCAGATAAGATCAATGAATGAAGATCATCCAATGGTGGTACATAGATCTGGCTCACATGATGCAACAAACCATCAAACTCCAACACATACCCCTCAAATCTACCTACTAGAGGTCTCCCAGACTCAATCTCTGCCTTCACCTCCTGATAAAAAGTATCTCGAGGAAGTGCCTGCAAAATCCTACTCCTCAAATCAATACCAAGTGTATCCACAACTGCAGCTCACCTCTTCCTACTCAGAGCATCGGCTACCACATTCTCTTTCCCCTGGATATACTTAACCTCAAAATCATACTCACAAAGGAACTCCATCCATCTCCTCTGTCTAGCATTCAGATTAGGCTGAGTGAAAATGTACTATAGACTGCGATGATCAGTATGAAGCTCAAATCGGTGTTCCAATAAAAAGTGTCTCCATCAGACCAAAGCATGGACTACTGCTGCTAGCTCAAGATCATGCGTGGGATAGTTCAACTCATGATCCTTGAGTTTGCGAGACTCATAAGCAATCACCCATCCTCCCTACATGAGGACTGCTCTAATACCCTCCAACAAAGCATCTATACAAACCACAAAATCACCTGTGGGATCAGGTACTAAAAGAATAGGTGCACTAGTCAACTTATGCTTGAGGGTTCTGAATGCCTCTTCACACTTCTCAAACCAAATGAACTTCTTGCCCTTTCTCTGCAATGAGGTCATGGGATAAGCAACTCTAGAGAAGTTCTCTACGAACTTACGATAATATCCTGCCAAACCCATGAAACTGCAAACCTCTGACACATTTGTAGGTGCCGGCCAATCAACTATAGCCTGAATCTTTCTGGGATCCACTCAAATACCATTACCTAAGATCACATGGCCCAAGTACTGAATCTCTTTCTTGAAGAATTCACACTTGGTTGGATTAGCATACAACTGATTCTCTCTAAGGCACTGCAATACCAACCGAAGATGCTCTTTGTGTTCCTCCATGGATTTAGAATAAACCAAAATATCATCCAAGAAGACAACAACAAAGTGATCAAGATACTTATGGAATACCCCATTCATCAAACTCATGAATACAGATGGAGCATTTGTCAAGCCAAATGGTACCACCGTGAACTCATAGTGACCATAGTGTGTCTAGAAAGCTATCTTGTGGATGTCCTCCTCTCTAATGCGCAACTGATGATAACCTGACTTGAGATCTATTTTAGAGAACACCCTTGCACCTTTCACTTGATCAAAGAGATCATCAATCTATGGCAAAGGATACCTATTCTTGACTGTTACTTTGTTCAACTATCTATAATCAATGCACAGTCGTAATGAACCATCCTTATTTTTGACAAAGAGAACTGGTGCTCCCCAAGGAAAAACACTAGGCCTGATACATCCCTTAGCCAACAATTCTTCCAATTGCAGCTTCAACTCACTCAACTCCTGTGTAGTCATCCTGTATGGAGCTCTAGATATAGGCTCTGCTCCTGGAATAAGATCAATACGAAAATTGATATCTCGCTTTGGTGGCATACCCAGGATCTCATCTGGAAAGACATCAATGAATTCCTGTAGCACAGGGTGATCAAGGGACTTTTTCTCACCATCCTCATCCTCAAACTCACTCAAAGACACTACAAACACTTGGCATCCCTTTCTCATGCTTCACTTCATCTGCATGGTGAAAATCATATGAAGAGAAATAGGATGCTGAATGCCTCTAATCTCAAATTTTTTACCCTAATCATCCCTACATTTAATGATCTTTTGTCTACAATCAATAGTAGCTCCATGGGATTCCAACCAATCCATGCCTAAAACAACATCATATGACCCCAATGGAATTATGTGAAGATCAACTGAAGTGCTAATGCTACCCAAATCTACCCAACAATGTTGGACTAAGGTGTTTGTGTTCACCTTTTCCCCTGAAGCTAGTTCCACTTGCCAACCTATGACTTGCTTTACTGCCACTAGTCCACATCTCTCTACTACAAATGGAGATATAAAAGAATCCGTAGATCCAAAATCAAATAATATAGAAACATCAATACCTCAGATAGCACCTGATGACTCAATAACTGTGCCCTGGTGCTCTGCCTGATGGTGGTCTATTGCTGCAAACACTCTATGAGATCTACTTGAATCCCCAATCGTAGGTTCAGATGGTGCGGGTCTCTGCCTTGAATACTGTGAACCACGCTGCGGGCAATTCATTGCAATGTGCCCAAACTACCCACAAGAGAAACAACTTGTGCCTCTACCATAACCCCTTCCTGCTGAGGGTGCATTGGACTGATGGAAACTACCTCTACTACTACTTGAATGTGAGCTCTACACTGACTGTGTGGGCTAAGAAGGCTGGTTGCACTTGAAGCACTGGCTATTATGAAACTTTCTGGAATTGGAAGCTGTACCACTCTGATCAGGGGGTTTTGAACTCTACTGACTTTGATTTTGATTGCCTTTAGAAAAGTGTGATGGCTTCTTGAAACTGGTGTTACCTTGTGACTGTTTACCCCTGAAATCTGATGTGCCACCACCACTTGTCTGCCCACCATGTTTGCCTTGAAATTTCTTCTTTGTGAGTATAGCTTTTGTTACTGCTTCTCTAAGGGTCTTGGGTTCTAAGACCTTCACTTTCCCTCCAATATGAGCATTAAGTCCCCTAATAAAATGCTGAATCATGAGGGGTGATTCACTACTATAACCAGCATATTGTTTCAGCTCAAAAAACTTCTGCTCATACTCCTGTACGGTCATATTCCTCTGTCTTAGGTAATGATACTCATCCACACGGTCCTGTTTCCACTGTTATGATAAAAACTAATCTCTAAAGCTCTCAAGGAACAACTCCCATGTAACTGTATCTATGGTGATTCCCAATTTACTCTCTTCTGTCCTCCACCATGATGATGCTGAATCTATCAGTTGCATGATAGCATATCTAGCTTTTACATTGCTAGCAAATGGGTACATGGAGAAGTACCTATCTAAACCAATGAGCCATGTATTAGCCTCAAACCTGGTACCCGTGCCATCAAATGGAAGTTTTGACATTCTAAACAGGTCCTTCATCTAACTTGTCATAGTGGCATCATACTCTACTGGTACAACCTGTCTAAGGGGAGTCCTCTCCCTCTCTCTAACCTGATCTGCCTGATTACCTCTATTCTGAAAAGGTGGTAACCTCTCAAGAATGGCCTGTAAAATCTATCTGGTGTCTAATTCCTCTGTGCCATCCTAGCTGCTATCACTCTGAATACTACTATGGCTCTGTGCACTATCCTGATCAACTGAGAAAGAGGGTGTGTCCACTCTACCTCTACCTCTACCTCTACCTCTCACACCTCTACCTAACCCACGGGCTCTAGTCAGAGGAGGCATGTTTCATGCAACCATAGCGTTAGGACAAAACATTTAAGTATATATATATATACATTAAGTATGTCACATTTGAAACCATAAAGCAACCACATGAGAACATAGTTTAAAGCAAGTTTTGTTGTTCTAGTTTTGTTTCGGTTTAAGTTTTCGTGAGAGTTAAAGATTTCCCACAAACAAATTGTTTTGATGTCTAAGTTTGGTTTTGACATGTTTACCTAATAAGACCTAATGGGTGCACATATTATCCCAGAATTCCCAGTGTAGAACTCGGGCTCTGATACCAGATGTAACGCCCCGCCAGGGGACCCAAGAGAATTACACCAAATTTTGCTAAGTTATGCAAAAAAAAATTTTTTGTTTACTAATGTTAACAAGCACATTGACAACAGTATCACAATGATTTACATACATGATTCTGAATAAACATATCATCTCATTATCGGTCTCAAGGGTCCCTGACATAGTATTACATTGTCTAACTAACACTACGCTAACATCATCCAATGCTAAAGAACATTAAGTACATAATGAAAGTAAGTACATCTCTCTAAATCAAATTACATTACATCAGATGATCACCTACATCCACTACACATGTCGTAGGGTATGTGGTGATACTTAATACAATTACAATTATCAAATCAACATGGATCCATGCAGGGATCAATAATATCCAAATAAAATCTCCTACAAGTTACAAGATAATATCTTCAGGCCACTGATACATGAATCTGCAACAAGGAGATAATCGGGTCCCAGTAGCAAATAGGTGAAGAAGGATATCCACAATAGTCTCAATGGAGGAGTACACTACCTCCCGACCATGTGGAACCCAGAGGTCCACCCCACCGTGCTAGGGAGATAACACCAGGCCCACACACATACTAAGGACCAAATCCCAAATCACAACCTACAAAGGTAATACTAGAACAAGAGGGTATACAAGATTACCAGAGGCACTGACCTACGTAGGATATCTAGGGTGTGAGTAGGAAGGTGTCATCACGCAGATCCACCCTTGAGTTTAGTCCTGAAGGTTCCTCACTGAACCGACGGCACTCAAGTGATCATACGTGGCATCGATATCTCTCATGAAGACAACTATATCGATGATCCACCCTTAAGTTTAGTTTTGAAGGTTCCTCACTGAACCGACGGCACTCAAGGCATGGGCGAAGTATCACAAATTATCTTTTAATGTTTTCCTAACTAGATCAATTTTTATAATGTTATCATTGGAATTAAGAAACTTGTCAATGGATGATCTGTCAACCACTTGTGGGCCTCGGCAATCCATTGCAAGCCACCCCCTACATCACATTCTGATAATCCTACCCTAGTCTCTCAACAATATCCATCCTGGTTTGTGGCCACTTATATCATATTAAGTTCCAAGTAACAGATAAACAAGTAAACATATTCCCATTTCAAAACATAAATCCACTTGGCCACTAATTCAAATTTAATCCACTAGGAGGAAATATTAACAAAAATCAGTTTGACATTCCAATCAAAGTCCCCCATCGATTCATCTAAAAATCTAATCAACAATAGATCAGGGATATGCAAGTCATCATGAACATCAACAATCAAAAAGATAAACTTACATCCACGACACATACCCGACCTCTAGATTTCACCCCCTAGTTGGTCATCTAATCCCATATGCAAAACCACTACAAAAACAATAAATTTAACTTGCACAAACAATATATGTAAGAGAACATCTTACACAAGTAATTAACATGTCGTAAGATAAGAAAGGACATAAGGATCATGTTAACGTGTAATTTTCTCACACTAATTAATCACACCAATCAGAATATCCACGTCTACAATAAAATGACCATATTATTAACACTAACAATGTCTATTATAACTTGAGTTAATGAGAATGTTTAATTATATAATGAAAAGATTATATAATACCAACTTCAAATACGCACTCGTAAAGTACAATTAAAGGATAAATCAATAAGTTTACTAATAATAATGCTATAACACCTATTGATAACATTCAATTACTAAGGCTAAACTAAATACCAAAACAATAATGAATTGACTAATAAGATTAAATTAATGGTTAATAAAACGTTCACATTATAGAAACTATTATCCCAAGGTTCAATTAAATATCAAGTCCAATTTATATTGCACTAGTTTAAAGAATAATTGAATACAATGTTTAATGTGAATAAAATACAATCTTATTAAATCCTAAACAACCCTATTATAACCCATCCCCATATTTATCCTTAATAGAAAACATCACATCACCTAATCATCATGAGACAACAAGTGGGCTATCACATATAAAATTGTTAAGTTAATTAGGCCCTAAAAGATTTGCTTTGAAATTTAAGGGAAAGCAAGACATAATGAGGATACATAGGGGTCCACCAAATCCCAAGTACTTCATACAAGTACCAAGCTCCGAGGCGGTGCCCAAAGATGGGAAGTGGTTTGAACAAGAAAAGAAAATAATTAATGAAAAGGCATGGTGCTAGAAACTCATGCCACCCCACAAGCTATGAAGACTTGACAAGTACCTGCCATGTCATGGGTAAAGGACATGTGATAAAGTGCATGAAGGAGGCGTTGGAAAATTTGGGAGATTGTTCCCAAACACAAATTTAATGCATTTCCATTGTTTATTTCAAACAATATAAAGTGCCTCCCCAAAGTCTGTGAAAAACATGGAGTTGGTAGGGTGATGTCATCACCTAAAAAGTGGAAAAAGCAACCATTTCAATGCCATTAATTACTTGGCATGGGGGAGTGCGAAATTGGAAGAAGTTGGGGTGTTTAAGTGAGTGAGGGGACATAGGATTTGACCCCTCCCCATCCCCTAATAAATTAAGTCAATCTAGGACACTCATAGCTTGTTTTAAAACTTATAATATTTATTTATTTATTGTAAATTGAAATTCCAATCCTTCAAGATGGCATGGGTCCCACTCATTTGGAAGGGTAAGTGTTGCTTTTATCTAATTTTGTTATTTAATATATTCTCCATTTTATGGGATGGTTGTGGTTTTAGTACTTTGAACTATTTTATATACATTTTTTGAAATTAGGTGGCAAAAGAAATATTATAATAATGACTGTGTTTTTTGAAAGTATGGTAATTCTTTTCCTCATACATGATGCAGGAGCATCCTGGGTGTAAGAGCAATCTTGCATCACCCAAAAATATTTCTATTTTTATATTTAATAAGGGCTATTTTAGTGCAGAGCTACTATTTATGGAAAGTTACTTTTTTTGGTAATTTTTGTATGTGCTCAGAATGATCTGATTTCTTTCTTAGAGGTTCATTTTGGTCATATAAGTCTGCTAGTAAAGTTTCATTTCCAGATCAAGTGTATACTGGAAGATATTGAAGATTTTCGGTATTGGCAGTAGGGTACAGAAACTTTGAACTCAGTTTTGAAGGCTTTAGAGGCCCCTGATGAAGTCAAAAATTTGGGTGACAGGTGCTTGCACATGTCAAGCCTGTAGAGCACTTCGTGGCGTTTCCGAAATGGGGTTATAATAGCCGAGCGGGTCAACGGGTGATGACTTATGGTCTTCGGAAGTTGGGCCACCTGAAATGGCGAAAAATGATTTTCTTCAAAATTTCTGTTCAGGTTTCAAAGGTTATATTGAGCCGACTATGATGTAATGAAATGTAAAATAAAATAATTCTAAGTTTGGTCGGCCTTATTGGCTAAAATTCTGGAACTTTCCCAGGCGGTGGAAAATTGCCTATATAAGGAAGGCTGTATTATTGTCTTAGGCAGTTCAGAATAGTTCTGGGTAGTAGATCTAGGTAATAGTTAGAGGCTTTGTCCTATAGAATATTGTAAGGGAATGCCCATGTGGCTTTGCATATTGTAATTCTGAAAGTTTGTAATTCCACATTTGTGGAGATAATAAGAAGCCAATTTTCTGTTCTTGCATATTGTTGTTGTTTCTCTATATATGTTATGTGTTTGTGGTATTAAGGGGAGCACCCTTCATCAGGTGGTATTAGAGAAGGTTTTCTTGAGTGTGTAAATAGATCGCCGACTATGAGGCAGTTTGCACCAGGACCGTGGCTAGGGTTTCAACGCACATCGCGAAAATGCCTCCACGAAGAGAACGTGGCGGAAGAGCTGGTGCTGTGACACCTGAGGTTAGAGAGCTGCAGAGACAAGTGCGAGCATTGCAAGAAGAGATTCACAGAGGAATGAATCTTAATGTCAAAGACGAAAGCGAGGATGAAGCCGAAGAAGAATATCAAGAAGGAGAAATTGAAATTGTGAACCAGGAGGAAGAAAGACTTTTTCCGGCGATTTCCAAGATTGGGAAAAGACCTAAGATTGAGGTTCCTACATTTTCTAGAAATCTTAACCCAGAGGAATTGATCGACTGGATCAATGAATGTGAGGAATGTTTTGAGTACGAAGATGTTGAGGATCTTGATAGGGTCAAATTTGCGAAAGCTAGATTGAAAGGTCATGCGAAGATCTGGTGGCAAGAAATTCAATTAGAGCGAAATAGAAGAGGGAAAGATAAAATCACAAGATGGGATCGGATGGTGGATAAATTGAAGTGACAGTTCATTTCTGTTGATTATGAGCTTGACCTACTGAAGAAAATGCAGAGTTTGAAGCAAGCAGGAAGATCTGTTCAGGAGTATACGGAGGAGTTCTATCGACTCCTCATCAGAACAGGCCATGCCGAAGCTGATAAGGAGAAAGTTGCCCGATACCTTAATGGGTTAAGGCCAAGCATTCAGGAGGAGTTGAATCTGGTTCGAATGAACAGTATTGAAGAGGCATACCAGTTTGCCCTAAAAGTAGAGGAAAAGCTGAATAAGAAGTTTGAGAGAAGACAAAATGGAAGAGGTCGCGGTGGACGATCTGGTGGACGGTCATATGGTGGCCGAAATGAAGATCCGAAAAAGAAGGATGAGGCCAGTAGCAGTCAAAATCAGAGAGGAAACAATTCCAATCACTTCCAGGATCAGAATAATAGAGATCAAAGAGGAAGGGGGAGAGGACAAGGATCTGGAAGAGGTGGCTTCCGTGGAACATGTTTTCACTATGGAGAAGAAGGTCATAGGGCATTTGAATGTCCTCAGCGCCAAGGCAGAATGGACAGGAGAAATGAAGGCCGGGCCAGAGTTGCACATGTAGATGAAGATGCCAGATCATCAAATTCTGAAGATGCTGAAAGAGGAGAAACGTTGATTAATAGAAGAGTCCTGTTGAGTGGTGAGAATGAACCTGAGCAAAGAAGGAGCCTGTTTCACACCAGGTGCAAGTGCGAAGGTAAATGTTGTGATATGATTATTGATAGTGGAAGCACTGACAATTTGGTGTCAGAAGAGATGGTGACAAAGTTGAAGCTCAAGAGACAGAAACACCCACATCCATATCGGATTTCCTGGGTACAGGATGACCACAAGGTCATGGTCAATGAACAATGCCTAGTGAAGTTCAAGATTGGCGGATACCAAGATGAGGTATTGTGTGATATCATCTCTATGGATGCATGTCATATGTTATTGGGTAGACCGTGGCAGTTTGACAGATGTGCTGTACACGATGGTCATGCGAATACCTATTCCCTGACAAAGGATAGAGTGCGACATAAGCTAAAGCCATTGAAGGAGACCGAAGAAAAGGTATGTGATAATGCAAGAATAACATTTGTTGATGGAAGGAAATTCCTAGATGGTATGAGGCATGAGCATGTATGTTTTGCTTTAATTCCAAAAGCTGGTAAAGAGGAAGTAGAAGATGTTCCTGTGGAAGTTGCAGATTTGTTGAATGAGTTTCAAGATATTGTATCCGATAACGTGCCTGATGGATTACCACCAGTCAGGAAGATCAGTCATCAGATGGACTTGATCCCAGGAGCGAGTTTGCCGAATAAGGCAGCACACAGAATGACACCTGTAGAAAGTGAGGAGTTGAACAGACAAGTACATGAGTTGTTACAGAAAGGATTGATTCGAGAGAGTCTGAGTCTCTGTACTGTACCAGCAGTATTAGCACCAAAGAAGAATGGAGAGTGGAGGATGTGTACAGATTCTAAGGCAATAAACAAGATCACAATCAAGTACAGGTTTCCATTGCCACGAATGGATGATATTATGGACTGTTTGAGTGGAGCTGTGTATTTCTCAAAGATAGATCTGAAAAGTGGATATCATTAGATTCGGATCAGAGAAGGAGATGAATGGAAGACTGCCTTCAAGACAAAGGAAGGACTATATGAGTGGTTAGTCATGTCTTTTGGGCTAACCAATGCACCGAGCACTTTCATGCGGCTCATGAACGAGGTTCTGAAAGAATTTTTGGGTAAGTTTGTTATTGTTTACCTAGATGATATTTTGATCTTTAGTAAGACATTGGATGAGCATATGATGCATATTCGTATGGTATTTGAGAAGTTGAGAGAAGAGAAATTGTTGATTAATTTGAAGAAGTGCAGTTTTGTGAAGAAAGAGCTGGTGTATTTGGGATTTGTAGTTTCAGTAGAAGGTCTGAAAATGGACCCAGAGAAGGTACAGGCTATTCTTGAATGGCCTACTCTGAGGAGTGCTACTGAGGTAAGATCTTTTCATGGTCTAGCTAGCTTTTACAGAAAGTTTATCAAAAATTTTAGCAGTATTTGTGGACCCTTGACTGAAACAATGAGAGGGGATAAAAAAGAGTTTAAGTGGACTAATGGGGCAGAAAAGAGTTTTCAATTGTTGAAATAAAAAGTTACAGAACAACCCATTTTAGCACTTCCAGATTTTAATAAGGTGTTTCAAGTAGATTGTGATGCTAGTGGTACTGCAATAGGAGCTGTTATGAGCCAAGAAGGTAAACCTGTTGCTTATTTCAGTGAGAAGTTAAATGATGCCAAGAGGAAATATTCTATTTATGATCAAGAATTTTATGCTATAGTTCAGGCATTAAAGAAGTGGAGACATTATCTTCTTCCTAAGGAGTTTGTTTTGTATACTGATCATCAAGCTTTGCAATATTTGAATAGTCAAGGAAAGTTGAATCAGAGGCATTTGAAATGGGTTGAGTTTTTGCAGAGTTATACATTTGTTTTGAAACACAGGAGTGAAAAGTCTAATAGGGTTGCAGATGCTCTTAGCAGAAGGCAACTATTGCTGACAGAAATGCAGATTGAAGTGGTTGGGTTCAAGGAACTCAAGAATTTATATCTAGAGGATCCTGATTTTGGTGAAGCTTGGAAAGCTTGTACAGAACCTGTTACTCTAGACAGGATGAAATAGTTGGATTTCATCATCCAGGATGATATGCTATTCAGAGGGAGTCAGTTGTGCATTCCACAAAGTTCTATGAGGGAGAATCTCATCAAGGACAAGCATAGTGGAGGATTGGCTGGACATTTTGGTCATGATAAAACCGTTGGTTTGGTTAGTGAGAATTATTATTGGCCGCAGTTGCAGCAAGATGTGAAGAAGTTTGTACAGAGTTGCAGAGTATGTCAGATGGTGAAAGGAGTGAAGCAGAATACAAGATTGTATCAGCCATTACCTGTACCAGAGAAGCCTTGGGAGGATATCAGCATGGACTTTGTTCTTGGTTTACCGAGGACACAGCGGGGACATGATTCAATTTTTGTAGTAGTTGACAGATTTTCAAAGATGGCACATTTCATTCCCTACAAGAAGACTAATGATGCTGTTCATGTAGCAGAATTGTTTTTCAGAGAAGTAGTGAGACTTCATGGTTTGCCAAAGACCATAGTTTCAGATCGGGACACTAAGTTTGTTAGATATTTCTGGCGTACATTGTGGAAGAAGTTGAAGACAAATTTGAAATTTAGTTCATCACATCATCCACAGACTGATGGACAGACAGAGGTGGTGAATAGGAGTTTGGAAAATTTGCTGAGATGTTTGGTTGGAGATAAGCCAACAGGATGGGATTTGATTTTACCACAGGCAGAATTTGCATACAATAATTCTGTCAACAGGAGCACTGGTAAATCACCATTCCAGATTGTATATGGAAGTAGTCCAAGAAATGCATCTGAATTGAGAAAGATAGATAAAGGAGAAATAAGTAGTGCTGACGCTGAGGATTTTACAGAACACTTGAAGAACATCCATGGGGAGGTGAGGAAGCATATTACCAAGATGAATGCACAGTATAAGGCTAAGGCAGATGAGAAAAGGAGGTATAAGGAATTTCAGGTCGGTGATGAAGTCATGGTTCATTTGCGGAAGGAGCGGTTTCTAGTTGGTACATATAACAAGCTGAAAATGAAGAAGGTTGGACCATGCAGGATATTGAAGAAGCATGATTCAGGAAATGCATATGAGGTAGAATTGCCTACCGAGCTAAATATTTCACCAGTGTTTAACATTTCAGATCTGACAGAGTATCATGAAGGAGGTGTTGAAGATGAGATCACAGCAGCACAGTGGAGTATTCCAGCAACTAGTTCAGACACTAAGGAGATCGAAGATATACTGGACAGTCATGTTGGTAGAAGCACAAGGAACAGGACATATGAAGAATATCTGGTCAACTGGAAAGGATGACCTGTTGAAGATTCATCATGGCTAACAAAGGAGAAGGTTAACCGTCTTGGTTTTCCTCTGCACACCTAAGTCGTGACAGGGTCACTTCTTAAATTACCCTGGGTGTCTGATGCAGGAGCATCTTGGGTGTAAGAGCAATCTTGCATCACCCAAAAATATTTTTATTTTTATATTCAATAAGTGTTATTTTAGTGCAGAGCTGCTATTTATGGAAAGTTACTATTTTTGTTAATTTTTGTATGTGCTCAGAATGATCTGATTTCTTTCTTAGAGGTTCATTTTGGTCATATAAGTCTGCCAGTAAAGTTTCATTTCCAGATCAAGTGTATACTGGAAGATATTAAAGATTTTTGGTATTGGCAGCAGGGTACAGAAACTTTGAACTTAGTTTTGAAGGCTTTAGAGGCCCCGGATGAGGTTGAAAATTTGGGTGACGGGCACTTGCGCATGTCAAGCCTATAGAGCGCTTCATGGCATTTCCGAAATGGGGTTATAATAGCCGAGCGGGTCAACGGGTGATGACTTATGGTCTTCGGAAGTTGGGGCCACCTGAAATGGTGAAAAATGATTTTCTTCAAAATTTCTGTTCAGGTTTCAAAGGTTATCATGAGCCGACTATGATGTAATGAAATGTAAAATAAAATAATTCTAAGTTTGGTCGGCCTTATTGGCTAAAATTCTGGAACTTTCCCAGGCGGTGGAAAATTGCCTATATAAGGAAGGCTGTATTATTGTCTTAGGCAGTTCAGAATAGTTCTGGGTAGTAGATCTGGGTAATAGTTCGAGGCTTTGTCCTATAGAATATTGTAAGGGAATGCCCATGTGGCTTTGCATATTGTAATTCTGAAAGTTTGTAATTCCACATTTGTGGAGATAATAAGAAGCCAATTTTCTGTTCTTGCATATTGTTGTTGTTTCTCTATATCTGTTATGTGTTTGTGGTATTAAGGGGAGCACCCTTCATCAATACATTTTCCAGAAAGCTGGAAGTGCCAATTTTATTAAAAAATTAGTTTTGTTTTTTTTGTGTGCTTTGTTTCTCCGCCAAGACTTAGTTAATTTTGCTATCCCATGCAAATGATGATTTGTTTCCAAATTGATTGTCAAGATGATACACTAATTCTTTCAATTTTCAGAATAATTATGTGATCTATTAAATGATAATATGGAAAACATTGGATCAAAACATAACTAAGTTCCATTGTGTTATGGAATAACAAGTTCTTTTCTATTTCAAACTTGGATTCACTAATGGTAGAATTAGAAAGTTTTGGTATGTTTGTGATGTTAAACTTCCACATTGCAAACTAAAATTTCATTGATTTCCTTGCTTCATATTACATTTTAGAAAATGAGTATAAGCTCTTGTTTGATGGAAAAATTAAAAACTAAATTAGATTATATTGAGGGAGCTCAAAACCTACCTGGTTCAACAAACAGGCTGATGAAGTCCAGCCCCTCAACTGCTATCAGAACTGCTCCCACAAGCTCAGTCCCTTCTCCTCTTCCTCCAAGCCTTCTCTTCTCTCTCTATCTTCTTCTCTTAGTTTTTCATAAGAAAAGTAATGACAAGTCCTCTCTCTATTACCTCCAAATTGGCTTGAAAAGTGGGGGAGAAATATTTTATTATTTCCCCCCCCTACTA